>WBMV01003352.1:51819-196926 GCA_013396655.1 Campylorhamphus procurvoides
ACCCCGGCTCCCTGCCTCCCCCGCTCACTGCCTCTCCGCTCTCTCCCCGCAGCCCGAGTCGGAGGTGTTTGAGATCACGGACTTCACCACCGCCTCCG
The DNA here is from genome assembly GCA_013396655.1 of Campylorhamphus procurvoides. Lineage (NCBI taxonomy): Eukaryota > Metazoa > Chordata > Aves > Passeriformes > Dendrocolaptidae > Campylorhamphus > Campylorhamphus procurvoides. The sequence continues at coordinate 51,918 of WBMV01003352.1, forward strand.
AGTGGGAGAGGTAGGTGCTGCCGCGTCCCTCGCTCAGCGCGGGGGCTCCGGCACCCCTGGGTACCCCTTGGTATCCCTGAACACCCCTGGGCATTCCTGGGGTACCCCTGGTACCCCTCGGTACCCCTGGACACCCCTGGGTGCTCCTGGATACCTTTGGGTACCCTTCGGTATCCCTGGCCCAGGGCTGGGTCAGGAGGCTCCCGGGGAGCTGTTTCTGAACTTAGCAAAAAGCCCGGTTTAACATCTGTTTGCAAAGGATTGGAACGCACGTTCAGAAAACTTATTTGTTCTTTTGAGTAGCTGGCTGGTTGTTAAAATAGTCACCTCGTAGACAAAGCTTTAAAAGTTAGCAGAGCAACGTACAAAGAATTTTATGACGAATGCTCTTGTATTCTTAATGTTTACTTTTTTTAATGCTTTTATGACGTTTATGTCAGGAGACAGGTTTTAAGTGCTGCGTTTTAAATGTGAGTTTAGTGTACGGTTGTGTCTCAAATGTTTATTTATCTGTGAACAGCGAAGCAGGACCGTGTGTTAAATGTTATGTGCTGCAACAGCAGGAAAAGAAGGCGGCAAGATTCTTTTAAACACTCAAAAGAGGTCGTAGCAGTTGCTAAGAGTAACTGTAACCTGAAATGTAAGCACAGGAGGTCCATGTTATTTGTACGAAGGAGCAATTGTTCTGGTTTTATTGTGTTACTTGTCTGGTGTTTGTTCATCAGGGTTTTTTAAGGAATTCCATAGTAGGACAACATATTGCCTGCTGTTAAGCAGCTGAATTATGAGTTCAACATTCAGTAAATATTAATGCTTTTACCCCTCCCTAATAGATTTATTTCAAAAATAGAAGAAGTATTGAATGACTGGAAACTTATTGGGATTTCTTCAGGCAAACCTCTAGAAAAGGTCAGTTACTGCTTTTGAATTTTCTTTTAGAGTTTGAATTGCCAACTAGCAATACACATATACATTTCATCTATTGCTGTTTTCTTAGGTGTGGCAGATAATGATTTTTATTAGGGAATATCACTTGTAAAAATGTCCATTTGACAAACAGTTGCTGTAAATTTATTGGTGGGCCATCTGCCAAACAGGCTGTTTCTTAATAAAGCTGAATCTTCACATAGGGCTTAGTGATTATTTTTACTCTGAATTTGGAAACAGGATTGAAGCTGCACAAAATTCTTAAGGAATCTTTGCTCCCTGTCTTGTTCCTTTGTCACACCTCAGTACTTGTGGCTGAGGTTTGCACAGCATTGCTGGTGACTCAGAGTGTTTCAGAGATCTAATTAGAGCCTTTGTGGTGTTTTGTCAGTCCTGTAAAAAGCAGAGGAAATTACTAAGCTCTTCTGCATACCAGTGCAAATAAATTCTGCTGTTCTGGACTGAATGGCTGCTGTGTTTCCAGTGGAATTCTGTGATTCTTGGTTTTAGCAAGGGTAGAGACTATCCAGAATAAAAGCTTATGTTATCTAATGAGCTAATTTTACACCTTAGCTGTCTGTGTATGTGTTCACGTCTTGTTTGCTAGACAGACCTCTGCTAACATCTTTTGCAGATCAAAGGGCTGTCCAAGTTGCTTTGTTTCAGTAGCAGCATAGAATTCTGCACTGGTGACCATCACTGATGAGCAGTGATGCTGATTTTCTTAGACTCTCATATGCTGTATTTTTATTCGAAAATGGATTATCCTTACAGAATTTTTGCAAGTTATAAATTAAAAAAACCCCATTGGCCAGTGAAAGGATATTCAAAGTAAATATCAAGGTAATATTTGCACAGAATGGTATAGTTGTAGTCCCAGATGGGAAACTTCTGTCTCTGTCAAAGTTGAGGGTGTATATGCTTAAGATGCATAGTAGCATATGAGAATATATTTCTGCCTCTTTATTGCCATAAAATTCTGAAGACTTCTCAAGGAGATGTTTGATCTCTGCAATGAACATCATTACTGGCAACATGGATTTCAGCATTCAGCTACCTTTCTCATGAAGTGCTTTGAGACTTGGTGGTTTATTTTAAATTAAATCATGCTTAGCTATTTGTGTATAAATATTTGGCAGTAGTAAAACATCTAGGCAATATACTAAAGAATGTTAACCTCAATTCATTGATAAAATAGTGTCTTTTTTATATGTAGGGTATATACACCACAGGAACATGGGAAGAGAAATCAGATGAAATTTCATTTGCAGACTTCAGATTCTCAGTGACCCATCATTACCTTGTACAAGAACCCAGTGACAAAGATGGGAAAGAAGAGCTGGCAGAAGGTACCTGATAGTTCCCTTACATACCTGCAAGGACATGGCAAAAGGCAATGTAGGAACATAGAATTCACAGCGTGTCTGTTTGCTTCTCTGTGAGATTTGATGAGATCTGATGAGTGTGATCTGACATTTCTGCTTTTAGTATGCTTTGCATTCACACTTTGCTAATTGCAGGTGAGCTGGATGTATACTGATGATCTTATATATGGATTTTCTCACAGATGCCCTTCCTCTGCCAATGCAGGACTTGCTGTGCATGAACAATGACTTTCCCCCACGAGCTCACTGCCTGGTGAGATGGTGTGTACTGTGCCTCTTGTCTCTAATGCAAACCAGCATAACAATTGAAAAGTCTCTGATGCTGGCACAATTACTCATATATTTGTTTTTCAATTAACAGTTAAAGCTTAAGTAAAAGCATTCTGTTTACTGGACACCGGAAAGGAATGCAAGAAAAGCCCACCACAGTGGGCCTATTTTTACTTTTGCATTTTGCCCCCCCAATATTTTTGTCTCAGTTTCATTCATCAGCTAAGCTTTTAGTAGTATTTAGATGCATTCTTAAAAAGGAATGCGGCAACACCTTAAGAAACAACTGTATTCTTAGTAATGCAAATCTAGCACATTATAGCACTGTTCTAGAGAGATTGTTTTTTATGTATAAACTGTTTTATTAATATATTAATATTAATATAAGTAAAAAACCCTCACGACTGATAGACCTAGAAGTCCTCACAATGAAACACTTTACAGTTCAGGTAGTTTGTGATTTCAGATTGCAGCACCCCCTGCCCGCTCAGTTCTTGACCTCTGATAGAGGTACTCACATCAGATTAACAGATTCCACAGTCTGTTGGCTATTCAGGTCACAGTATTTCTAAAAATTCTGTGTTTCAGCTGTCTTGCTAAAGATGAGAAATGTGCTCTTTTTTGTCTTTCCCTCTCAAGGTATGGCTTGCGTGAGTTTGTGGTGATTGCCCCGGCTGCAAACAACGAGGCTGTTGTCAGTGAATCCAAATGCAACCTTTTGCTGAGCTCTGTTTCCATTGCATTGGGGAACACTGGCTGGTAGGGGAAGGCACTTTTTACCTTTTCACGTGTCCAGGTAGAACTGTAGCATTCTGCATTTGTGAGGAAAAAGTATTAAATTGTTAGCAAAATACGTTTGGAGTTTGTTGTGTTTGCACTATAATATCGTTAGAGAAGGATTAAAAATAATTCCTCGGAGACTTTAAAAAGATTGATACAATGTGTTGTTTATGTTTAATATTGTTTAAACACCTTAAATGCTTTTAAAAGCTACTAGAAGTTGTTGGAAAAAGTGGTGTATATAAAATATAACTTATGGAAGAGGATTTCTTCCCAGTGTGTGATAAGAGTAACTTCCTAATCTTCCCCAAAAATTAGATTGAAAATTAGATAACTGAAGTAATGGGTAAGGCTGTGATTATGACATGACAATTTAGGCATTCTGTTTGATTATGACATTAATATTATTTTTCTTTGATTCCTATCAAACTGTGTATACCTTGCATATAAAAAGTGTTTTAAAGTGTGTTCCACTAAGAGAAAACATATTCTAAAGAATATGAAATCACGTTGGAATGGAGTTCAAATATTCAGCTAGTTTTAAAGACCACAAGGCAGCATGACACTTCAAATAGTCTGCAATATTCCTGTTTTGCAGCCAGGTCCCACTGTTTGTGCAGATCCATCAGAAATGGCGACGAATGTACGTGGGGGAGTGTCAGGGCCCAGGAGTTCGCACTGACTTCGAAATGGTCCACCTGCGCAAGGTGCCCAGCCAGTACACTCACCTCTCAGGGCTGCTGGACATCTTCAAAACCAAGATTGTAAGTGGGTCTGAATGGATGGAGCTGAGAGTCATTGTTTTATTACCTGGATGCTTGTAGATTCACCAGTACCTGGCCTTAAAGAGTGGGAGTTGGTGTGTGGCTTTGGTTCCTCCGTGTTATCACCTGACATTTTTGTTTTCACCTGGGATGTGAAAATAGGAATGAAAGAATGTGTCTGTTTTCGTTTCCTTGTAACAACTTCTCCCTCCTGCTCAAATAAACTTTGTTCTGCTATTTGAAATGAGAAGGGAGAGTTGGGGTGGGTTTTTATTCTGATACTTTGTAGCTCCCCAAGCCCAGTTAAGAGTGCAGAACACCCTGGTGGGGTGTGAGGAGCCTCAGTGGGCTTCTTGTTTATGGAGTGGTGTGGCTGCCTGAAACAATACACAACTAATCTGAGCAAAACGCTGAGGGAGAAGATCCTTAATGAAAACCTTATGCTTTCTGGCTCAAAGTTTCTTGAATTAGCAGTTACATGGAGCATACAAATGTCTCATGCATTTTACCTGTGATTATCGTGTTTAGCAATGGCTTTAATAGTAATAACTGAATCATTAAGGTTGGAAAAGATCTCTAAAATCAAGTCCAACCTTCGAATCCTTGGGATGTTGCAGTTCTGCTAAAAGTAGTTCTGATACGAGGTATTGTGACTTGTTTATGTTCAAGCCCTGGAGCGTTTGAGAGGATATACACTCTTTACATTGAATTTCTTCTCTGGTATTTTGGAGGGGTGCCCTTTGACACCGCTGCCTCCCGTTAGCATGGCTATTCGGCTGACATACGTGCTCCAGGACTGGCAGCAGTACTTCTGGCCTCAACAGCCACCAGGTAGGAGAGTCCTGTCCTCACAATAACTTGTCTTAAGGCAAACAGTCAGTGCTTTTTGTGTGTCTTGCCGTAAGGATGGAAACATTTTCTGCATTACTAGGAAAGGCTTCAGTTTCAGCTGAGTCCATTCCTACTCCCTAAGCTGCCTTGCAAGCTTAAAGCTCCTCTGAAATCATGTCTGGTTCATGGTTAGGACAGGTGTTTTGGGTAGAGCTGTGCCTAGAAACATGACTTTTTGTTAGCATTTAGAGATACAATGATACTTCTAAAACTGTAGTATCTATGTGGAGTGAAAAAGGTGACTGATTGTGAATCTGTGGAGAATTCTGACATGAATTCCCTAGGGAAATGTTTAGATTCAGGTTCTGGTAGGTGCTAATACTTCATGGGAGTATTTGTTGATTAGTTACATAAGGGACCTTATTTTAATACTTCACTATTTAAGTGTATTAACAATGGGAAAAGCAGAAAATGTTATATGGACTTCACTTGAGGTAAAAGAGGATTTTGTTGTTATTTTTTACAGAGTGCTAAATAAGCCAAGCAATTGGTTTATGTTTTGTTGGGGTTTTTTTAATGCATGAAGAATTTCTAATCAGGTCTTTTATTATAGTAGCCTTGTATGAGTGGGAAAAGAGGGAAAGTAATATATAGTCTTTAAATTAAAGTACATGCACCAGGCTTGATAAGTTTATGCCATAGGATGCTGTTTAGGAAAAACAGAGGTAGTAGTTTTACATACCAGGGTTAAAGTATTTAGGGCACACTTACAGAGACAGAGCTCTATGTGGCCTTGGTCTGGTTGTTTAATTGTTTGGCTTTCCTTCACTTAAAAGCACCAGTACACTAATGGAAGGTATGTTTTGCAGAAGTCTGTAGTGAGGTTGATTCTGTGTGCTCTGTAGCTTAGGAAGGTATGTTGAACATATGTTTAAAGAGAGTCCTGCTTTTTAGGGAGAGAAAATCAGTGCTGCTTTCAATTATAGTTCCTCTCTTGATTTGAGCAGTTTGAATAACATCTCCTTTAGAGCATTCTGGTTGAGGGAACCCCTGTCGAAGTGTATTGCAGAAACTGGAGACAGACAGTGTCAGTTTTATTGCTGTTGCTGCATGCAGTTGTGATTTTTTGTTCACTGTGGAGAAGTAGACCCATAACTTATTACCATCAGTCAGTTAGCTCTTCTCAAATAAACCCAAGGAATTTAAATGTGTCTTTTATCTTCTCTGAAGAAGTTATGTAATTAAGTTATCCCAAACCTTTATCTGTCCTGATACCTCACTTGGTTTGCATGTAAACAGTTTTTCAGATGCATTTAAAATGGCAGATCAGATGCTGTAATAGCATTATTATAATGGCATTACAGTGCATTATTAGCCATTCAAGTTTCTGTTCAGTGAAGGCTGTCTGATTCTGATTCATGTGTTTGGAGAATACAACATGGCAAGTGGCTGAGAATGCTGGGAGGCATCTTTAAGTACCTGGGATTATAGGAATCTCCCAGATAATTTGGTTAATCCTTAGCTGCAGGAGACATATCCCTCTTTTCATAAAACTGTCAACATTTCAAAAGTTGTTGTTTTTTCACTCTGCAGAGTTGTTCTCGAGTCTTCTTTTTCTGCTTAGAACTGACTTCCTGCCCAAATATTTTTTATGGCACTTTTGTGTCTCTGTTCCTGTGTCAGCACTGAATCTTTAAGGCTGTCTTTATAGGTGTCATCTTGGCCTGTATGAAGGGAATAGCCTTCCCTCAGTACGAACTGCAAGAATCTTATCTGTCTTTTCCAATATCCTGTTGCATGATTACTTCCCACTGTCTGCTGGAAGCAATTACTTTGTGTGCTAGGGCTGTGTTTTCATACCTCAGTTACCTTGGCTACTCAGCTATTCTCTGGTCATCCCATGTGCTACAGTCTTTATTGTGAAATTAGGATGATATGCTGCTTCTAATATTCCACAAATTCTGTATGGAAAATATATTGACTTTTCTCCAGATATAGATGCTCTGGTTGGGGGAGAAGTTGGAGGCCTTGAATTTGGGAAGTTACCATTTGGTGCCTGTGAGGATCCTATTAGGTAAGATAAGAGTTCAGAAAACTGGTTTATAACTTTCTTAATGGAGGACTTAGAAGTACGTTATTTCTAATTTGGCTTTGCCTACCACTTGGATGTCCCTAATAGATATTTAATTATTCAAGTACGTCAGAAACATCTGTGAAGGGCAATGGTTTAATAGCAATGAGACCTCTTGCAAAATTGTCCAATGATGTTCAGAGTTGAAGCTCGTAAGTCTTTCCTCATAAACTTCTGGAGTACTCCATTTATCTCTGAAATTATTGTGTTAAATACACCTTAACTGAAGATAAACCTTAAAAATGAAGTGCCTTCATTCAGGGGTTGGACTTGCTCTCACCCTTGACATTTGCAGAAGCCTTAAATTGAGAGGGTGTGTAAACTGGGTCTGTGTCCTCTTCCAAACACCCCGTCAGCCCTCAGCAAGCCCAGGAGTTATGTTGGTCTGTTAGACACTGTTCAGTGCTGTAGGCAAGTCAGGGAAGCTGAACAGCCTGTCCTGGCACTGAAAGCCTGGAATCTTGTTTTGTTTCAGTGAACTCCATTTGGCTACTACGTGGCCTCACCTGGCAGAGGGTATAATTGTCGACAACGATGTGTACTCGTAAGTATTTTGTCTGAATTGCAAATGTCTGGAAGTGAATTTATTTGTTAACTGCTGCATTTTAGTGAGTTTTCAGCATTAATACACTAGTTCTAGCTGAATTGTTCTTGTGTGTTTCTTAGCCATGTCATGTATGTACATGAGAACAGGGACTCTTGCTTGCATTCCAGAGTGTTTGTTGTGTTCCCCTGTGAAATGTGGTGGATATTTGCAGCTTCCATGGCCTCACTGGCTGTGACATTGCATTTATTGAGAACTTGATACTCATCTTTTGCATGCTTTTAGTGACAATGTGGCACTTAGTTTGTTTTGTTTTGTTTTTCCAAGTGACCTGGATCCTATGCAAGCACCCCAGTGGTCTGTGAGAGTCAGAAAAGCAGATAACCCTCAGTGTCTGTTGGGTAAGAGATCAGAATTTCCTGTCTTCTCTCAGGGCTTTTAAGCTACTAAGTTGTGAATTTAGGGTTGAATTGTTGACCATCTGATGGCCTCTGTTTCCTCACTCCCCTTTCTTTTTTTGAGTGGAAAATATTTGGGGCTTTTTCAAGCACACAAGCTTTGCAAACATTTAAGTTTCTGTTGTAAGTTGCTCTCTGTCTGTGTACCATGAACCTCATTGCTGCTCTTATTTCATCAGGTTCCAGAGAACAAGAATTTTCTCTGTATGTCCTGTGAAAATTTAGATTGCCTAGAATTTTTCAGTTTTATTAAGTGCCTTCTGCCTATATCCATCTCCTTAGTTTTATCTATCTGTCTGACAGGGGGAATTAGTACATCTGAAGAGCTGTGCTCTCCTGTCTGTCCTTGCCTTCAGGGTTGTGGGGAAAAGGGCTTCAAAGCTTTCAAAGTTTCATTCCTGCTTTGGGTGAAGGAGTGGATCCAGCTGTAGGCAGAGCTGTGCTCTGGAGAGGTGGCTGATGGCTGCTTAGCTGTGCATTTTCCTAAGCTCTAATTAGGATGTGGTTAAAGATATTTGTGCTTCAGAACAAATCATTGTATACTTTCAGATGAAAAGTTAAAAATTAGTGGCCTCCAGGCATAATTTTGAGAGTTGCCTTATTGTTCAGTGAGATTTTTAAGTGAGTAGTGATTCAGCAGCTTTGTTTCTCTTACAGGTGATTTCCTCACGGAATTCTTCAAGCTTTGCCGTCGGAAGGAGTCGACCGATGAGATCCTTGGGAGGTCTGCATTTGAGGAGGAAGGAAAAGGTGAAACTTAAATCCTTTTGATTTGTGTTGGTTTTAATTGTTTCCTGTTATTTTGCCATCCCTATCCCCTTTTCTTGGCTTCAGATCCATGGTATTTATACTGAAAACCCTTATGCATTTTCTGTAATACCCTGGGGATTTTCTGGACAGTTCTACATGGAGAAATGTCTCATGACTTATAGGCAAGCTTAGCTCCCAAAGTCCCAGGGACAATTGCCTCTGTTATAGTTGTGGGTGTTTCTTTTCACTGCAATGCAAAAGCTTTAAATTTGACTATGAGTGTACCAGAGTTGGTTTTGATCACACATCAAACACGTTTGCCTATTGTTTCTGTATTTTTGTTTTTTCCACTTTTTTTTCCTTTTTGATATACTTATTAGTCCATATTTAACAGCCAGTTTAAAAAAGTTCTCAATCTTTTTGAAAGGCTTTGCCATCATCCCCTCCATTCTAAGGAATTTTAAGGAAAAAAAAAGTAAAATAAACTCCCAAATTATCTGACCAGGAGGTTGGACTTTATCCCAGCTGTATAGATACTGATAACATTTTGATGTCTCTGTCCCTTTCTTTTGCTTTGCTTGCTTTATACAGTGAACATTCCCTTCCTTCCTGCTGTGTGTCACTGTTGCTTCCCTCCAAATATGGCCTGTGTCAATGTATTTTCTGTGGTTATACTTGATCTTAATTTTGAGGGAGCTTGCCAGTAAGCTTAAAAAGGTGTTAGACTGAGTAGGGTGCTTGACCTACAGTCTGTCTAGCCCTTCTTAGCTCTAATTTTCTCAAAATGTTTGCCAAGGTGAGCTTTTACAGAGAGATGATCTAGTGTTTGTGGGGGTTTTTGCTTTGTTCTAATTGCTTTTATTTTATTTATTTTATTTTCTAGAGGTTGCTGACATTACCCATGCCTTGTCCAAGCTCACAGAGCCAGCACCAGTCCCCATCCATAAATTATCAGTCACAAATATGGTTCACAGTGCAAAGAAAAAAATTCGGAAACACAGAGGTGTGGATGAGTCCCCTTTAAACAACGACGTTCTGAACACCATTCTTCTGGTGAGTGAGCTGTCCCTGCCTGTGAAATTCAGGTAACACATGTGCTTCCTGGTTTGCAGCCTCGAGCAGGTTTAAAGGGATCTGATCTCAGTTCCATGGTTTGAATTGCACTTACCAGCTTCTTGAAACAACCCCCTTTTTACAAGTCTGTGTAACATAAGTGTACTGCAAACAAACTGAACTCTGCTAACAGTTTTAATTGTAGGGGTTGGTGGAATGTAGCTAGCAGTAGCTTTATGGAGAAAGTGGGAAAAGCAGGAAAACCATGCTGATGGAAGGTTAAATTTTTTTCTTTAAGTTCTTGTTTCCTGATGCTGCTGACAAACTCACAGATGGATTTGAGAGCAGAGCCAACACTTCAGCAGGAAACAATCCTCCTCCAGAGAATGAAGATTATGTAAGTTTTACTGACTGACATTCAGGAGAGAGAAAGCAGTTTTGAGTGTGTGTGTTCATACAGAGTGAGCTGTGGTTGCCCTACATCTTATAATAGATAACTTTTGGAAAGAGGAACTTTGTGGAATCTCTAAGCAGAAACAGTGATTATTTCTTTTCCTTCAAAGATTGTAATTTTTGGTATCTTACAGGCATAAACTGTTGGTTAGTCACTTGTACTGATAAACAGGAGAGAGATCATATAGTTTGGGGGAAAATTCCATTGTATTTCCTGCTTTCTTTTATTTCTTACCTAGAATCTCTTCAGTCAGTTTAAATCTGCTCCTTCTGACAGTCTGACGTACAAATTAGCTTTGTGTCTGTGTATGATAAACTTCTACCATGGAGGGGTGAAAGGGGTGGCCCATCTTTGGCAAGAGTTTGTGTTGGAAATGCGCTACAGATGGGAGAACAACTACCTTATTCCAGGGTAAGACTTGTTTGGTTTTATTGTCATAGAAAATGTTCTTTCTTCCAGGAACAGAGTGAGCTCACTGTGACTTTGAAACATACTGTTTTGAGTTTTTTAATTTGCACATGCCATGCTTTATTTTTATTACCTTACTTCCTTAATGCTTCCAGTTCATTGTTAGATAAACAGGACAGAGCTGAAACAGGGAGAAGCACCTTTGCTTTGTGGGGTATTTTCACCCCTTTTCTAAGGAAGCTGTTCCAAGTTCCTGCTGCTGTAAGAGCCTTTTCAGGTATTGCAGCCCTTGCAGCTGCAGCAGACCAAAAGAAGGGCTCTGTGAGGATGAGGTATCAATGTCAGCAGTAATATATCCTGCTGTTGGGGTTGTGCTTGCTTGGGTAGTGGGGTGGACTGGCCATTTGTTCACTGGTTTGTACTTTCAGATGGTTACACCAAGACATAAAATAGGAGTTGAAATATATAACAATCACTCCACTGTATCATTGCAGCTTTAAAAGTACAGTCAAAAAGATGCTTAATTTCTGTTTGTAAGCAGTTAGCTTTTTAAATTCCAAATGGATTACTGGCCAGGAAATGCAGGGTGTCTGTTTGACACCAGCGTGAGTGACCTCTGAGCTTCTGAAATGACCTCTAGGAAATAAATAGAGTTTATCTACTTGACACCATAGAAGAGCTGTGTAGCTGAAATGGTGGGGATGGGTTCAGTGTGGGTATTTGCCCCTCTTTTAGATTTTGTGTGATTTAAGACCACTTCAACTTTGTAATTGCTAATCGTTACACTTCTACCTTTTGTTAGATTAGCTAATGGCTCTCCAGATCTGAGATGTTGTTTACTGCATCAGAAACTCCAGGTAAATATCCCAAATTTAAGAGTGATTTTTCTCCTAAGAAAACTCGAAATTATAGCACTTATTGGCTAAATATACTGTTGTTGATTTAGTTCTGCTCGTATTTTTGGGTGTGGAATTCATTTGTTGGGAAAAATCTTTATCATAGCAACAAGTTCAATGGAATTGTTACCTTTTAGAATTTTAAGACCTTTTCAGGGATTCTCCAAGTTTTTCTGTACAATTGTTTCCATAAGAGAAGTAAATGCTAAGCAATTATTTTTTTGTTCGTTTACCTTGCTAGATGTTAAATTGTTGCATTGAAAGGAAGAAAGCAAGAGATGAGGGGAAAAAGGGGAGCATGTCTGATCGTTCACCTGGTGCTTCTGGGGATGGTGCAAAAGGAGGAGACCACTCTGGAGATAACCTTGATAAGGAAAAAGAATTTGGCAAGTCGTGGGAATCATGGAGTGACAGTGAAGAGGAATTTTTTGAATGTCTGAGTGACACAGAAGATCTTAAAGGAAATGGACAGGAAAATGGAAAGAAAGGAGGTGCAAAAGAAGGCAACAAAGAGCCTGTAAACTTAAAACCAGAAGGTCGTCTGCATCCACACGGGAAGCTGATGCTGCTGCATCCAGGAGAGCCTCTCTACGTTCCCATAACACAGGTTAGGGATCAGGAGCTGAGCCAGATGTGCAATACAGCTCCCACACAACATGGCTCATGCCTGGGACTGTGAGACTGGGTGTCATTTGCAGGTTACAGCCTTCTCTGTTCTTAAAATTCCTGAGTGTTTCTCATTTTTAAAACCTGATGAGGCTGTTAAACTGAAATCTCACATGCTTCCTGTTTTGTTTGGGAGTGAGTCTTCTTATCAAATTTCACTCCAAATAAGTTTTTTAAATGAGAATTAAGCTGTCTTGCCTGCCTTTAATTTGAGGGTTTTCATTACCAGTTCCTGAGACATTTTCTATCGCCTCCTTACTTTCTTTCCAGTAAAGTAGGATTTTCCATAGTCCTTCCACCATGGAGATTTCCAGCTGACTGAGCAGAATACAGATCAATTTTGCTGTCATATTTCTTCTTTTCCTTTCTTTTTAATTTATCTGCTCATATCTAAAACACCAGAGTCATCTGTTTTGGTTCTCTAAAGCAGGTTTATCAAACATCTAGAAATGTTACCTGACATCACCAGACTTTCCTGCAGGGTGACTAGGGATGAAATGGAAAGCAGAGGTGTCACAGGAAGCTGTTTGCAATCAGCCATGCAGGAAGAGTACAGTACTTTTCTTTCTCCTGAGAGAAATTATTTTTAATTAATGTTGGGTAAAACATGAGCAGAGTGTAGTCAGGCAAAATGTTCTCAATTAATGAAGAGCTGACAGTATCAAAGGCAAAAATTCTATGGTGGATTTTAATCCACCCAGGTGGATTTAATCCATTCTGGGTGGATTTTAATCCATCTCAGCAGAAGAATATCAGTCAGTCACTTCCTGGAGTTCATCTGGGTTTTGGTGTTTTAACAATATATTCTTGTATCATTACATCATTCTGAGGTTAGTTTCTGTTTAAATTTATCTTTGTTAGTGCCAGATTCAGATGCACAGCTTGGCTGAACAGTTCAGACAGTAGAAAGTTCTGATTATTTCCTTTGAATACAAATGAAGTAGGATGGACTCCTGGTGATGGGGAGCTTTCTGTTGCTCCCTCCTTGAGGGGGGCTGAGCCTGAGGCTGTTTGTAATGCTGTCCTTTGCCATGCTGCAGGAACCAGCACCCATGACTGAAGATCTGCTGGAGGAGCAGTCTGAGGTGCTGGCCAAGCTGGGGACGTCAGCAGAAGGTGCCCACCTGCGGGCACGGATGCAGAGTGCCTGCCTGCTCTCAGACATGGAGTCATTTAAGGTACTGCTGCTTGGAGCACTCTGGGGGACTGTTTGCTTCCTGATTAAACTGCCCCTCTTGCTTGTGTTGGACTATTTGGAAGGGTTTTCTGGCAAGTTCCTGTTTTTCTCCACGAAACAATTTCATAGTAGTTTCAAGATGAAAATAAAAACTTACTGGTAAAAAACCTATGCCAATGTAATGTATTATGATGTAACATCCCAGTAAATCTGCACAATGTCTGTGGGAAGGGAAAAAACCATGGGAAATATATGATTGATGAATTGGGAATTAAAACAGTTGCTCCTCAGATTGGGACTGGACTAGCTGTGGTTTTGGTTTGTTCCATTTCTTGTCTGAGCTCTGCAGAGGGAGCTAAGAGCATATAAACTGTCATCAAAAGAGCTGAAAGCTAAAAAGATTACAGATTCTGCAATGAAATAGCTACATATATATTTTAACTATTGCAATGTTTATAATAAAAGCATGCAGATGTACTGTGGAGTATTTTTAACATATCAACATCAGTTATTAGCAGTGAGTCATGGCATATATTTCTATGGTGCAAGTGATCTAAAAACTCAAAAACACAGAACCATAATTTGAAGCACAAGTGCACTCTTGATAGGTACGCTGTGCTGTAAACTGGGTTTCCTTTCATGGTCTGGATATGTATGTGTTTATTACTGCTGACATTGCATTGATATAAAATGAAGTTATCTTTGTTTGGGGGAGATTTTGTGAGTTTCTCTGTAAAAGAGGAAGAAAAGGTACATTTTTGTCACTGGAGTGTTAAAAGATGGAAAGTCAGTGCTGAAAACATGTTTATGCAGCCCAGTGATTCTTTTAGGCTTGGGCTGGTTTTGCCTAAGTCTTTAATGGTATAAGATCAGACATAAAGGAATTAGTGAGAATTCCTATTTACTGCATGTAGCAGATACCAGGTGGAAGTTTAATTTAACAGTATAATTTTTGAGTTGATGAATGTACATTTTGGGGGTGATAAGAAAGGGCTTTGTTGTTGGTGGTGATATGGTTTTACCCCTTGCCATTGTCTTTAATGCTTTATTCCCTCACCCTCCCAGATCTCTGTCCTGCTGTAGAGTCTGGGGACAGAATTCCCTGAGTTTTGTCCCCTGTGCTGTGATGTATACACTAAAGCACACTGCCTTCCTGGCCAGGCTGTCATGTTGTTGCAGCATTTCCCAGACACCAATGCTGTCTCCTCTCTCCCTCAGGCAGCGAATCCTGGCTGCTGCCTGGAGGACTTTGTGAGGTGGTACTCGCCGCGGGACTACATCGAGGAGGAGGTGGTGGATGAGAAGGGCAACAGAGTCATTAAGGGCGAGCTGAGCGCCCGCATGAAGATTCCCAGCAACATGTGGGTGGAGGCCTGGGAGACAGCAAAGCCCGTCCCAGCACGGAGGCAGAAGAGACTCTTCGATGACACCAGAGAGGCAGAGAAGGTACGAGCTCCATGTCTGGTGCCAGTGTGCTCTGTAACACTCACAGCAGCCCTTCCTCCTTCCTCCTGCAACATTTACACCCTGACTAGCCATGGCACTGTGTCCTTGGGAGTCACTGAACTGTTCTGTGCATGGCCAGGGGTTAATTGGGAATTCCTGCTGCCCTCCAGCAGTGTGTGAGCACCTGAAATAGGCAGTGTGTGCAACATGACCTCACAGGCTCTGTTACTGAGGGGACACTTTGGATTGTTAGGAGATGAACCAGATTTTTACCTGCATGTATAGGTGTCAGGAACACTTTAGTTTCCTAACACATAGTTATTTTTAGTTTCATTCTAACCTGTTGGGACTGGATTAATGTAAAACTACCTACCAAGGCCTGTCACATAGTGCTGTTCCATTCTTTCATTGTTCCTAGCTAACCTTATCTTTGGTGAGTGGTTTTGATCACTAATATATTGAATTTTCTAATGTTGTAGGTGCTTCATTACCTTGCAGTTCAGAAACCAGCTGACCTTGCAAGGCATCTCCTGCCTTGCATCATCCATGCAGCTGTACTCAAGGTAAAGGATGAAGGTAAATAATGTTTAATAAATTATTAAGATTCTTTGGGGTGAGCAGTGATGCAATAATTACAATTTTGGTTTTTTTTCTTTCTAACAGAAGCAGTAGAAGATATATCTTCAGTCAAGAAGATTATTAAGCAGATAATATCTCATTCCAGCAAAGTACTGCGTTTCCCGAATCCAGAGGACAAGAAGTTGGAAGTAAGGCTTTTGTACTGGCTGGGGCTGAAAACCTGATAGACTTTCCACTGTTCATGGGAGTGCTAAAAGAACATGTTTTTAATTCTCACTTTTACCCAACCCTTGCAGGAAATCATCGCTCAGATTATGAGTGTGGAAGCAATCATTGCCAGGGCAAGGTCGCTGAAAGCAAAGTTTGGGGTAGAGAAATGTGAAAATGAGGAGGAGAAAGAAGATCTACAAAGGTGACTGATGATGTTCTTTTGTTTTTCCTCTGAGGCCCTTTCTTTATACTTTCAAAATTTAGGACAGATGGAAATGGTGATATTAGAGAAATGCTAAGGAATCATATTTAGCTATCACTATCCCGAGACTCCTGACAGTTGTTGTGTGTGGGTACCCTAAATGCTTCTCTAAATAAGCATCTCTTTGCAAACATGGGATACAGGTTATTTTAATGGAATTTATAGTACTCAGAATTTCATCTTTTTGTGTATATAAAAGGTATATTTGATGAATTCTGTCACAACAGAGGTTAAAGTAGGACTAGAAATTTAGTATTTTCTATAAATATTGTGGAATTAAATACTCCCCTCCAAAATTATGTTTTCTTGTTCTTGTCTCCTTGCTGGTTTGAAACAAATCACTGAGGAGCTATGAATGGAAGTGACAAGGCAGTTTCCTTGCATCACTGCCTGCTGTCAGATTATTTACTTAGTGCTCAAGATGACTAATAATGTTAAAAAAATCCATAATAACTCCTTGCTGGGAGGAAGAGGTGATGTTTTTGTAGGATGTGTTGGGGATTCAGAGGTGTGATGTGTGACCAAACAGTATCTTTGTGCTCAGAAATAGCCACCAGCTGGTGTGTCCCAACACCACGAAGCTTTTCATATTGAATTAATACCTCTGCATCAGGAGCCTGAATTCCATTCTTAGACAGCTGAGAGGAGAATTTTTTCCTTAGACTTTCAGAATGGAGAACTGGGAGTAGCTGTGCAAGTGATGCTTTGGGGAGTTCTCCTCACAGGAAACGACTCTGGGTTTGGTTGAGCAAACTGGAGACAGCCAAGGGTTAAACCTTCCTTTTCCTTGTCCCACCAGGTTTGTGAACTGTCTCCTGGAGCAGCCAGAAGTGTCAGTTGTGGGTGCAGGAAGAGGACCTGCTGGCAGCATCATTCACAAGCTGTTTGTGAATGCTCAGAGGGTAAGAGAGAGCTCTGGGTTGCTAATTTAAGCAGTACGAAGCAATGACTTACCATATGATCCCAGTGTATTTTGTCTGCATATGTGCATGTAATGTCATAAACGTGCTTGAGGTGTTTTTTTGTGATGTTCAACATGATTTTGGCAGTAACAGAACGTTGCTAAATGAAAGAAGAGTCAGTCAGTGATCTGGGATGTTAAACAATTGAAGCCAGCTGGGTAGATAGAGGTGTCATGAATGGTTGATGTACTTCAAATGGTAACATCAGTAATACTCTTATGGCACAGGTTTCTGCCTTATCTCAGCAAGAGCAATCAAGTGTAGATTGTGTCACATAGGAATGCAGAGAAACAGGTCATAATATTAAATATTTAGAAGAAGTAACTCTTTAGACTGGGGGCTTATACTTGAGATTTCTTCTGTGGAAACTGGCATGCTTAGGAAGTGTCAGCTCTTTCTCAGTATAACTGTGCATTCAGTTGACTCAGTCAGTGTTGCATCTGTTTTCTGGAGCCCCTTCCCTTGCTGATACTGATGTAAATGTTGCCTTTTTCTCTGAAGCAGCCTTTGTAATAATAAGCCTTAAGGGATTCATTTCCAGACCTCAGGGACTGTAGTCAGCCTTCAGTTTCTGTCAGAATTACACCTGTTTCATAGCATCAGATTTTCTAACTAAAATTTACCTTCAGTGGTAGTCATAAGATAGCACAGTACTGCAGACATCCATTGGGAATAATTGCTGAGAAAACACTGTGATTGGGTGTTAATTAAGGTATGAATGCTTTTGTAATAAACTGTATTTTGCAACTCAGCATAAAAAGGACCATTCTGAAAACAGACCATGGTTATTCTGAGAACTGAAAATCAGAACATTTATTTTATCCTTCCAGTCTCCAGAGACAATCTGGTTGGAATCTCACCGTGCCAACCAGGCTCACTTAGAGATGCCCCTGGAAAGTGTAAGGCTGTGCCCTGGAGGTGCCTGCACATGTGTGCACTGCCTCTCTAACACTGGGGCAGTGTGTTTGTGTTTGCCAAGCTGAGTAGGTTTCTAGGTTAGTGTTTGATAAAGATGGATGCACATTTCCAGGATTTTGTTTCTTTTGAAACACCAGTGACTAAAGCAGGGTTACAGATACTTCCCCCTAGTAGCTGGTCATTGTTCATTAGGATTTCTTAGTGGGACAGGAGCCAGCTTGCTACAAACTCCCCTTTGTGTTAAGTTATGTCAGTAGAGAGCTGTTTGGTAAATAGAAGTTGAATGAATTCCTTGTTCATTACCTTTTGGACGTGGACTCATCTCTGAGTTGTGTTTAATGTGCTATGTTCTCAAGTTTTCTCAGGAAAATTGTGATAGCCAGTGCATGTTCTTGGAAGTAGAGTGCATGATGTCTCTTAAACCTACAGTCTCCTCCTAACCTCTTGTAAGTCACCTCTGACTTGCCTTTGTTTCTGTCTTTCATTACTGGTTCTTTTCTCATCCCTTTCCAAGCTGACTGAATCTTCTGATGAGGTAACCAACTTTGTCCCTCCTTTCCCACTCATCCTCCCTAGCTGCATAGAGTTGAACCTTCTGGTAGATATAGTGCCGCAGCTGGATTTAGTTTGTACTGTTGTTCACATGTTAAGCATAAAAATAACTTTGTGTTTCCAGAATGGTTTTTCTGCATTCACAGACTTCATTTTTAGAGTCTAGTAACAGGTAGTGAAAAGAGATAAATCTTTCATAATAATAATAACAATAAAAAACCCTCCCAAAACTAACAAAAAGCCCAAACCAAAAACATTTCTTCAAGTGAATATTGATATTTTCTGATGCTGAAATATGTGGCCATGCCTTTATAGTCTCTGTTGCCATCACTGTCCGTTGAACAGCCAGATGTTTTGGGGGAGGTAATGATGATGGACAGTCCCTGGATTTTGCATTCTTGATACCAGGACTTACTGAAAGTATGGAACTTTTTGGACAGAGTTATTTGGCGGAGAACTGGGGTAATTCCATAAAGTGTATCACAGGGAACACATCTTCTCTGTTGGTTATCTGGAGCTGTTCTTGTGGGAACAAAGGTGCTTGTCTGTGGTGAGTTCTGTGGCACAGACTGCAGAGCCAGGTGGTGCCAGGCCCTGAGAGTGGGTGTGGGAGAGGGGTGGGAGCAGAGGGGCATCTGAGAAGGGAGCATGAGGGTCATCCAATGGGTTCTGCCACACTTCAGTGGCATGGCCAAGCTGGAGCTGTATATGCTTAAATTAGGAAGGTCCCTGTTGGGATGTTGTTGGGGGTGTGTATCCATAGGCGTATGTGATTAAGGAATGTTCACTGGGCATGCCAGCTCTCATTCCAGTGCCCAAGCATCAGCATTGCTGTTCACTGCCCGAGGCAATGAGCTCGGGGGAGATGGCCCAGCATCTCCCTCCTTCTGCACTGTGCTTGCAGCAAGCCCCTCTCTGGCCAGGAGCAGCACACACCACAGCGGTGTGTGAGTCTGAGAAGGCAGGTGGCTGTGTGTCAGGCCAGCCGGCACAGGTGATTCTGAAGAGGAGGCTGGCTTGGCCTCTGCAGGGAGCTGAGGAAGGAGCCCTGCCTGAGAGGAGGCCGTTTCTGACCACAGCCCTCACTTCACACTGCCAGAGCATCAGGAGCTTCGTCTGGGCTGAGCTTCACCACCCACACATGCAGGTTCCTCCATCTGGTTACGCGCTTTCTTTCTTGGCATCCCATTAGTGCCTCGCTCTGTGTGCACATACAGCTTCCTGACGTGTTGCCATTTCTAACCTTCCTTTGCTCCTGCCTTCAGAAATAGTGTCTGAGCCCGGCCGTGCAGCAGCAGCAGCCGTGCCTGTCACTGTGCCTGTGCTCTCTCCAAGGTTCCCGCGGTGCCGCCGCTGGAGGAGGAGCTGAGGCGCTCCGGATCGCTGGAGGAGCGCAGGCAGGGCGTGCAGTCGGACTTCCCCCCTCCCACGGGCCGGGAGGTGATCCTGCGCTCCACCGTGCCCCGGCCCGCGCCCTACTCCAAGGCGCTGCCGCAGCGCATGTACAGCGTCCTCACCAGGGAGGATTTCCGCCTCGCCGGCGCCTTCTCGGCCGACACCACCTTCTTCTGAGCCAGCAGCAGCCCCTTGGCCCCCGTGTGCTCCCGGCAGCGCGGGGCCGTGCTCCGGGGCAGGGAGGGACGGGCTGTGCCGAGGGGACACCGCACTCCCCGGGACATGGGCTGGCAGCCCTGAGGGGTGTCTGCAGAGACTCGGCTGGGAGGTTTGGGATGGCTTCACAAGGAGATGCAGTCAGGTCTTTGGGGAAGAAAATCTGGCAACCTCCTTCCTGTCCAAAGGGAGCATCTTTTCTTTTCTTTGCATTAGGTTGTTTAATTATGGACGTGAATGGGCTGTGTGCAAATATTCATGTTGAAATTCATGCAGAATGTGCTGCTTTACATTTCTGGATCAAATTTATCAAGGGACATTAGTTTACTTAAATTGGTATGTAAACATAAGTAATTTATATTTATTGCTAATCATAATTACAGAGCCCAGTATGTTTTGGTTAATCACTAAATTTCAAGTATTTCTAAAATATCCTTATTTTTATTTAAAGTATACAGTACATGCTAGTTCATTCCAAGCTCTCTTGGCATTGCAGTGATTTTCCAGAAAGATCTTGTCACTTCTCCCAAATAGAAATAAATACATTTGGGGCTAGAACTGGACAGGGAGCTGAGAGCCTGCAGGGTCACTGAGGGTTTGGGATGCTTTATATCCTTCCCTGCAGGTGAGGGCCGAAGGTGGAGGGAGATGACACCTGCCAAGGGGTTTCACTGGGAGCAACTTGCTGGTATTGCCTGCCCTGTGTTTTTGCTGTGAGAGGATGGAACATTGTCACCTGCTGGCCCCTCACCCCACTGGTACCATCAGACACCAAGTGTACGTGCCAATGTTGCTTTGCAGTGACTGTCATGTGTTGGAATGAGAATCAGCAAAAAGAGCAGAGATACTCTACACAATGAAATGTACAAACAGCTACAGTATTGTGGACATTGCTCAATAAATAGAAACTTATTACTGGCTTTCAGTATTCCCATGCTTTTCCATTCCCTCCTTGCATGATCTGACCTAGGAAGGACATGAGTTATGACTGTGACTACATTATGGATAGAGAGTTGAGTTCTGCTGCTAATAGTGGGGTCCCAGGTGTTTCCCTAAAGCTACCTTGAGGGGCCAGGGGTCAGAGTGTTTCCCTCAGATAAAGCTCTAGCAAGCAGAAATGTATATTTCAGCATGAAGAAGAGAGAATTTTCTTCAGGGAAAGCGTCACAGAATCTGTTCTCTGGACTGTTATGTTACCTGAGAGAAATTCCTCTTGGCATTGGGTAAGTAAGATAAAGACCGACATAGCTGCTGTTTAACTGTGCACTGAGCTAATTACTGATTAATTGAACTTAACTTGAGCTTCTTCCCTGATCCTCTTGGTTTCCTCCTCTCTAATGAAATTTTACACTGCAGTGTAGACTCTTGTCAAGGCTGTATAAACTTAAAAATCCCTCACACTTACGTACCAGGCTCTTCTTCCTTGATCTTTTAAACTGCTGGAGAGATGATTCCTTTATCATTACTCAGACACCACAAAGATCCAAAGGTGTCTTCAGGCTGGTACCTAAAGATGTCTTTATTACCTGAAAGTGTCTTTGCTGGAAGTGTCCAGTGGATTTGACTCTATAAAAAATGGTGCACTCATGCAACTACCTTGTCTCCTTTTTCTCAGTTGAAGAATTGTAACTTCTAAGACTTGTACTCAAGTTTCAGCTTATTTTAACTAAATGCAGTTGAAATTGCATCTGTGTCCTGAGAAGATGATGATGTGTTGTGCAGAGCTGTGCTTTATGAGCTTACAATTGCCTTCCAGCATTCAAGGGGTGAGGAGAGACAGAGAAAGCATTAAAAAAAATCACCAGGAACAAGAACTGTATTTATTTAAAGTAACTGTAAAAGAAAGTGAGGTAAGCAGTCCAAAATAATTAGCAATCTTGCTAAGGAAACTGACTGTAGCATTTCTCAGAAACAACCTTTGATGAAATAATTGGTAGTATTTAGGGTTTCTTATCACGAATAAGATTTTAACACAAGCTGGTTTAAGTAAAAACAGCATTCAGCTTGCATCAGTTTTAACAGAACTTCCTCAAATTCTTGCAGTTCTAATGACACTGCAAGAGGAAAACAGTGATGCTTCAAAACTGCAGTAAGGTTACATGGAGAACTTTAGCTTTAACCCACAGGGTCATAAAAAACATAACCATAATCAAGTACCTTGGGTGCCCCCTCACAATCAGAGTCACAAATGATTTCTTGGGTTTAATTCCTTATTTCCTGTCTAGCAACAGCATGATGGGCTACAGAGATGTCTGTCAAATCAGTGCAGGAGGAAAACTATATATTACTGGGTTTAGAGTTACAATGTACCTGAGCAGATCTTGCATTTTACATCTTCACCAAAAATTTGGTGATGTCACTGCTGTACTTTGCAGCTAAAGACCTTCTCTTCAGCTGGCTTCTTTCCTTGGCCTGTTTTGCAGTTCTCTACAAAAGAGAGAGAGACAGGTCTGTTCAGTGAGGACTCAGACTTGGGAGCACCATGCCCACAGAAAGCACTGCCCCACAGCTGAACTCCAGTCTAATTCTGCAGCAGACAGCATAATAAAATGCAGATGTTTATTAAGGTGGCATTTTCCCAAATCCTGAGCAAACTGTTGTAACAGTTTAATGCTGCCTTTCCACCTTTGCTGCGTGGGAGGGAGAGGCTGAGGGCACAGGGTCCTGCAGCTGCAGACAGCAGGGCTGAGGAGAGCCTTACTGCAGTCTGCTGCTGCTGCAGGGGACAGGGCCAGGATTGCTGGGGACAGACACTGACCTCCCTGTGGCAGGCTGTGCACAGAGTCTGGAGGTTGTCCAGGGAGCACTGTCCTCCTCCGCTGTACACAGGCTGGATGTGATCCACCTGCCAGAACTGCCCTTCCGTGGGGCTCCGGATCATCTCGTTCAGCTGCAGCAAACACAGACATGGCATTGCCAGCGTGAGCCACTCCTGAGCTGCAGGTACCTGCCCCCATCAGGACCAGGACCTTCAGGGAAGTAGCTATTTACAGTTCTTGTGAAGATAAACAGAGCCAGCCTCAGCATTTTTGAATTACTCCCACTGGACAAGCAAACAAGTGTAAGTAGTTGGCATGTTCTCACCCAGCCCTGGTGTTTACATCCACCCCTGCAGAGTCACAGCTCTGCTGCCTGTCCCTTTTACAGACAAAAAATCTGTTAGAACTCAA
The DNA here is from genome assembly GCA_013396655.1 of Campylorhamphus procurvoides. Lineage (NCBI taxonomy): Eukaryota > Metazoa > Chordata > Aves > Passeriformes > Dendrocolaptidae > Campylorhamphus > Campylorhamphus procurvoides. The sequence continues at coordinate 75,122 of WBMV01003352.1, forward strand.
TGGGATTTAGTTAGTTTGGTTGGTTTTAAGGATTTGCTTGTTCTGTTAGTGGTGCTGGGTTAACTTTCCATCTAAAATCTGCAAGAACATTTTTGGATGACTCTGAACCCCCCAGACCCAGGTGAGCTGTCAGTGCCTGAAGCCCAGACCCCTTACCTGCCCCAGTGGGAGGTGAGACAGCCAGGAGCTCTCCAGCAGTTCCTTGCGCCGATCCCTGGGCGCATCCCTGACGCTGAGATAAAGCTCCTGAGCGTTCTGGTGGCAGAACTGGCACACCCCGTGTTCCACCTCAAACACCTTGGTCCTGAGGTAGCTCTGGCTGGAGCGGATGGAGAAATCCTCCTGGCAGGCGTGGCAGCAGAACCGCGTGTCCCAGGCGGGGCAGCCGGGCGGGGGCTGCACTGTGGGCTGCTGGCAGCTCAGGCACAGCGGGGTGCCCTGGCTGTCCAGTGCCTGCAGGTACCCTCGGGAAAGGCAGGAGCCTTCGGGCTGCCCTGAGGGAAGGGCTGGGGGACCTGTCCCTGTTCCTGAAACCAACCTGTTGGCAGAGGACACAGCACAGCTGCTGATAAAGGAGGTGTTCAGCACCACAGGTCAGCGGGGCTCTTTCCACTCTGTATTTCCAGTACATACCATCTATGCTTCAAAATACCAATTTCAGCTGAAATAATACCTTGCTCAGATTGACACCTGCACAGCCCCCACTTGGTTTACATTTCTATTTATACAAAATTTGACAATATAACAAGTCAGACTTTTCTTCTCCACATCTTACTACATTTGCACATGTACACTGAATTACAACAAAATTATGTTGTATTCATAAAGAAAGGGTGGTTTTATCAGGGACATACACACATAAATGTTTTAGTTCCTCTTTAACAGAAGTAAAGAAGTCAAAGGAAACAACCTGGTTTCTCTTTACAATCTTCATGGCTGCCTGTGGATTTCCTACTCTAAATAAGGCAGGATACACACTGTTTAATGGAGTTTTCTAAATTTTGAGGCAAAATAGAAGAAAATTTGGTGTGTCCAATTTGCTGCTGACCTCACAAGAAGGCTGAGCTTCTTTTTTCTTTAACTGAGTCACTGTTTTGTTTTAACCAGAGTTAATTAGCAACTCTGGCAGCAGACAACAATCTAAATTGTTATATGAATAAAGCAGAGCTCATCAGCACTACAGCACGTTTTTTATGCAACTACTGCACTTCAGCAAGGCAGACACTCTTAGCAAATAATTTTACTACCTTAAAAAAAAAACAAAACCTCTTTTTTCCCTGTGGAAAAAGAGCTTAATCACCTTCTTGCATTAATAAACCTACTTTGTGGCCTGTTCCACAGGAGCATTTTCCTTCTTGGGGCAGGCCCCCCCGTCCTTGGAGATGAGGCGGACGCTGCCCCCGGTGCTGGTGGCTTTGGAGAGCGAGGCTGCAGCCACGTCCTCCCTGGTCACATATCTGCAATTGCAAACGGTCACAAAGGGAACAATCCCCTCCAGCAGCAAGATTGGTATGGCACATTTCTGGAAACACTCCTCATTTTCTGGATGAACAATCAAAAAAGTTTGGGAAAATGTACTTCACGGTACTTGGGTATTAAATGAAATAGCTTTTTCCAACCCCAAATTCTAAGCAGCAAACAGCGACCTTGTTTTGTATGTGACAATTAAAAATGGCAGCAATTTGATATTGCCTGACAGTGAAACCTGAAAGTTTTTAGTCTCAGTGACACTGGATAATCCAGGAATCTTTATAAACTCTGGAGGGCTCTTTGCTCATTGGTTATGTTTGAACTCACTCCTTCATTCTCAAGGGAAACCATCCAAAAGACAACTGCTCTGAAGTAAAACCTTTAAAATCACATCCCTCTGCTCGTTACTCCAGAACCCACTGTTCAGACACCTCCTGAGCACATCTCTGCACTACCCCAGTGCCAGGCCCTCAGAAGGCTGCACTAGGTCCCAGGAGCTTTTCTGACACCATTCACACATTTTTCCCACACATTATGGAAGGACACAATCAGGCAAGAGGCTAAGAAACACTTACAACTTGCTGCTTCTCCTTTTATTACTGTAATCACAAACTATTTACTAAAGCCTTACCTACAGCCAAAATAAAGCCCACGCTGGAGAACTTCACAAACTTCCTCCAGCAAATAGTAGGAGAAATTCAAACTAAAACCCACCTACCTTTTTGTGCTGCTGCCCACAGGCTGCTTTTTAGACAACTCCTCTGCAGCATGAATAGGACTGTAAAATATCTGACCACTTTTTCTGACAATCTTTTGTTTCATTGCTGTCAGGTGAGTCCATTCTTTCACAAACCTCCGGATCTGGCAGAGAACATGATTGTCAGCAGCAGAAATCATTCCAGTGGAGGAGTGCTGGGATTAAACATTCACCAGGGCTGAGAACAGCTGGTACCAGCAGAGATGGTCCCTTCAAGTAATTCATACAAACTGCAACCCTCCTCCCTCACCTGCTGAAATAGCCAAAGGGCAACACTTTGAGCAGTTTAACCTGCCCTTCTTCCTTCACAGAAATCTCAAACTGACACAGCCACAGGATCCTGAGGAAAAGCTGATGAACTGCTTAACAGAGTATTCCAGAATGGAAATAGAGACTGGAGCATGATGTTGATCACCTTTTCTTATTCTGCATTTAGAATTTAAAGTATGATAAAATAAAGGGGCTCCGAGGGAATTAATTTCTGGTACCGAATTAATGGATTTCCTCAATAACCATGGTCACAGAACATTGAGGAACTGAGGGGAAAACTGCCCTACAGAGGAATTTAGAATTTCTAACATGGCTGTTTGCTTAGGATGCGTGCAGAGGAAAAATTAACTAATCTCATTCTGATTTTTGCAACAGAAAATATATGGGAGTAAAAATATGGCAAGTGAACAAGTGGCTTGGTGGGGTTTTTCCTTTTCATTTTTCCACTCTCCTCCCCACTGAAGTGCAACCACCCCTCACAGACAGGATCGGGCTGTTTGTGAACACAGCTGTGGGAAAAATAAATACATTGTGCAGGGTGGACTTGGCTGTGACTGCAGTTACATCCAGGAGCAAACTTCCACACTTCAGATTATGACATGACAATGATTTTCTCCTTACAGTATTTGCACATGGCAAATGTAAAAGGGTACACCCTCATTTCCTCAGAGCCAGAGCAGCAACAAAGAAACTAATGGAACAGCAGGACATCGTGGAAACAGAAACAGGAAGGTATTTCCTTGATTCTTTTTAGGAACATTTACTAATATGGATCTTCTAATGTAGAGGACAAAGCTGAGGGGCAGGAAGACCCTGAAGTGCCACCCACTGCCCCTGGAATTCTTAACTCGTGTTTTCAGTCTAACAAATAGCTCTGAAATCCCTTGGCACTCATGTGTGTAACCCACTCATTTGCTGCTTCACAGAACAGCTGGTTCAATCAGTCAGGCATCCCTCTGACAAATTTTAAGTTCCAGCCTTGTTGGAGAACCAACAAAAACCCCCAGTTTTGTTCCTACACGACAGAACCTGATTTTCCAAACAGAAAACTAAGTTCAGCAGATAATACTTCACATCCAATTTCCATCTGGATTTCCTTACTTGAGTACTGGGCTTTGCAGTGTTAATGTTCTCCTCACACCCCATTATGAATGGGGTCTTTACTTCTGAATGAATGGAATGTCTCAGTGGGGCTGTGCCTGACACTGCTCTGAACATTGTTATAACCAGAGGAAGGGTGGGAGTGGAGCCTGCTCAGAACCCTGATAAAATCCAGAACACTTGCTCCTAGTGTGCTCCATTAGGAACCTTAAAGAAGCTATTCTGTTGGCTTACAAATGTTAGTTACCAATCCTGTAAATGAGAAATTAAATGATGCCTGGTTGGTTCCTTCCACTGAAACGTGAACAGGAGGCAGGATAATTTGCCAGAGTACCAGACTACATAATTAATATTCACATCAGCATCCCTAAGATCTGCTTGCTGTGATGAAACTGTGCCTAGATCCCAAGGCCCAGAAGTATTCTGCATTTATTTTTTAAAGAGTGAGTCAAAATCCTCTGCATTAAACATGATATTGCTGTGCCAGCAGAGCTTGTTCTTACCAGTGCACGATTTTTTCTGTGCTGGAAAGTCTCTGGTAAATCTTCCCAGTTATCCAGCTGTATGTCCAAGGGAATGAAATTATGGTGCAGAGGTTCACCTTCCTAGACAAGCAAACAGTTTTGTTTATAGATCCAACATGGCACAATCTAGGAAAAAATAATCTGTTTCAAGTGAATTATCCTCCCTTCCTATTAAATTTAGTGCCTCAAGGTCAGGTGTTCCCAGAACCAGGCACAGAGGGATGGTAACAGCACAAAGGCATGAAATATGATTCACATTAATATACCTGAAAGTAAAAAGGGTGAAGATTTTAGCTTTTAATATATCTGAATTTTGCTCTTTGCAGATAGTTCAGACACACAAATTGCCTTACAATAAGAAACTGAAATTAAAATCATCTTGACTGAATTTCTAAAGGAAATGAATGATTGTAGACTGGAGAATGTCACTTCATTACAATTTAAAATCAGAATTTTCAGGCATTGTTTATTATATCTAACTTTTAATGTCTGGAAAAGTTCTCCACTTAATTTTTAAAGCAATAATCTAAATCAGCCTAAGAATAATGAGACCTGCCCTCAGTTATCTGTGCACCTGAACACAGTGACTCACTCAGGAGTTTGAAGAAATATTCCCAGTGAACTTTCCCATCACATAAAAGAAAGGGTGGCAGCTGAAAACAAATCCCTTCAATAATGACCTGGAACACTCCTGGCTGCTGGTTTCTGCACTGCCATTACCATTGCAATTAAAGTACTGACTTACAGCACCAAGGCTGAGCTTTCAAAGTGTGGTGACAACATTTTATTTACTTAGTCTGCCAGGATCCACTGGTATATTAATTTTGAATGTTATTCCCTTAAAATTATTTTGTGATAAGAGACTGTAATAATAAAACAGGAATCTTAAACAACTACCACTGGCATTTCTAACAATGATCTAATGTATTAGCCCAATGATTTAAGACAAGTGTTAGAATTTATGTATCTAGGGAATTATCACTTAATTCCATTGAGAAAAAGAATGATAAACTATCTCATTTTTGTACATCTCAGCTCAGGCAAAAATACTGATCTTTTTACATAAACCATAACAAAGTACACAGACACACATTTCAGTGGATAAAGTTTCACTTTGTAATTTTAAAATGACACTGAACATGCATATTGCAGGTTTACCTTTGTGTACAGGTGGATTCTATCAGTATTCCTGCTTGCACAAAACATAAGCCCATCATATATCTGGAGCATGTCTGATTCATCCACATCCCCTGCAAAGAGAAAAAATGTTGGCATTAACAAATTTGTCTTCATTCATTTTACTCAGACACTAAAAATAACATTACACATGTATCTCCTCCCAGAGCAACAGCAGATGCACAGCTCAGGCAGCAAGGTATGAAGGCACTTGTGCACTTTGTTTCTCCTGAATTACCCATCACCTGTCCTGGGCGCAAGTAAATGCCCTGAGTGCCCATAAAGCTACCCAGACTCAGAACTGACAGGCTGGCACAGTTCCTAAGCAGCCAAAGCTGTGCTCTCCAGGAGTTGTATAGAAAGGTGGGCTTGCCCACCATCACAATTCAATAAATTTCCCAGGTTAAAACAAGGAATTCACATGCCAGTGTATGTGCTTCTGTCTATGTTTCAAAAGTGTAAGGTTTTATTTAAAAGCTATTTTTTCATGCCAGAGGCATTTCATTCAGTTTCCCAGCAGAATGTAGTTGTTCCTTCATAGGAGTCCCACTTTACCTTCTCCACACTTTTTTCCACTTTCTCCACTTTCAGTGCCAGCAGTTCCCTGTTCCCTGATTCCAGCAGGTTCCTGGGTCACCATTTCCCCCAAATCTTCTCTTCCACCCTCAGCACTGCACTCTGCTCTCTCTTCTTTCCTCCTGGGTTCCTGTGACACACCTTCCCCAGTCTGGCTCGTGGGAGCTCCACAGTTTCCCTCAACTAAAGGTAAAGAAACCAGAAATATCTGTTACCTGTACAGGTACCTCATGAACAACCATGGCACTGAAACACAAAGAAATGGCATTTTCTTCTCCAGTATTACTGTGGTGCAAGCACTTAGGAAACTGGAGAGAACTTCAATACTAGGAGAACAAACACATGGAACAAAGATCTTAATTTATGCAACCTCATGCACCCAGCTTAATGTCAAAATATATACAATAAATAATGCAGTTAGCAGTTCTGTATTATACAGTCACTGTACACCACAAACACACAAAGCAGCTTTCTAGGCACTGATTTACACCTGTGAAATACAGAAGTTGTCCTTACTTGAACAAGCACAAAGGCTTAAATATAATAAATAAAAAGTAAAAAGAACCTTACTCCTTCCTTTGCTACTGAAGTGACAAATATGGGCATAGATTTATAAAAATGTTTCATTAATTTTCCAGATAGCTTAAAAAAATTTAGTAGAAGGAATCTACTGTGAGCTGTTGGAGAAAGGAAAGCTATATTTTCCAGGTCATGTCTCTCATGACAAATATAGTAACAAGTTAATAAAACATTGATATCACAATGCTTAGTTTGGAAAGGTAAAGGAAAAGTTTGCCATTTAATTGTATTCAGAATAACCATAAACCTCAAGGAAAGGGAGAGCTCCATTTTCTGCAAAGAAACCTGAATATATATCCTTCCTCATGGAATTTATACCCTGTTAACATTTATGTGAATTTCCCACTTGGTTCAAATTAGACTCATGTGGAAGGAAGATCCTTGGGGAAAGCAAAATGAAGAAGGAGCACTTGGCAGGTGTCTGTTCATGGAATTATTCATCCACCATTCTTCACATTATGCCTGGACTTTTATATTCTGTGTTCAGAAACCCTGCATTTGCTGAGATGAAGCACAACTGCAGTGAAAATGCACATGTCCCCTGCAGCCCGTGGCTCACCGTGGGTGCCCTGAGGGCAGCTGCACATCTCACAGTAGGGCAGCAGGTCGCTGTTGGTGTAAGTGCAAGCACTGCAGTGCCAAACTGAAGGGGCAGCTGCACTTCTGCTTGAAGTGTCCAAGCCACGAGGAGGGAGGTCATTGTCATCTTCTGAAAACAAGGAGGGCTTTTCTCCAGCCAGGGATGTTTTGTTTTGGGTACTGGAGCTGCCTGGGGGAGATCCATTTATGCTTCTTGCTCTTTTGGCTTCAGGTTCACAGGTACTTGCAGGGCAAACTTCGCCCCCAGCCTTTACTGGGGTAGATCCCAGGTTTCCCTCCCTCTTCTCTGCATCCTCTCCTTTGGTGCCCTCAGAGCACTCTGAGTCATTGTGCAACAATTCACTGCCAGAAAATCTTTTGCGTTTCTTCTCCGTGCAGGATTTTGGGGAAAAGAAGGAACGAATGTCATGCTGTTTGTCCTTCTCAAACTAGGAAAGAAACAGAGAATCACAGAACCATTTAGGTATGAAAGAGACCTCTTAAGCCCACTCGTGACTGCATCAGAAACTGCTAAAATGATTGTTTTTCTCCATTAATCTCTAATACAATGAATACATTGCTCTTCTGTTCTGTGAAAAGTGTTTTCAATATTCTCAGGAAAATCCTGGAACAGCACTACCACTAACAAGTACACAGAACTGGTAAATTATATATGCTATGTATATATGTGCCTTTTTTGAAGATGCCCATTACAAAGAAAGGCTTTAAAACACTGTTGTAAATAACAGTCAATTAAATCCAGGACAGGCAATAAAGATGCAATTTAAACACAAATTACTTGGTCTTATCTGACTCTGTCACCTAAACATGCCACCAAGACCCATCAGGAGCCTGTAGCTGACATTTATTCCCAGCAGAGCATTTTTCCCATCTTCACTGAAGTTTTAAAATGGCATTTACATTCCTTTTTCCTACTTAGCTAGTGTTTCTCCTTTAGTAAGTCTGCAGTGAAAATAGAGCCCAGGCAGACAACAGTTATTTTTTAAAATGAAATAAACCAGAAAAACATAAGTTTCAAGTCTTACGTGTGTAAATAGAAGCTCATTTTTGGGATCTTCTAGGCTTTCATTTGGGATCCATGTCTCAGCAAAACTCAAAAAATCCCATTTTTCCTTCTCCCCTTCCTCAGCCTGCATTTTCTCTTTCCTGCCATTGAGGGTGCTGCCAGTGACTTTGGCCTGCAGGAAGACAACTGCATGAAGTTTCCAAGGAATTCATGTGTTGGAACAAATTCATTCACCTATAACCACTCCATTTACTTCCCCTGCAAACTTAATTTAGCATTTGCAATGGAGTCAGCTGCTGTAATTAAAAATAAGTGATTAGCCTATTCTTTCAGCATCCATTTCTGAATGTCAAGTACAGTTTGCAGCACCTGGATTCTTTAAGCAGGGGTTATCTTTCAGAAGCAGAGGAATATATTGGCAATCAGGTGGTTACTAGTCTCTCACTGCAGTAACTCTGGGGAACAAGCCAACAGAACCACCCCAGCACAAAGGCAGGAACCACAGCCATCAGCTGACATTGGCATCAGATGAATCCTGGGTCATCACAGCCTCAAATGATTCTGGTGTTGAACAGGCAGTTCCTCCTACACTGACACTTGTGGCAGTGTCGCAAAGCAAGAGCTCACAGAACACACCTCAGTTACCAAGACAAGACACTAATGAGTGGTACCAAAGGCCACAAAAAGGTAACAGAAGCAAAACAGTCAAATTATTTTAATTAGTCCTGTGAGCTCTCAAAGATCTTCCCAGTAAGGGAAAACAGCAGACTGGAGCTAGTCCTAGCTCTAAACTGACAGAGGGCAGGGTTAGATTAGAGATTAGGAAGAAATTCTTCCCTGTGAGGGTAGGCAGGCCCTGGCACAGGTTGTGTGGAGAAGCTGTGGCTGCCCCATCCCTGGAAGTGTCCAAGGCCAGGTTGGATGGGGCTTGGAGCAACCTGGGCTGGTGGAAGGTGTCCCTGTCCATGGCAGGGGGTGGAATGAGATGGTCTTTAAGACCTTTCTGATCCAAACCGTTCTATAGTTCTGAGATTCCTAACAACAATTGGGTAATACCAGTGGAAAATGGCAAAGGAAGGTAAGATTTGTGTAATGTTGGAAATGAGAATTCCTCTGCCTCAGAAAGAAGATTCACTTAAGGCACAACACTCATTCATTTAAAAGAAAAACCATAACAAATTCCAGCTGTCACGAGTGAGCAGGACACCTTCAAATGGTAAACTGGACAACCAGAGTGCCAAAAAGCTGGAGGACAGAACAACCATTCTCCTGCAGAGGTGAACCACCCCATTCCCCTGGGTGCCCTGGCCGTATCCCACAGCCACCTTGCGGTTCAGCATGGCCCACAGCAGGGTGTCCATGGTTCCCCTGGCGATGAGGAAGTGGATGTTGACGGAGCTGCCCTGCCCGATGCGGTGTGCTCTGTCCTCCGCCTGCTGGATGTGCCCGGGGTCCCAGTACAGCTCGGCAAACACCACGTGGGTGGCTGCGGTGAAAGTCAAGCCCTAAGCAAAACAAGAAAGTGCATTTTGGGGGAAAGGCTCCACGCACAGAACAACTCATCGTGTGAAGCAAAAGTTAAAGGTTGTGCAAGACATTTTGGTGTGGAAGAAAGGGATTACCTCGACAGCAGATGGGCCTGTTACACTGATTTCTTCCTCAGACCTCAGATAGGCATAAGTAAGGTTAAAAAAATACTTCACTATTGTGCAAAGACTCCATCTTGCTTTTCATTATGTAATCAACACTTATTAATCTGATGTTTTTAGAGAAAAAGTTTTTACTAACTATTCAAGAATGAGATGCTGCTGCTCCTTCTCACCAATTTGCTCAAGTAATTTCAACAGAGGCTTAAAGCAGTGAAGGTGCTCAGTGCAAAGAAATGAATACCTGAGAGTGCAAAAGACAAACTGCATGAAGACAAACTGCCCTCAGCAAATCACTTCAGTCCCCCTGACTTCAGTAGCCGTGTCCCTCAAGTGTACCATTCCCCATACTGCCCTTCTGCCCTACCTGCCCAGCTGCCTGAATGCTCAAGATGGCCACGCGGGTTTCGGGATCCTTCTGGAACTGATGCACGAGGTGGATCCTCTCTGCAGAGGGGACACTTCCATCTATACGGATGTAGCGAACCTGTAACATCACAACAGGCACAAAATGACATCATCATGGGCTGCTTTGGGACCCAGACCCCTTCTGTTCCCCAGGGAAAGTAGGGAAACAACTGTTCTATCCCTGTGCTGGGGACAGGGATACATCAGTACTCATCTGCCCTGTGAGTTACAATTCAGACTGCCCCTAGAGAAGTGCAAAGTGCAGGCTTAGTATTCCCTGGTTACAGAAGTAGAAGACAGAACAAATAAGGGATCTTAACATGGAATACTCCACAGGAGAATGTGGAATTTCCCTGACATGATTTATTAAAATTGCAAGCATTTAAAAAATAATAACAACATAAAATAGCAAAGTTAGCCCCCATTGCCTAGCAATAGTTGAGAGTCCACAGTCAAGGTACTGTGGAAGTTGTTTGCCAACAGTTGTACTGCTTTGACTGAAACGTTCAGGTGAGATGATGATGTGCTGTTAAAACCCAAAGAGAGTACACGGAAGCACATTGGTAGAAAAACAACTGCCTATAGCACTGATTTAATACTAATAAAGTATCACAGCAGACAGTGTGTTTACATTACCCTCAAACACAGAGCAGTTCTTCAAACCCCTTTCAGCCAGGTGGCAGTGCTGTGTGTGTCTGTAAAATCCTGAATTCCTGTGCCCATGGGCAGTTCTCCTGACCTGCAGCACAGCTCACCTGGGAAGGGAAGGGAAGGGAAGGGTGTGAGCAGAGCTGTTCCCTCCTCACCTTGCTCTCTATGGCAGCCTCTGTGCAGGCCTGCAGCATGCTCAGGTGGTGGGCAAACACAAGGAACTTCAGCTTGTCGTTCTCCAGCATCATTTTGATGTAGTCCTTCACTGCTCCTGCCTGGAGGAGGAGAGAGTGTTTTCATTCCTCACACATGCAAGGTGTTCAAATAGACTGTTTATTTTAATGCCTTCTGATCCTTTGTAATATAAAAAGGTACATTTTCATACCTTTTGTCATTCACTTAAGACTACCAAACACTAACATTGCTACTAAGTTTAAAATTATTAATTTTGTTTAAAAGAATGCCAGCACTTTATATTTTTGAGAAACCTAACTCATTCCTTCAGAGAAAAAAAATTATCCTGGAGACATCACATAATTACATGGCATTTCTTCCAGATTAAGATGTAGATAAACCCCCTTTTAGTTACAACATCATTATCTGATGTTTTAATCCACATTTGTGAAAAAACAAACATATTTCAAACAGACAAGGTAATGTTTAATCCCAGCTTCTGTATCTGCACCCACATAAAACCATATATCAAAACTGAAAGAATAATTCTGATACTTTCATGATACCATAATCATAAAATATTGTGCTATTTAAGCATTCATAGAATTCCACTGTGTCAAATGCAATTTTCAGTATCTTTTACAAAAACTATTAAAATAATGATGACAGCTGATAACAAAACTTATCAGTGATCACCACTTCATGCAATACCCATTGCAGCAGCCCTGGGCTTTCCTTTTCCCGTTATAATGAGGCTCTGACTATTCCATAAACACAGAGGGAAACAGTGTTTCTCATGTTAGGGAAAGATTCCCATGCTCACCTTGGCAATAGCCGTTTCTTTGTACATGCGTGTGATGAGACTCATGACCTGAGAGAAGTGGCTTTCAGTGGCATCTGAATTCAGGCTTCTCATTAATTTCTCCCACTCTGCAAAAGTGGCACTCAAGTTCTAATTGGCAGGAGAGACCAGTGGTTACACACACAGTACAAAGCATGTTCTACCCCAACACCAACAGTTTAAGTATGAAACGTTTAGGAACTGAGTGCTCTTCAGAACTCTGTCAAACTGGGCTAAAAGTAACTCTAGGATTCAAAATCTATGTGAAAAGAAGACAGAAAGGAAGGTTATACTAAAATTAGAACAAGTTTAACCACTGATGCAAAAAATTGCTTTATAGTGTTCTTTGTGTTCTATTTTAAAAGAGTAACAGACACTATGCTTTATATTCACCCAGTCCTTGTAACTACATGTAACACATGTGCATACACACAAATGCAGATGGACACACAGACATTCCTCTTTCCTAACAAAGGTGTTTGTAGCACAAGTGGAAAATGCACCTTTGCTGCGGCCTGTGGGAGGTCAAAGGGAATACGTTGCCTGACTTTGGGAGGCAGCTGAGTCAGGACATCATTCTTCAGCCTTCTGATCATTATTTCACTTAGCAGCTGATGTAGTTCTTTTAAATTGGAAGCTCCTCTACAGTCCCATCGAGCTCTTTTACCAAAAAACCTGAAAATGAGAAATCAACACTAGACCTTTCAAGCTCCATAGAAATCTTCACATTCATTATAGGCAGGAAAGCCATCATGAAAACTGCAAATATCACCATTAATATTCTTCTGTTTCCCTCCCTGAGAATTCCTTCCTAGTCACAGAGGATTTAAAGCTTAAGGCACCATCTTTAAATGTAATACGATTTAATGAGCGTGGTTAAATAGAGGAAGTTGGTTTAATGCTAAAAACCCAAAGGTTGAAAAGAGAAAGAATTTATTAACTCAGTTTTCCTTATTTGTTCTTCGCTTTGCTGTTTTGAGGAAGTATTTCAGCAGGAACAGCAGCTTTGTTCTGTCAGCATTGCCTAGAGACAGCAAAATAAGGAAAATGAAAGATTTTGCTGCCTTTGGAGAAGAGCCCAGGCAGCATTTTCCAGAGCCAGGAGAGTATGTTGCAAGCATGTAGTTTCCATTGAAAAAAATTAAAAAGTATAGATAATTTTCAGCCTTGCTGAGCTTATCACCACTGTTCTAATTGACCACAATCACTTGGAACAGGGGCTGAGTGACTCCCTTCTGGTGAAGTCCTGGCCCAGCACTCTGGGAATGTGACAGGGATGGCAGACAGCAACACCTTCTGCTCAGTATCCCTTCTTTTCTATTTTCTGTCCTTATAAAGGTCTCCTCCCTGCACCTTCAGTACTGGGATACAACAGAATTGGAGGCAAAACCTCCCACAAATGGCTTGGAGCTCACCTTTCCAGCAGGTGTCTGTGGACACCTCAGTGAAAACCACCCACAACACAAAACAAATGCACAAAACAAATCTATCCGGGCTATTACCCCAGAATGTTTTGCTTCAGCCAAGTCACGAGGAAAAAGTTATCTGCTGGAAGCTTGAACTTGATTTTTACTGCATTTATGGTATTCCAAAAATAAGTTAATCATCTCTGATTGAGTAGCTAACCATGCTGTGCCCACGCACACTTGTGGTGTGAAAATTACGGATGCATTCAGTCAAAACACATGGAAAAAATAGCATTTCTCTGTCTGAAAATTAGACAGCACTCTTGCACGCTATTTGAAATTAAATACTGATAAAATGCCTGTGGTGGAGGGAGAAAAACAAGCTCCGTGAAAATGAAACCATGTAATTATTACTGTAAAAATTAAACCTAAATGCCAGCTAATTTACTTGACAAAAATCTGCTATTTTGAATACATGCAAAGTTGGAGATGTGAAATTTTTTATCTAAGGAATTTTTTAAAGGTTCTTCCCTTCTCTAAACTTTATATTCCAAATCGTAACACGAAGTCAGATGGGCAAGAGCGAGCGTAAGACTGAGAGCAATAACTCCAGGTCCAAAAGTACAACCTACACACTTCATGCTAACAACAGTAAATTTGTAAATCATTTTAACTTAAGAGAATGATGGCACATAAACTTTATTTCAAACTTTTATTAAATCAAAGTGAAAGCTATCAAAGTGGAATTAATTAATCTAATAAATGTAATCCTTTTCCCAGTCCTCTTTGATGGAGGAGATGGTACCTGACCCTGGGTTTCCAGGCAAGATGGTATGTTACAGCAGTAACCTACCTACTGATTATCTCACTTGACATGGTAAATAAAATCCAAGACACTCCTAAGGGAATAAATAAGCAAGTACAGAAATACCTGACACGAGCATTGCAGTATTTTTTAGCATATTCTCTCCAGGTTCCAAATCTTCCTGGAAACAGTGCCTCAATCTGCATGAAAAGCTGTATTAAAAAAACCAGCAACAGTGAAAAATTAAACATTGCCTGCAAACACATAAGGCTCTTCAGAAATAATGAATACATGATTATTGTGCTAAGGTTACATTGCACAGCTGCACAAAAATACACATCTTGGCCCATGTGCAAAGGACATTCCACAGAGGTACACATGTCTTCAGACAGGGACTTGTAAAAGATTTGTATGGAATAAGAAAACATGGAAGAGAAGATACCATTCCTAAAAATATGATTTCTATCATTTGCCAGGTCCATGGGCTCCTGCAGAGCCTCAGTGCAGGTTCTGCATGAGTACTCTGCTTCCTAAAACTCATGAAGGACCTGCTGAAGCTGCACTGCATAGAAAGGACAGTATCAATAGAGACCAGCAATGCCATGCCTTTGTTCTCTGTTGAGCAGCAGGAGCCCAGTATCAGTCTGGAGACCCTGAGCAGGGAGAATCCCATCTTACAAGCTGTCAAAGCTTTCTGCATTCCAAGCCCAGTCCTGGATCCAAGACACATTTAGAGGGAGAAGGAGGGACATGAGAGAAGGCTCTCTCTAAATGCCTTTCCCTGCTGTCCCATTTATTTCACTGTCCATCTCTTCTGCCACTTCTTCCTATCACCCATCACATGCCAGTGACCTCATCCCAAAAGGAAATTACTACAGCCTTACTTTGTTCTTTGCAGGCTTCTTTCAAGACACAAAGTTAGAGAACTGGGAAGCAGCACTAAGAATAAGAAGTACAAACCCAATTATTCACCCAAGGGAAATGCTGTTGTTTTGACATTGAGCTGGGCCAAACAAGAAAGCGCCTGTAACTATTTGCTATAAATACACATCAATAATGCTTTTCATTTTCTTTACATTTCAAGACTTCATAGAATATTCTGCTTATGAACAAAGCTGATTGAAGACATATGTTTCTTTAAACCCTCCCTTATAAGCCATGGCAGAACTTTGGTATCAGTATAAAATTGTCTCAAATTGCTCCATTTGGTCATGAATTTTGATCCCATTTCTGGGATCAAGGACAGCTTGTATGGAATCTCTCTTGAAGGCTTTAACAATGATCCTGGTCTCAGTATCAATGCACTATAGAAGGGTGTTACACTTTCTAACTTCAGTTCTTCCTCCAGGGTTGGTTCAATGCCTTCAGTACCTGTGCAGGAAGTTTCATAATTATCCACACCCAGAGACACAAATATTTGTTTTCAAATTTTAAGCACACATTCATGATACAACAAGTCCTTTTCCATACAGGGGATACCTTTCTCAAGTTATAAGCTCTCTGAGTAAATTAAATTACTAAAGGGTCTTGGCATAACCTCTGTTTACACAGCAAGAAATTCTGAAGTGTAAAACGTTATTTATATAACTGTTATAAGTTCCCTGGATACAACTCTTATATTCCATTTATTTCTACCATTGATAAATAAAGGCAGTTTTCTTGGGCTCAGTAAAAATCCCAAGTGTTTTTTGGTTTCCACTCTGCTCCTCCCTAAGTCCATAAGCTGAACTTCCTTCAAAGGAAGATTTGTCTTTCTGGACTCCAATAAGCACAGAAAATAATTTTTTCCACTTATGTGAACATTAGAAATACTCAGTGAAAAACCAATGGCTTCCTATGTCAGTGATGGAGTAGAAGATTTAATACAAGTTCTTGTCTACCAAAGGCACTCCTACCCAGGAGAAACAAACACTTCTCTGTTCAGGATCTTTATTTCTATTTCCCCCAACAATCAGTCTGTTACCTGTGAGAAACAGTCTCAATTTCACAAATCTGGAACAAGTTTGCAAAACCAACTCAAACAAAAATATATTGGATTAGTTTCTTGTAGTTGTGCTCCCCAATGCAGCCAGGGCACTTCCTGATGTCACCATGCATTAATTGTATCTACTCAAGGAAACTACAAAACTGTTCATTTATTACTGATACTCTCCTAAAAAACCCCAAAACACAACTCAGTACATCCAATACCTCTTCAGGTCTTCCTAGAGCAGGAGTTCCAGTGAGGAGAACAGCTCTCAGAGCTTTCTGCACAATTGGCAGCAGGATCTTGCTGCGGGTGGCGTCTCTGGACTTCATGTAGTGGGACTCATCAATCACAACCACCTTGAAGTTCTGCCTGTACAAAGTGTCTATTAAGGTCTGTGCATCAGAAGTTAACAGGCCATACCCCAGAATTGTTACTTTGCTGGTTGATATTCCCCTAAAAGAGAAAATACACAAATAATTTTCCTTAGTAAATTTTCACTGTGGGAAAAGCCATACAGCAAAGAGATTATAAAAACCTAATTTAAGAAGGTATGTATGGCTCCTTTTGGATTGATTGACTAGTGGGCTGTCAGGCAACCAATTAACAGCTTTGGGTGTTTAAAACATCTCACACTTATCAACCACACACATTTCATCATCACTTTCAGAAGACAGAAATTGCATTCCAAAGGGTTTTCATCCCTCTGGCTGCATTTCTTCAATCTGTGCCCCTTTCCAGGAGTATCACATGGAACAAATCTACTTTGGACAAGAAGTTACACACAGGATTAGCAGACAAACACCCGAGGCAACAATGTCTCTGTGCAACCTCCACTGCTCTGGGTATGGAGTTCCCCTCACAGCAGCCCCACATGGCAAACTGGACTGTGCCTGAGTGTCTGGGCACTGTAAAAGTACAGTCTGGGCTGAACCTCAACCACCTGGAAAAAACATTCCTGCCAGAGCTGTCTACCCTGCTTGTTTGCTCAAACAGAACATGAAGAAAACAGAAAACCTGGAAGCAGAGAATTGACGAGGCACAAGATGGAAAAAATAGTATTTAATTGGAAATGACCCTATTGTAATCAATTCAGAGATGTACACAGGCCCACAAATTGATTTTATAATCACTAGAGAGCACTGTGGCCCTTCAGGAGCCTTTGAGCAGCACAGGAACTCAGGGCTGTCTGACAAAAGCCACCAGTGCTGCTCTGCCCCTCTGCCAGGCACCACTGCTCTGCTGCCACGGGTTCTGCCTGGTCTTCAGGAGCAAGAGCAGAAACACAGGGAGAAGTTTCCTGGAGCATTGAGAGGCAGAAGGTAAGTGCCTGATGCTCCTGGCTGTGGAGAGGCAAAGGCTGGAGCACTGAGGCCAGGGCACCATGCACTGGCTGTTCTGGACCCATCAGTGCAGCAACCAGGAGAACAAGAACACCCCCTGCCCCTTTGGGAGGGCTGCAGAAGAACTTACAAACAAAACTACCTCCTCTTAGTGGAACCAGTTTGTTCCAGAAACATCCAACTTCAAATCCAGCTAGAAATTACAAGAACCTCACTTGATGCCTAAGTATATTCTAGCCTGTTTAAATCAAAAAGTCAAAAAACGCTCCGGCAGTAAGTGTAGTTGCTCAAGTTTGGGAGAAAAGCAAAGGGCTGAACTCAGAGAAACTCAAAGCAGAACATATGGAAGCAGAATGTAACAAAATGCTAAACCAAGTCTGGCAGCTGTATCTTTGCATTTCCTTGCAAATGCATAAAACACTCTCTAATGTTAAAATATTAATTAGTTCAACAACCTCACTTGCAGCTAGGAAGCCTCCTGGGAGTTAAACAAGTAGAAACCCAAGTTTTCATCTCTCCTTGTTGCTGAATAAAAGTAAGTGATAATGGTTAAAGTCTATGCCTTGAAAAAAATCTTAAAAATAACAGAATTTTGTTTGCCATGTAATTTTGCCATCATTTTCCTTACTCCCCATTTCCCCTGTCTACATGCAGCACTATAAGCATCAACTTTGAGTGCCTCTGAGACAAATAACTTAAAAAAAAGAGCAGCTCATTTCAGTTCCCATATTCTAATTATAAAATTAAATTTTGACTATCAAAACCCCTTGATTGAGCTTTAACCCATTTTCACTTGGGTTTCTGTGGGTACCACAAGGAATTCCCAAACAGCACATCTTGGTGGTCAAGTCATTTGTGATACTCCCCAGAGGGCATGAAGATCAGTCTGCCCCATCCTGAAGCTTCAGAACAACATCCAAACACCACCAGGAAACCAACCAAGTAATTTACAGCTGAGCAGACTAAAAAACACCCTTGTAATTCAGGGTAATAGGAGGGTTATTCTAACAACACACAAGTCGTAGTCTCTCTTTGATGAACTCATGCTATTAAGTCTAAAGACAGAAAGCCTGGGTCACGATGACCTTTTCAGTTATTTAGGGATTACTTACTCTAACTTACAAATTTTCTCAGTGCACTAAATAGAACTTAAACAGCAATTACCTCCTTATTTTGTGATGTATACCAGAAGTTTTCCAAAAATGTTTTAGAGAAGCTAATGATTCCATCAGAGTTGAGGAAATAACTGTGTATGTTCAATCTGAGACACACTGAAGCCATCTCCTTTTCAGCAGATAAGCATTTGCTACTTTGCAAAAGACCAGATTTCTCGACTTCAAAGAAAATGAGCAATAAAACAAGACAAAACTGGGAGGAGTGGCTGAGATCCCAGAGGGTATATCTGATATCCCAGAGGGTGGCCCTGCTTGAGCAAGGGGTAGAGAATAAGCCTTCCTACAGAAGAATAACAGACTTTACTCACCCAATATCACTTTTGTTCTGAATGATGCTAATGTCATCTGGAGAGAGCTCTGGAATCCACTTCTCCATCTCATCTACCCAAGGGTATCTCAGAGAGGAAGGCACCACAATCAGGAGAGGCCATTCACTTTTGTAGTAATATGAAATGGCAATTGCTTGAATTGTTTTACCCAGCCCCATCTGGGAAAAGAAAAGAACAACACTAAAAACAGAAGTCTCTGCTCAGAAAGCAAGGTCCACTCAGAAGTGCTGAAGAGAATTTGCAAAGACAGAACCAGCTAAAGGAACCCAAGTCAAAGAGCTCCTCACATAGTACCTATCCCATTATCACTTTGTTACCACAGATCATCTTTTGGATTAATGCATTTCTTATATCTGATTACTCATTGAAGCCAAAAGAAGCACTTCCATTCATTTTAGAAGATTTTCAGTTAACAGGATAGACTAAAAAAAAGATCAAACTCTTTAACTTAAGCTGCCCCATTTTTAAAAGACTGTGCAAAGGAAAGAAACATATAGGATGCCTTCCTACAATAAAAACAACAATCCAGCCCTAAGTTGCAGAGACAAGTGAAGGACAGGAAGGTGTGTGAAGAATTTTGGGTTTGAACCAGCAGGTCAATGAAAAGAAACTGCTGCTCATTGCCCTGAGCTAAGGGGGGTGGGTTCTCTTTGCTCTGGGACACAGAACAGGAAGCCCTGCTAGTGGAGAATTCAGACTTACAGACAGTGTGAAGGGTAACAATTCAATATATAACTATATGTACATAACAAGAAGGTTCTTGGTTCATATTGTCAAGGCAGGAATGCTCCCAATGAGTTATGACTGTGTATAGCAACAGATTAATATAACATCCAGAATTTAGGGGTTTGCTCAAAAAATAACACCCTCCCCTCCAAGATTTTATCAAAGCAGCTATTTTCTCTACTTTTCAGGTGGCAAGAGACAGTTCCAGACTACTGTTAGGCATCAAAACAGAGAGTGGCCTTAAAATGCAGGTTTGCCACAGAGTCCAGTGGTGTTGAGTTGATTTGCTGCTGTCCAAGCACTCACAGTAGAGACATAAACCAACAACTGGCTTACATCTCCACTGCTGAGTGGACTGATGGAATGGCAGACTGAAGAGATTTCCCAGGCACAGAAGAAAAGAGAATGAGTATTTCCACTATTAGTACAAAGAAAAATAATCAGAGAGCTATTATGATACTAAGTTTTCATTCAAAACTGCCAAGTTTTCCTTAAAATTTTCCTGCAATCTCCTCTGGTGTCACCAGTGATTCAAGGGCCAGCTGAAAACAAATCCAAGGGAAGAAAATAAAAACCCAACAACAAAATAACATTCATTTTTAGTTTGTTGCCACAGTTGTCTCCCTAACTCAGACTGCCCAGGCCCTGGGGATGATCCAGATGACTGAGTTGATGCACACCAGTGCCAGACCCATTGTCATTGCAAAATATACATTATTTACTTAGGAATAAATAAATATTGCAGGGCTTTTTATTGCTAACATGATCACACACAGCTCATTTTCTCAGCCAAGAAGGGCAATAAGAAACTGTTTTAATAAACAAATATACTGCTGATATTTTGATTTTTCCCAGGCTTCTCTTTTCCCCTGAATTATTCTTCACAGTTTATAGAAATGTCACATTCTATGCCATGACAGTTTATCTCCAGTTGTAATGAGATTTTTATAATATGCTTAAATCCTGGTAATCCATCTCTCTCTCCCTCCCAGAGTGTCAAGAAAACCCAAGTTAGATTGGGAGACTACCTCAATCCCCAAATATTACCTCTTTTTTGGAAGGGTTTGATACTGACAACACCTCATGAGCATCATTACAGAAATGTTTTAGCTGTAATTTAGAAACGCTGGACTCGGATTTCCCTAATAAGGAATGCAATCTGAATTTTCATGTGTATGGCAGCAGGGAATTTCACTATTACTGCTTGATCAGTGAGTTTAAGAAAATTCATCTCTGGAAACCGTATCTTTTATCTAATTTTACCTATTTATTTAAAAATCCCTCTGGACTAGGAATGTCTACTAAGCCATTAAGAATGCAGTTATGAAAGGCCTTTAAAAAGTCACCTGAATTAACATTTTCGAGATTCAAGAATTCACAAGATTTAACCCACCTTAATACGATTAAAAGGAACCTTCTAATTTTTCCCCAAGATTCTTTGAAACCTGTGGCAGGATTCATTTTCTCCTCACTTAGGTAATTTCAGAATATCTGCTGACTACCAGAGGAATTAGGCTGCTTTCATTACCAGCATCCTGCCCACATCCCTCAAACAACACAAGTCGCATTTGCATGAAGTGCATTAACACAAGAAAAAAAGGGTGGCAGAGGAACAGGAACATCACTTACCTCATCAGCAATCATACACCTGAATGAGAAAAAAAAGATGGGAAAAAAAGCAGAAATTAATACTTAATATAACATATAAACCAATACTTAGAAATTGATTCCTATAAATTTAAATCACGGATTTGCAGAACCAATGGAAGGAGACCAGGTGACTTCATTCCTCCAGGTGTCACCAAGAAAAAGTGAACTTGGTCTGAATTTGAAAGCAGGCCAGTTATTCTAAAAAGATATATTCCATTTGTAGCATTACTGGAGAACCTGCCATTGCAAAACTGAATTGCTGCTTAGGTCTAATGATGTATTAATTGTAAACTTAGGAGACATTTTCAAGGCAGGAAGAGCATCCTCAATTTTTTTTTGTCCTTCAGAAACAACAGTGTTTTTGCTGCTTCATGACTAAGGATTATTTATATGTCAGACTGATTTTAAAAATCTGCTTTCCAGAGCTGTCACATTTGTTTGGAAATAGAAGCAGACACTCCCTCTCCCCCACCAATTGTACCAGCTGAAGTATTAGAAAATGAATCTGAGGTTTTGCCCATTTTGGAGTCACTTGGTAACCACTCCATGTAAAGAAAATAACAACTCCAAGTTCCCAGCCTAAACTAGGAATTCTGCTCAGCATATTTACATTTTCTAGACATTAAATGCCATCTTTGATACGAATTTCTTAAAGGTATTTTAAGTTATTTAGTTTATTTATACAGTACATCTTTAACTCAGAGAGGGTTTAGGGAACTTAAATGTTTCTAGCCCATGAAAGCTTCTTCATCATGGAATTTCGTGATGTTTAAGGTCCCTCCCAGCCCAAACCATTCCATGATCCAATATGTACCCTCTGTCTGCCAGTGTCAATACCAGTGGCTGCCCATTTCCAGTGTCTTTCAACTAAGGCAACAAATTAACTCAAAATTAATCCTTACACAGCTCAATTTTTTGTAAGTTACACTTACAACTGCTTTGCAGAGACACCCCCCTAGCTGTTTGGAATGGAGTGATGGAAACAAAGGAAGAAACAGAACAAGACAAAGCTTCAAAACCTGCACAGATTTCCAAAGGAAAAAGGAAAAAAAAGACAGGAAGAGAAATATTTGTAGTGGCAACTCCTGAGTCTGGGGCATTAATGCCTGTGATTTGCAGCTGGGCAAAGACATTTATCTGCAGACAACGAAGACACGATTCTAATTTTAAAATGGCAGGTTTTTCTCAAAGACTGGGAGGTTTTTTTGCGTTCAGTGCTCATTGTTAATAGCTTGAATTGAAGTTTACAAAACAAGTCTTTCTGCAGATTCTTTGAGGCCAACTGCTCTCAGTGCATTAATCATGGTTTGTAGAAGCAGTTTGAGGCCTGGAATCCATTGGAATTCACAATAACCCACTGCTGCAGTCGTGCTTCGTACACAAATGCAGAAAATGAGTCACATTACAACAATTAGATACAGAGCAGAGGCATCTCGAGAAGAAACCACAGACCTTCTCCCACAATAAAAATTATTTAATAGAGGGATATCGGAGCAAAAGTACAAATATAGCAACACTCAAGCAGCATCTGGTAGCAAGGAAATGTGGTAAAGAGGACAGGAACACAATGCTCCTTGCCAACTTGTGCTGACAAATAGAGGATTTCTCAGCATATCAACTTCAATTTTAGTAGAAATGCATAAATAATGCAATGCTAATTATGCCAGTTCAGACACACAAACCAAAGTGGGAACGCATAAGATCCTACTGCCCTGTTCTTTGGCATATGTGAGTCACTTGGACCCTCCTTTTTGGGTTTGAGGATAACAAGCTACAATGAAGAAATTCAGAGTGATTTACAAATCACTCTGATAATTAGAAGCTGAATAGAAAATAAACCAAAAAGCTTTAAAATTACATCAACCACAGGAACAGATGGGGTTTCCCCTAAAACTGGATTTTTTCATTAGAGTGAACTGTAGCCGCTTAAACTTTGATGACTTGGGTATCTGCTGATGCCTAAGAAATTGTTCTGTTTTCCTTTCTGCACTCATTTTCAGACTGCACCCATGAAATCTTTGGGGCTATAGAGCAGCTCCTGTTTTCATGGCTATTAATTTCCATTTAATATGTCTGAAGTGAAGCTTCTTATGTAGCAGCAACAAAGCTTTTTAAAGCTCCACTTAAAACATCTGAAGGTGTCAAGCCCTCTGTTATGATACATCCAGCAACATGAATCACTGCTTTGACCCACACTGTTCACACTCGACTTCCTCAAGTGCTACAGTTTTTAAATTGCTAATTTGTGCCAATTAATTAACGCTACTGACACTCACACTTCATCAAATCTTGACATGGCACGCAAGGTTGAGGTTATGATACAGGTAGCAGTTAATAAAACTAATGTAAGTGGAAATGGAGGCTATCCAATTTATTTTATGACATAATGCATTTTAGAGCATTCATCCTGTGTAGCTTTCAGAGTCTTAAAATAAGAATCCTAAAGATGCTTGCTTAATGCAGTCACAAAAGATAAGTCCCAATTTTTTCCATTAGGTTTAGGGCAATGACAAACAGCTTCTATTACTGAGAGGAAAATCAGCAAGTGTCTCCAGTTTATAATCACAACAATTAGATTTGAACTGTAAAGAATTTCCCCATCATGAGTGCCTACAGCACACAGAACTTACAAGGTATGTAATAGTTGCCTTAAGCTGTTAAAAAGCAATACTTTACATAATCTCAGAAATAAGCAGCCTCTATTTAAACCAACCTTCAGTATGTTCTATATTACTGGAGTCAGACAAGCTGCCAACATGGACAGAAAGGTTCCATGCTGTCAGAGCAGGAGAAACAGACCTTCAGCTACACTGAAGGGACAAATATGTATTTTTGTTTCACATATTTTGACTGCAAGAAGACAGACTTCTTGTTCTCTGAAGTTCAATTAGTCATTTCCTCTCAACTGGTAGTTACCCAATCTGAGCTTCATCATTCCTACCCCATCTGTTCATATGACACCTTAATAATAGCTCTATCCAAGAATATCAACCAGAGCCATGATACGCACATTCACATCCTGTTAGAAGCTCAGCCCACATGGGCGAAAGTTTCAGAAAAGCATGGGAAAAAAATTCGTTTGAGATGTCTCAGCTGCACTTACTCTCAGCAGTAAAGTCTAGTCCTGCAAAAAGCACCACAGTCAATGGCAAATCCTTTCAGGTTCATTCCCATTTAATTTTTAAATTTTAAATTTTTCCCTTCTTCAGAGGGAGTGCTGTGGCTTGTACTTGAATCATTGTCCATCCATCCAGGAAATCTGCTATTTTTTTCCCAGCAGAAAGCACTGGAATCTCATCAGGATACACTGAACATGCTGCTATAACCTTCTGCAGTGTAGGGTTAGCAATGGCTTTGGACATGCGAGTATCTTTAAAGATAAACAGAAGGGAATTACAGTTTGGTCCCTACTGGGATTTAACAGTCCTTTCATCTAGAGAGATATTAGCTTTCAGATAAAATGACATTTCCCTTTAAAATGCCACATAAAGAGCCCCAGGAGGCATCCTGGTGAGTGAGTGCATGGGCAGAGAGCAAGGTCTGTGTGCTGGGTCAGCTCAGGTGCTCCAAACCCTTGCTGCTGCTCCCCACACCGATCAGAACAACTGCAGCACCTGAGGTTATACACAAACCCATCACTGTGTGAAGGCTGCCCCTAAATGCAGAGAATCAGGACATCTGAGGCACCACACAAAGCTGGATGAGTTAGAACCCCAGGATCAGATTTCCACAGAACAGCCTTGTAAAGGTATCAAGCAAAGGTGCTTCTTAACTGCCAAACCTTGCAGAGAAACCAAAAGTAAGCAAAAAGGAACTCAGAAACCCAAGCCCTCTGAAAGGTCTCACCAGGAAAGTTCTGCCTCTGAAAGGATAGAAAGCATAATTTTTCAAACCTCAAACAGCACAGAAAGAGCTCCTGGCTTTGCTGATGTCAAGAAGATTGGAATCAACTTTGCAAAGCAGAAGGAGAAACAGATCTTGAAAATTTTATGCAGATGAGCTCATTGGGGAAGCAGGAGGAAACTGAGGCTAAGCTTCTGTGGCATATGCCATAGAGCCACACAAAAATAGACTGCATCAGAAGGAGGGTAACACTGAAAGAGTTTCATGAAATGAGTTTCAGGGAAGAACAAATGTTTAAATGAAAGTCATTTCTATTTCTGTGTGTCTGGGTTGCACTCAGGTCACCCCTTTTGAAATGTTAGCACTGTTACCCAAGCAAACAACACAGGTAAAGTCTCTTATGTTAATTATGGCTATTTCAGCAAGGTATCTTTGTAAAGAGAAATAATCTCACTCTGAACTTTGCTCTTGAAGGAACATTGATTAACAACACACAGGGAGATGTATCAGGTCTGTATAACCAAGGATCCTACTACATCATAGAGCTGGTGCTAGAGCAGTCTTGTAACTACTGAAATATATTGCAGTAATATCCTCTCTAAACTAGGCAGCTGTGCCTCCTTACATGGACGACTAAAAGCTGAAGGGCTACAGCAATCCAATACACCAATATTGCTTGCTTGTGGGGATAATTTAACTTCTTGATTGATTTTCAACAGCTATTTATCCAGAAAAAAGAATAGTTAGAACTGCAGGTAGCTTTCTCAGAGCAAACTCCTTCCTTTTCAATGCATTTTCCAAGGCAAACAGTCAAAGCAGTAGCACTTAAATTTTTAAAACACTGAAAGATTTTGTTACTACTGAAGCAAATGAAAGCTGTTTTTTGTTAATGCAGGCTTTGGAACATGCTGTACAGAGGAAGCTCACGTCTTTCTTTCACCAGTGTGGGTGTCCTGATATTCTTGGGATTCTCACCTACTCATGTGAGTCAGTTTTATATAACGCTACAACATATAATTTACCTCCTACTCACAAGCCAACACTTTAGCACTAACATCTTATCCCAGGGTTATTTAAGGAATCTGAACCCGGTACATTTTTATATAAAACTGCGCAAGCAGCCGTTCCATTTGTGTGTCAGTAATCACAGCACACAGGCCTAAAACTGCAACAAAGAACCGACTTCCTTGCAGAAATCATCAAGGTTGCTTCCCCAAAAATAGTGCTCCAGGAGATGTAAGATAGGTTGTACCCTTTTAAAACACCCCTGAGGAATGAAAAAACCAACCTTTGATCCAACATAAGGTGAACTCAGTTGCCACATCTGCGGTGTTGGTGATTCTCAAAAGGAGAGTGGAGGAGAATGGTCGTGCTGTCCCACGCTTTCCTCCAACACTCCTCAACATGTGACTGGAAAACCCACCTGAATCCACCTTTCATTAATGCTTGAAAGCTCTCAGACCACATATTCTAGTATTTTAGCTTTGACAGAGATGTGTGCAATAACACATCCCAGAGTGGCCAAGTCGAAGGTTAAACTCAGACACATTTACAGCATTTCAGAATACATTAATTGAACTGCTCACTGAGAAAAACTCTCATCAATGACACAGCAAACATTGGTAGTGAAAACTCTTTACCTATTCAGTCAGTGGCTGCAGAGACAGATTGGTTCACCAGCTGACTCAGTGCCTGGAAAACTGACTTCACTCAGCTGGAGCAGTTGGAGTAAGATGAACTGATTTCAACTCCTGGTGATCGAGGCTGCAAATGTTAACCTTGCTGTTAAATACCTGTGAGCAACAGGAGGTCTTCTCCAGGATCCAGACTATCAGGGAAATTCAGGTACCTATCACGATTTTCCCAATGACCTCTGCATTCCCAAGGGACTCTCCCTCTGCATTTATCAGTACTGCAAGAGCTGCAGAACTACTCTCTTCAGGTCTTTCTCTGTAAATTTAGCTGAATCACACAATAGGGGGAAAATGACATACAAAAATGTCTCATCACTAGTCTCTCCATTTTCAACAGTTCCCACATTCAGTCTTTTTTTCCCCCAGTACTCCAAGCTCTGAAAACCAGTGTTTTCTCCTACACTTGTTTCCTCCTCCATACCAACGCTTCAAATTACCTTTATACCTCTCAAATACTTCAAAACAACTATCCATTCAGCTGTCGACAGAATATCCCACTTCTTTTCTGACATGCATCTCTGAACTAAGCAGATTGCTGGTCTTTCATACATTGATTTATCCCCTCTGCTCTTCATTCATCCCCCCTCCAACATAAGGACCTCAGAGAACATGTGGATTCAAACTGTTGACCCAGTTACCCTTGGGTAGTTTTCCCTTATGCTATTCCTCTCCTTCCAGCTTCCATTAAGTCAGTCAGAATGTGACTCAGATTTAAGACTTTACTTCTCCTCCCTCATACTAAAGCCACTCAAACCTGATCACTCCCATTCTTCCCTCTCCCTGATGCTTTTAGTTGAACACACTGACTTTTCCTCATGGATTCTCACACTGCAAACTTCCAGCACACAATCTTGCCCCTCTCTCCATCATTGTTGACAACCTGTTACCTGCACTTGTCTCTATCTCCCTTGGTTCTTCTCTTCCATTTTAACAAATTGTGCCCAGCATGTCCAAAATCTGTATTTTCTCTCTATTCCTGCTGCTACAAGTCCACATTTAAGCCCAAGTAAATTCTCGAATTATTACCATTGCCTTTTCCTGTTCTTAAATCCTTTTTTTTAACCCCACACAGTTCCTCTCCTGAATTATATTCCACATTCACTTACTGACACTGCATTTTTTGTCCCATTTGAATTGCTTCCCAGTTCCTCCAGCACCATTTCCAAACACACTTGCCTGGCTATGGAAGCTCTGCAGAACTTGGCTCAACCTCTCATTCATCCTTCCTGCATCTGAACCTCATTCTGTGAGCCAGCAACTTCATTTAGTCATCTCCCTCCTCTCTGGCACTTCTCAGATGTGAAATGTTCTCGGAAACATTACAAACTAACATCTTTTCATCAAAAAAAAAAAAAAGGAAACCTTTTTAGAAAAACACAGTACACTCAGAGCTGAAATGTATCAACTGTTTGATCCTCTACATGTTCACTGAATAGGCACTCCATTCTTTTGCCAAAGAGATTATTTCTGTGCCTTGTTCTCTAAGACTGGTGACAACTACTCACCTGCTACTATGCAGGGTTTAAGGACTCACATTTATCACAAATGCATAATAATTTTGTATCTGAGTTGCTGAATATATTGGACTGAAACATTTCTTTCTTACTCTAGCAAGAACCTCATGCCTTGTTTCAAATCTCTCTCTCAGACTATCTAACCACAAACCACTAGAACTAGAGACAAATCACACCAAAAAAGTTACAGTTCTTTTCTTTATTCACAGCCCCCTCTGACCTGAAGATCTACCAGCAATGGAGACACTTGTTGATGGTACTTACTGCTGCAAGCCACCAAGTACAAGTTCACATAAAACACTCAAAGAACTATTCTTAAACATGACTAAAAAAACAGAAGTGAAAGGAATTTCATTTTCTAACATGCAAATTTAACTAATTTGGCTTCTATTGAAGCCAGTGTGACAAAACCAGAGGGAATAAGTAGACTTTCCAAAAGAGAGTATGATTACCTTCATCCTGTCTGGGAATTTGCCTTCTTCAGGTTGTACTCTGAACTCTCCATCTTAAGATCAAACTGGTCATGAGTTTAATAACAAGAATTCAAATTACCTCCAGACTCACAGCAATGATACAATGATACTAAAAACTGTTTGGTACTTACACCTTACCTGCAGCATGTAAGAATGATAAACAGTCACTGTAATGTGCTTACAAGGAAACACCCAGAATGCTCACTAAGTTTTTTAGCATCTTATTAAGCAAAAAATGGCCCAGTATGAGTAAAACTTGAAGAAAAATTCTTCTTATAAATGTTCTCCATAAATACTGATAATTATCTGTATAAATACTGATAATACACTGATAATTACCAAACTGCTTTAGCTCCATTAAATACTGACTCTTTATGTCAACCAATTATTTTTTCTTTGTTTAGAAATTAATGGTTAATGTTTTCACTGTATAAATGAAGTTGTGTGCTTCTTGTTTAAGTTAAACTAAGACATTCAGGTAAACTAATAGAAAGTAGTGTTGTGAGCACTTTATAACGGAGATGAAAACAATAAAGTAAAATTCAACAGAAAATAACTATGACATATGTCCCAGGAGAGAAATACTAACTAATAATACTGGGGGGGAAATTCAACAGCAGCCTGTAAAACTTTTTTAAGTGCTCCTTTAAGCCATGTAGCTCATTCAAAAAAAAAAAAAAATTAGACAATGGCAAAAGCAGTTGCTCTTGGATTTAATCACAACATCGACTTGCAGCAACCTGTGACCTTTCAAACAAAGGACAGGAAAATCAGACAGTAACAGATATACAGACATGCAATCAGGCTTAGTGCTTCAAAATGGAAAAACAAATCTATTTTCTTATTCATACCTACTACCAAAGGTAAGAAACTGAAGGAAAAGAAATACTCTGAAAAAGCAAATCAATCGGGAATCATGGATTGAAAATGGTAAGGATAAAAGCAAAGTAAAACAAAAGCTCTGGTAACTTAAAAGGGCAATACAAGACAGAAAGCAACAATGGCATTGTGCAAGAGGAGAAGGAAAGATTAACAGACAACATAAAAATCAGAAACAAACTCAGTCATGATGACAAAAATAAGAGTGAAAGTGAAAAACAATTAAATAAAAGTGTAAGGCCAAAGGCCCCACTGCTCCAGCACCAACTGAGATGTGCATGGCCACAAAGGAACTGAACGTGCTTTCTCTTACTGTGCCACCTTCCAAACTCCAGACCTGTGACTGCCTTAGACATCCAGCTGAGATGGAAATTACACCTTTCACACTACCCTAGAAAACTGACAAATTTATGCAGAAATTTACCCAAGAATTTAAAAATTACTTACATCAGAAATTCCTGACCCTACAAAGGGCTGTGCTGGGAATTTTAAACACTTCTGTTTGCTTCCTGCCCAGGAGCTGCCATTTCTGTGGTTCAAACATTCAAACCTCAGCAGGCTGTGGGTCCTCTGCCTTTCCAGTGAAAAATCCTTCCATATTCATAAGCTTTGAGGAAATTTTGTTTCAAACCTGGTTTCTTGAATGGTGGGAGGGGAGAATTAATTTCTACAAAGGCTGACAGAGACTTTGAAGTAAAATTGTGTTCTAATTAACAAAGAACTAACTATGTGTTTCTCTCGTGTAGCTTGCTGGAGATCAGAGACAGGCAGTGGGGGAAAAGGCAGTATTTTGAAGTGTAGGTAGTAGATTAAATATTTTAATAGAGGACACACACCCCAATCTCTAATCAGCTCACTGTCACAACGGGTCTCTGTGCCCTACTATCAAAACCAGTATTAAACACTACACAACTTTTTCTTACCCCAGAAAGGGACTGCCTAACAAAACAAATACCCTTGCACTAAAACGGATAGCTCTGAATGTCAGGTATGAACTCTGCACATCCCCATATTGCCATCCATGGTCATTTACCTTTTTTACTGTGCCTGTAGTCAATAAAGACATTAAGCCAGCATGTATGGGAGACTAAAAATCAAGTGCTCCAGATTATATAAGTTAAAGTATTACCTGTAAAACTTAAAGAGGAAACAAGATTACCCCAGTAAAACAGTTTGAGCACACAATTATAAGTGAAAAGCTCGTTTCATGGGTGAAGTATCTCCAAATCCTCTTTTGCATCCACAGCTTAAACAAACTGTTCTGCCAGCATGTCTAGGAAGGAAGATACCTGTGTGTCTGATGGCATCTTTTGCAGATGCCATCCACAAGGCAGAGCAATGCTAAATAATGACATTTGCAGAGCCCATGCTGACAGTTTTTATTACAACACCTGATAAAGCATTTGGTGATATGGTTAACACATGTCACCCAGCATCAGGAGGGCTGACTCTCACTCAGCACACCTGACTTCCACAGTGCATTCAGGTGAACAAACTGTATTACAGGACAGACTGCCCACACTGCTACAAAGAGAGGAGATAAACCAAGAATACCTGGTAAAAAGAGATTGTGACTTTCCATGTGAACAGCAGCAGTAAAAATCAGAAATATTCAAAGACAGATGCAGGCTCAAATGACAGTGAATACAACCCTTATCAGCACTATCAGGTCATTTGCCCACATATTTCTGCACCTTGGATACTCTGCCCACACTTCACCTCTTCCCTCTTCACCAACACCTGGTGACTTCTCGGTATTTCCTAAGCCCATTCCTGAGACTTTATGTTCCTAGAAGGGACAAGTTTGCTCTTTTTTTTAATTTGAGACAGTTCAAAACACATAAAAATAAATAACTACATATCATTGCTGTGTTTAAAAGTAACTTACACCTTTACTGAACAAAAACCTTTGAAATAAAATGCTCTTCAAAGACGTAACTTCTGTGCATCCATCTTTTCTGCACAGTAATGTCTGAGTTAAATCAAGACCAAATACAGTATCGAATCCACAGGTGCATTTCCAAGAGCATTTCTGAAGAATAAAATCTAGGAAAGAGTAAGCAGTCCTGCAGTTCTTTACCTTTATGGCATGTCTGTGAGGTAAAAGGTATCTTAGCATATGCTGAACCACACACCGTCTTATTGGCTCCAGAATTACCATTTCCTAGAAAAATGTCTCTGTTACTCCAGATGATGCCTTTGGAGTATCTACTGAAAAAGCCTTTGATTCATCTACTAATGAATCAAAAGCACACACCACAACAGCATATTTATTTTACTCTGTGAGAACAGACAAGGGAATTAATAGTTTGCTCCCAGCCCCTTCCATGCAAGAAATAAAGGTTTGTTCTAATAATAAGTTCCTTTTCCACACTGGGTGCTTGTCCAATCTAAGGTAAGATTCCTTGAATCTCTGCAGCCAACAGGAGAGCACTTGCTCTCTACGAGTTTCCTTCCCCTACAGCAAAGCCTGGATTAAGTGATGCCTGCAAGGGAGGGCAGAGCCTGGGGAGAGAAGAAAGGTGAGCTGAGATGCACATATTGCTTCCTTCAAGACCTGTGCTTGTGTGTTTTTAAAACTAGACAAGACACTTGTACAGAAAAGCACCAGACCCTGCCAAAATACACCTGAAAGGAGGTTTAAACCATTATGGAGCACACAAAAGGGAAAGATTTGGGTGAGCCAAGGGCTAAAACAATTCAGCTACAAGCACCAGAGGCTCTTGTTCTGTTTTGGGACAGGAAGGGACACAGATCTGCATAAGCAAGGCAGAGATTTAAAAAGTCTGACTGAATACATTTTACTTCAGAGAGAAACTGGCTGAGAGCGTGCACACAACCCCTCAGTTTGACCCAGCTGACACACACAATTTGGTAAGCGAGGAATGAGGTTTCCTGCAATCATGATGAAAATATTTCCATATTCATGCCACATCAAAACCATCAGTGCCATATTAAGCAAAACCCTTGTTAGTGAAGGGCTTCAAGAAAAAAAAACAAACCATAAACCCCATAGCCCTAATGAAAATAATACCATTCCCTCCTTGACAGAGAGTCATCAGCCTAATTCCAAACCTTTTCAGATTACTTACTGCAGGTGATTGTTACTTCTTCCACAAAGAGAATAGAGAAATATTAAATGTGTAAAAGTTAAATGTGTATGGTTTCCTTGATGTTAATTTAACATTAAGGCTTTTTTTCCACTATTTGTACATACAAAAGCACCTCAATTGCACATCCTACAAACATCAGTTCCCCTTATTAGAATCTGATCAATTGAGATATGGGAGCCAAGGGCTTTCCACTTATTAAATTCAGCTCTAACGAGACTTTGTGTGTGTTCTATCAAAGCCTTAACTGTCCATTAAAATTACATACATCCATTCCCAGTCACCCTGTGCAGCAAGAAAGGGCCCAGGATGGCCAGTGGTCACAGGGAAGTTACTGCCCAGGCAGCACATAAAGCGTGTCAAATCTCAGGCTTCCATGTGAACAGCCAGGCTCATCTTCCTCCTCTGCTACCCAGCCTGGCAGCACGAAAGAGATGTCTTGTTCACTCCGAGACAGCAATGCTATAATTGCCAAAGGCTTTTGGCCAAAGGAGTAAAATCAAAGGGAAGAAAAACTTAGAGGAAGTTTTAATTGATTAGAAATTCCATATAATTGCAAGAAGCGATGATAAGTATTTCATTTCCAGTTTTTCACCCTTAGAGAAAGAGATGCACATTTCTTTCCTCCTGAAAATAAACATTTGCAAGCAACCCCCTTAGGCCCTAAGCCTCTTGTTCCAAGTGAGATGATGAAATGATCCGAAATTAACTTCATCCTTCTCTACAACCAATTCCACTGTAATTGCATTTGTGCCAGACCCCTCATTACTTTCCAAAAGAACAGCATACAGGACTTTCATGGCTTTAGGTTGCAATTGCCTGTGTTTTCTAAAATTTATAAATGTGGAAATAGAGTTTCCCTCCCTCCTCTTCGTCCCTGTAACTCAGTAACAGGCTCTTACTCAGCAAAATATTTCCAGCCTCTGCTGCACAAACCATTTTTTTTGATTTATCAGGTACTTAACTGTTGAATGCCTCCCCTATCAGCTGCTGCATTTGCTAACTGAGCACTCTGCAGGGTTTCTTCTGCTCTGCTGCTGCAGCTCGCTGAGCTCCAGAACACCCTCCTTACATGCCAGAATTGTACCAAGTTTAAAATAGAATTACCACACAGATGCATCAGGATCTGTTAGTCATTCCCTTAACAGCTCTACCACGCCATTAAGAACTGAAGAATCAAATGTGAATTAACTTATTTTAGGAATTCTCCATTAGCATAACAAAAATTATGGTCCTGCTGGTATCGACCTCCTTTTACATGAGGAGAACTTTGATACTACAATTCTCTTTTGTAGAATGCATTATCAGACATTTCTCCATCCTCTGTGGAAAAAAAGCCCAAAATTCCTCATTTTGAACCACGCTATCTTATAGTTTATGAAATATTTCTGTAATGTAACTTAGCTAAGAGCTGCTGTTATGGAACAACCCTTGTGAAAATTAATTTGTTCACCTAAAATAATTCCTTTTAGCATTTGATACAGTAAGGATTTTACCTGCCACTTCTCTGAAGGGCAAACATGATGCCTTTTTCCTGAAAAGGAAGCAGCTTCTTTCTCAGTCTTTCAGGTAGAAAGGACAGCTTAGCATCAACATTCTCTGCATGAAAAGCCTCAGGTGTTTCCTGGAGTGCAGTAGCCATGCTGAACCTGAGGGAAACAAAAGAAAACCAAAAATTGATGTTTTACTTGCCAGACACATCTGCAATCCACTAAAAAATAAAGCTTCATGGAACAGTATTAATCCTTTCATCTCAAAATATTCAATATCTGCACAACTTTTCTCGATCCTTGAGAATTCTCTCTGGAATTCTTCTCTGGAGGAAGAGTCCACCAGCTCAGTACCAATAAAATATTCTAAGATGAAGAGGCCAGCAGGTATCACTTCCTTTATATTATGAAATAATTATGTAAGGAAGTTTCCTATTTGCGAATGAAAGTTATTGGCCATGCAAATAGCACCTGCTCATGGGCATTGAAATGGAACTCCTTTAGCAACCATTTTTCAGAAGAGTTCTAGAGAAAAAATAGGCTATTTAGCCTTCTTCTGATGGAACTAATAGCCTTCTAAAATTTTTAATCTTAATAATGAAAA
The DNA here is from genome assembly GCA_013396655.1 of Campylorhamphus procurvoides. Classification (NCBI taxonomy): domain Eukaryota; kingdom Metazoa; phylum Chordata; class Aves; order Passeriformes; family Dendrocolaptidae; genus Campylorhamphus; species Campylorhamphus procurvoides. Next base: position 109,908 of record WBMV01003352.1, read on the forward strand.
AGGGAAAATATGCTCACTTTGGGGGAAAATTAAAAAAAATAAAAATAATAAAACAGTAAGGAACTTTATTTCCCTCAGAAAGAAACAGTCTTAAACCACAGAACTAATCAATAAAAATTCTCATAGTGTGCTTCAGATTAAAAATGTGGATTCTTCATTCATTTTTGTCCAAGAGACAGGGTCAGAGAAGAAATATTAACTTTTGGTCTCTTTTAGCTTCAACAGACTTTACACAACCAACCAGAAGGTTATAAAGCTCAGGAGCAGGGCACTAACTGAACGTGAAGAAAGCAGCAAACCTTTACATCAAAACATTACCTAATTATTTTGGATTCATAGCCTGTGTGAGGAGCAGGATCACCAGGTTTGAGAGCAAAATCATGGGGCACTCTGGGTGTTTGATTCTGACTTATTTCTGAAGCAACACAGAAGGCAAAAAAGAATGTGTGGGATGAACCATCATATTCACAGGCAGAAATGTGAGAGCTAAATGATCATTACCATCAGGGAGCTGCAGGACTAAATAACCAGCAGGGAGATACAAAGGAGAAGGGAAAGAACAGAGCACAGCAATTTTAAGTTATTAGGAATTTGCCACATTTGGAAGGGGGAATAAAAAGAGGAGCTGCCAGTACTGCGGACAACAATGAGAAAAGGGAAAAAGACAGGACCTGAATGTTCTGGAAATCCACTAACTGTTGCAGAAATATAGAAAAATGAGGATTTTGGAGGATCTGTCACCGGCATTGCCAGTCAGACTAATGACATGCAGGCAGACAGAAAATGAATAAGTGCTTTTTTTTGGTTATAGGATGAATTACAGGCATGTCTATCAAGCTATGCATCACAGACATTCAGGGAATGTGAAGAAAATGCTGTGGATGAGCCTACAGGCAAGTTCCAAGACAGTTTCATTGTGAAAGAATTGAACTGGAGAACTTCCATGCATTCCTCTTGGGCATCTATTACCACTTCCACAGTGAAGCTGTGTGGATGCACCATTCTGCTGGGCAATGAGGGAAAAATAGTGGATTTAGATTTAAAATACTGATCAACACAGAGTTGAGATGAAAAGGTTGTATTTCCCATTGCTATGGATTTTGTTCTATTTTGTACTAAATTACTTAGCTGCTAGAGAATCTATTTTAAGAAGGATACTCTTGAAGATACCCTTTGTCCCACATGTAAAGCACTAGAAATGTTATTGCACATGTACAAAAGCAACAATCCTACCTGGAATCACAGATGTGTGTGTGTGTAAGCACACACTCCAGGACTCTCTATAAACATGGTCACACGTAAACCTCTGCAAGAGGCTCACAGAGCAGGAAGAGCTCCACAGCTGGAGAGAGGCTGATGTGCTTCCAGCAGCTGGATCAAGGTACAGAAAGCCCAGCTCTCAAGTGTGGTACCATCAGCAGAAAGCCAGGAATCTTCTCCCTGGATTCCTATCAGGATGCCCTCAAGGTGCTAAACTACTTAGAGACAAGCCCAGTGCTGCAAAACATACTCCTGATACAGAGCTCTGACTAAAGACTTTCCAGAACACAACCTGTCCAAAGACAAAGGGGGACACCTTCTGAATGCCAATGAAATAACCATTTGCAGACAAAGGAAATCCAGATTTCTTTTGCAAACCAGGCATTCTGTGCCATCTGAGTGGAACTGCATTATTGATTATGGTAATTTCCCCCTCCTCTCTCATTTTCCTAAGTGGAATCTTTCACATATCTTTGAGTAAACAATATTCTTGTACCCTGGCCCTCTGGAACATTCAGATATATGTACTGTGATCAGTACCAAGGCTCTTCAAAGCATGTCCACCACAGAACTCAGTTTAACAGAAGATGGAAGGCCTCCAGCTTGCCCAAGAGATGCAGTTCACAGAAAAGAGCTCATACAGCTCCAGTAAACACCCACTTCAGCCCTCAGTTGAGCAAACAGAAATGTTTCAGCTCCGACTGTTGGGAAAGCAGTCATGACCACTTCAACAGTTCTATCAGAATATTTTTCACAGAGTATTTAATTCTTTTAAAAGTTGATTAAGGTACTTCAAGACTGGTGGTGAAAAAACAAACACTGAACATTTTTGTGGGGACAAGCTTGAACACGAATGCCACACGACTGGTGGACCCAACAAACCTGTTCAACACTCAGTTCTGTGATTCACCTCCAAAGGAAATTTGTGACTCATTTTCTGTGATAATTTTCTATTCCATAAAAGCAGAGATAATGATATACTTCTGATTAGCTTGCTCCCTAGCTTGTTGTGAGTGACAATATGAGAATGAAACGGTAACATAATTAACTTTCTGTTGAACTAGATCATGACAAGATTCTTTCACTGAAACACTGAATTGGAACAATGCAGCTTCAGAAGCATAAATCTGAATTAGAGGAGGCACAGATTAGTCATCAGTACACGGAAAACGTTTCTACATCAGTCATTAACAAAGTTAAGACTGACTTTGCAGATCCATCTTGAAAGGCAGCAACACAGAAGGCACTAACTACCAGATATTATGAATTTTATAGTTTTTTTTCTCTAGGTGAATAATTAAATAAATGGACAGTGAATAATTACAGACTAGGTGAATAATTAAAGCACTCTCTGTGGTGAACAATGACTATTATAAAAACACACACAATGGCTTTGGCAGTGGTGTTCGTTTATGTTTTGTTTTGAGACAGATTAATTATGGACAGCACTGTGGTAATGCCAAAAAATAAAAATAGCCATTTTAAAAAAATTTTAGTCAGTGTAGCAGAAAGCCAGTTTGTATCTGTTGTCACTCTACCCACTGCAAACTCAGAAGACTTCAGGGAAGGGAGTAAGACTAGTGTATATATTAAGTACAGTATTTAATTTGTTTCTGTGTCCTTAATCTCTAGTAATATGTATCCCATTGCCCTTCCCACTTCTCTAGATCACACGCTCTGGAACTCGAGGTTTTTTTTCAGACAAAACAGACCTAAAAGGTTTGGTGTGGAGACTCAGCTTTGCACTCAGAGAGTTCATTCAGCTACAGAAGTTTCATGAGCTAAACCCCCCATAAATAGTATTTATTCAAGTGTTTTAAAGGAACTCAAGGACGAAATAGGTGAATTGATAAACCCAGTGACTATTCATCAAAAATTACCTCAGTGTCTCACCACTAGCTAGTGGCACATGATCCCAGCTTTTAAAAGCAGGAATGAGGAAGCCTTGTGGACCTACAGAGTGATTAATTCACAGGGCATAAAAATCAATAAAAATTATGAATTGCAGAGTTTGTGAGCACCAGGATAAATGCATCTATTTGCTGTGAGTCAACCAGGTGTTTTACACAGGTGAGTCTTACCTCTCCAGCCTGCTGAAGTTATTTTGAAGGGGCTCTACAACAATGTACCTGTGGTCTATTTGACACAGTCTGGTTCATGCTGTTTTTCAATACTAAATTAAGAAAGATTAGGTTTTATAAACATACTTGTACAATAATTATAATTTCCAAGAAAACTTTTGAGAAAGTTCCTTGAACTTTTAAGAAACTGAGCTTTCATACAAAAAAAATTGCAGTGAAACAATTCTTTTAAATTCAAGCAAGTAGACTGTTCCAACATGAGAGAAACAACACCAGCAGCATTTCCAAGTAACCTGCTGCAACTTCTATTGCAGTCAATGAATCATAAATTATCTGGAATAGCAAGTAACTACTGAGGGATAAGGGCAGTGCAAATACTAGTAAAATAAATAAAATAAAATTCAAAAAAAACCCAACCTTCTGTCACTGCTTCTGCTACACTGCATTTCACTATACATTATTGCCCTTCTGGAAGCAGCAACTGAGACTCAGCTTGCTGAGGATGTTACCCCAGGTGATGTTTCTTCATTGGAAAGTTGGGTGTAAGTCTGATGATAACTTCAAGGACTATTTTAAGTTTTCCAATAGGTGTTTGTCAACACAAGTTGATTACACAATATAAGCCCACTGTTTTCTTTTCTTATAGGTCACTAAGTATAGCCTTCTAATGCAGCTCAGCAGAAGATGCCTAAAACAGGCAAGTCTTTCCATTAAGGGCTTTGCTTCATAAATGTCCTCCTGTTGGCCTTAACTCCTTCATGACTGTGTGTTCAATAGAGCTTAACAGGGAATTCCAGGCTCCGAGAACACCCTGGGGTCTGGGCTGATTAATGGACCATTTCACAGAATCAGGGAATTATTAGGGTTGGGAGGCACCTCTGGAGATCACCAGGGTCACCTGGAGCAATCCAGGTGGGTTTGGATGTCTCCAGAGAAGGAGATTCCAGACCCTCCCAGTGCTCTGCTACCCTCACGAAGTTTCCTCCTCATGCTGAGGTAAAACTTTTTTTTTTAATTTATGGCCATTGCTTCTCATCCTGTCGCTGGGCACCACAGAAAAGAGTCTGATACCGTTCTGGCACCCACATTTGGGATATTTATATGCACTGATGAGATCTCAGTCTTCCCCAGACTAACCAGGCCCATCTCCCACAGTCTCTCCTCCCAAGGGAGATGCTCCAGCCCCCTCAGCATCCCTGTACCCACCACTACACCCTCTCTTGTCCTTCTCCAATGGAGGAGCCACCCGTGGGACAGCAAAGAATCAAAAACCCCGCTCCCGATCCCACAGAAACACAGGGTTAAAAAGCAGCCCAGTTCCTCCCCAGGCACCTCAGCCTCAGGAGGCGAGATTTTTGTCTTACCTGCGGCGACCCGGAATGGGGCAGAACAACAGCGGGGTCTGTAAGCACAAACACAGCGGGGTGTGCAGAAATACCTCATGGAGAGGTGTCTCCACACCCGGCCCTGGACGGGCACTCCCTCAGCTCGAATCGCCGCCGGGAAGTGACGCGCGGCCGGGGGGTCACGGCCGGGAAGCGCTTGGAGGGCCCGGGAGTCGCTTTTGCCTTGTGTGTGGGGTTTTTTTTTTTGGTGTTTTTATTTTATTTTTATTTTTTCCCTGCCCTCCCCGTCCCTCTCCCCGTCTCGCCGGCAGCGAGTTAAAAGCCGCGCCCCGCCGGGCCGTGGGAGCGCTGAGGGCAGGGCCGGCCGTGAGGGGGCACAGCCGGGAGGGCAGCGGGGGAGCGCCGCCTACAGCTCCCAGCCTGCCCCGCCGGGCCCGGGAGGGCCGGGGCAATGCTGCCCGGAGCACGCCGCACACCGGGCGGGAGAGGGGGCAGAGCGGGGAGTGCCGGGGGCGCACACCGGTGGGGCGCACACACACCGGGACCCCGCGACCTCACAGCGCTGGACCCCGCGCCNGCCGCAGTGCGGGGAGCGCTGAGGGGGCCGCGCTGAGGGAGCGGCCGCGGGCACGGCCCGGGCGGGGGGCGCGGTGGGGCCGGGCCTGCCCCTGCCCCTGCCCCTGCCCGAATACAGCCGGGGCAGCGCGGGTGATGGCTCCGGCTTGTTCATTTATTTATTTATTTAAAATTTNGCGCGCTCCCCATTGGCTCTCGCGGCTGTCCGTCAAGGCAGCGGAGCCCTCCGATTGGCCGCCGCCTCCCGGGCGGGCTCTCCTCGGCGTAAGCGCCGAGCGGCCCCGCTCCGCGGCAGCGCCGNCTGCCGCATGTTGGGCAATGCTGCGCGTGGATGCATCTACCATGTTATAATCCAAAGTGTAAGTAGAGTCGGGAGCAAACTACGTCACAGCCTGGCTTTTGCTGTCTCTTATAACGTGTTTTAAATGAGGTTTCAGCACTGGAGGGTTTCACTTTATGAGGAAGACGGAACGTGACAGAAAAAAGAAGTGAGGTATAGCTGTTTCTTACATGGAGTCCGAGAATTACTCAGATTATTCGCTCTAAGAGATTTGCACACATCCCACACGGCGGTGGATTTGTGTGAGGTCTGTAGAAAGCTGGATTAATTAGGAAGGTGATGGAAGCAAAAAGCCAACTTTTCATATGGGGCATTGCCGGGGTATAACCTACCATGGTGTTTTGGGGTGGTTTTGTTAACAATTTTATTTTTCCATTTCGCTGCCCCATTCTCATTAACCCGACGCTGGGGAGACCTTGTGTGCCCCATGCAGAACAAGGAAATGTGCTGGGTTTTTTCCTCCTGCAGTGTCTGACACTTGCCTTTTCCATTGAGACATTAACCTGCAGAGTTTAATGGGGTTACTTTCTCGTCTCTTGTCTTCTACAAGCAGTAATGTATTTGAGACTTGCTTTTTGCCTGAATGTTAAGCAGCAATCTTACAGGGCTCTGTGCCTTATGAATGTTAGATTAGGAATATGTATCTGCTGTTGAAGTGAAAGCAAGAATGAAGTTCTGGAATCATTTATCAGAATGTTTTCAAACAATTTGCTATTCAGGAGAAACAGGTGGCAATGGAAACACGTTTTCTTTGACTGTCTTCCATTAGCTTCTTAGAAATGATAGTACTGGCATGCATCTAATATTAATATAATTAACGTTATTCCACAATAGATACTGTGATGTCAAGGGATTCAATATTTTGTGTCAGTTAAGTAATTTATAGCTTGTACTCCTCAGTTAAAAAAAACCCCAAAGTAAAGATGATGTCAAGATTTGTGCCTTTTTAAATCTTGGACGATGAAAAATGTAGTACTTGTAATTGCATTGCTCGGTCACTTTGCATTTTACAAGCTGTAAATTGCTATCAAGATCAACTTTTCTTGAGAGTAAAATAGATTTGACTAAATACCAGTAATTTTGAGGGGTGTGTGGTTTACTGGGTGAGGTTTGTTAGCAATTTCCAGACACTATTTGTTAAAGATTTGGGAAGGGTCAGTTACTCGAATCTCTTGCAGCAGTCGTCTGTTTATATTTTAATTTTCTATGTCTTTTAAGAGAAATAAAAATTTGAGGACATTGCCGCACCTACTTTGCTTTTTCTCCTCTCAATTCTGTCAATGCCTTTTTTTCCTTTTAACTTCTGTTTACGTTTTTTGTTTTCATTTCTTCCCATTTTCCAGTATATTTGCCTTACACCGTAGTCTTACTTATTTTATATTACTTGATTAAAGTGTGTCTGTGAAACTGCTTCAAACCATTCTAGGTCAGGTGCTTTGAGCACAGCCCTGGGTATCACACAGAAGAACCAGGGGTTTGGGTTTTATTCGCTGCAAAGCTGCTGTCAGTTTGCTACAGTAGTCTCTGTTAATTCAAGTTCCTGTCTTTGTATCACCATTTTCATACATTTACCTCTCCTCAGAGTGAATTTTACTTTGAGAGATGTAGCGCCGTATCTTTTTAAATACATTTATGTGTTTAAAGTTTCAAGGTGCTGCGTTCCAGGCTTTTAAAAGCAGTTGATACAGTTGCATGTATTGTGACTGGGGAAAATGGACCTTCTGACACCACGTTCACAACGCGTGAGTTGTCAGGTAATGGATCGATATAAACAGTCCATTTATAAAAATCTTTTAAGATAGATTGACAACATGGCTCAGTTTGGTGAGCTGGACAACTCTCTCCTCTAACTTTTACTACCTGCTTAAAAACAGCAGCAACTTTGGATGATGCCCTGATTAACTGAAGTGTATTCGCTCTGACATTTTTCAGATACGAGGAGAGTTAAGCAGTAGCCAGTAAATACCAAGTGCTGTAATTCACGGGTGTGACCGCTAAGGAGCTTTCCACAGGAGTGGGAGAGTATCCTGTAATCCTGGGACCAGTGGGTTGAAGGGCTGCAGGAGTGTCAGCAGCCCGCAGTTGTCCCGGGTCCATTCCGCCTGGTAATGGCCAGATAGGAATGACCCAGGGGCTTTTGTTAAACGCTGCACTCCAAATTGAGCCTTTTAGTGATGGAAAGATGAGTCGTTTGGCAAGGCAAGACCTGGATAATAAGGTCGTTCACACCATATTCTTTAGGCAAGAAGACTCTATGGGAGTGCTTAACGCGGTGCTTACTCTGGATGTTACTAACATCTCTGCAAGCGCATTGAAGTAGGTTTTATGGGTTTCTTTGTGTTTCTTCCTTGACTTTTCTTTGAGGGAATGGACTGATGTGCTGTGTAACAATGTTAAGAGATTTTTTTTTTGAAAGTGGTGTTGAAAAGCTCTTATTTATAGGAGATGGTAAGTCAGCAACAGATTATGATTGAATATTGTTGGGAAAACGTAACTTTCAGTCTGCCTATAATATTACTTTAATTTCATAACTTTGAAAGAGTGCTTTAGAGGAAAGAACGTCTGAAACCAGATTTATGGAAGTGCAGCAGCCTTAATTACAGAACAGCCTGCACTGTCACTCTTGTGCATAAGTGAGTCTCCTGCAGTTTATTGTATGTATTATGAGAATCCTGTCAACGTGTCATTTTATGATATGCCCTCTTCTCCCATATATAGAATTAAATTTCCAAGAATATTAAATTTGGTTGGTTTATGTTCTTATCCAGACTGCTGCAGCAAAGTGTGGGTTTGGGATGGCTGTGGGATGTTATTCGAGGGTTTCTTTTCTCCTCTTTATCTTGGATCTCTGTAAGGGAATGGAGCATTTTCTCTTGAGGCCGTTATCTCTTAGGGCCATTATCTCTTGGGGTCATTATCTCTTAGCAGCCGTTGGTTTCTGCAGAAACACCTATATGCTACATTGTTCACCTGCCTTTTTTTTATCTGCAGCCAAGCTTCTGTTCTTTTATCTCCTTCCCAACATCAGTGCCTACTATTCTTTATTCTGTAACTCCAATTTATGTATAAAATGGAATTCTGTCCTTTTTTAACACTCTCAACTCTCTTCTCTGTCCCCTCCCCAGGTTTGTTAGCAAGGTTGCACTGTTGTATGTGAAAGGTCTTTGTCCAGTCCTGGATACAATGGTCTGAAGGCTCAAGCTTGTCAGGACAAATGTCCTAAATACCATTAAAGCTATGGCTGAATAGCATGGCATAGTTGCTCCTTCATTTTGAAATCAGAGTTTTGGATAACTTGCATTACCGGGTCCAAAGATAATATCTAAAAGGCATAAATGGAGAAGGTGTCATTGTTGGATTGGGTTTAGCGGGGACCTGGTGCTGACTTTTGAGTTTTTCACAAGGGATGAGGTGTGACAGCTCTCTGTAGGTATCCAGCTAAAGCATTTTAATTTACATTACTGTGAAGTAGGACATAAATAGATGCACTCCTGGCAAATCCTTGCCCTTGTGAAAGAGGCCATCATATTGTCACAGCCTTGGCTTTTTGTTCATGCCCTCTGTCACCTCCTCTGGTCTGGTGCATGAGCTGTCATTAAGAGGAATTTCCCAACTTTTAGCCATGTAAGATGTAGGTCTCTTTTTCTATCAAATTGAAACATAGATTGGGAGGCTTAGAGGAGCAGTTTTAACTGGCAGATGGAGGAGATGGTGACTGGAAGTGAGATCAGTGACTTCTTTAGCACAACTGAATCTGGAAAAGGCTGTTGGTGCACAGCTGGTGAGTGAAGTTCCAACTAGCTCGAGTGCTTCTGCCAGCAGCAGATTGGGGAGTGTTCTCACAGCCCTTTCCTGTGGCAGAGCTTTGGGCATAAAAGCCTCCTGCTGGTGGTGAGTATTTGGGAGCAGTTGCATCATTGACCGATGCTGGATCCATGGGCAGATTTCCGTTTTATGTTCCAAGCAAGCTCAGAATTCTGTATGTTCTTGTGGAGATAATGTAGGAGTTCTGGGAGGCAGGCAATTGCTGGCCCTGATAACTTAGGCTTTGAATAAATAGTCAGGTTTCTTACCCAAATGATGCAGTAGCAAAATGAATAATTGGATTTATGGGGAATTCTTGTCCATGCTATCACAGCGTGATTTCGAGCATTTCAGCAGCAGGTTGCCTTTCCCTTTAATGCATTGTTAGTCTCCCAATCTTTTGGGTGAAGAGCTGCATTTCAGATTCAATGTGCTCTGTAGCTGTTTAAACAGTAAAACTTGCTCCTAGGATTAGATTCTTTTTCTCCCTTTCTTTTATAATCTATTCCATAACTTTAAGCAAGAACCAAGCCCGTGCCAGTTTGTGTCTTCCCTCAGAAGTAGGTCCATGTGACACGCAATGTCGCTACTTTAAATCAAAATAAAACATGGCTTGCCTTTTTGAGTTGATGGATCCTTATCCTTTGACTCCAGAAGTCAGACTCTTCCTGACCAAAAACTTTGCCTAATGGCTTTCCAAGGGAAACTGATAGATTTTGTGTTAGTGACTGCTGCATACACTTTAGTGGCAGAAAGTGGTAAAATGACAACTGGATACTCAGAGTATCTGCTCCTAGTAGTTTTACTGTAGGAACTGACTGTAATAAGTCTGATTTTTTTTCTCAAAATGAAGATTACAAATTATTAGTCCCCTAGTTTAGATGTTGTGTTTTTTTCTTTTTAAGTTTTAAGCACATCAGTTAAAGTTAAATCTTTAATGAGTTTTCATGGCAAATCTCTCAGATGGATTCTAGGTGTGTCTTTGGTTGCACATTGCATTATTGTCACGGAAAAATAAACTCCTCTCTTTAGGGTTTGAAGTTGTACCACAAATTGGTGCCAGTATTTCTCTGAGGTGTCATCCTTGCAGGGACTGGGAGAAGGAAGAGGACACCCAAGACTGGAAAGCTATCCAGTGGCTTCTGGAAGCTGCCATAGGAATGTTCCTGCCTTCTGGTTATGCTTGTGGTCTAACAAATGGGATATGAATCTTTCACACAAACCATTGTGTTAATTTATAAAAGTATTGTGATTTTCATCCTAATACTTTGTGTGGTAATGTGTTTCCCTCTGGCTTCAAATATTGGCTTCTGGAAAGGAGCACCTATGTTTATGTGGACGTTAGTGTTACTGGAAGAAGCATCCGAGTCCACACTGAGCTTATCTAGGAATGGTTTAAACAGAGAAGAGCCTTCATCCAGTGTAATAACTAATACCATGTTTTGAGGAAGATTTCTGAGCTCCAAATGGTTCCATTAGGCTGAATTCTTAGGACAGTAATATGAAAAGAATAAATGATGTTACTGGGCTAATCCAATTATTGCAATGTCTGATATTCCAACAGCTGGCTGTTCATCATTGGTGTGATGACATCCCATTAGCTGCTACTTAATCTTGTGTTTACTGACACTGCAAAGTTCGATTGGAACAGCACAAAGAGCAATAGTCCTTATTATGACTTGCATATCAAAATAGTAGTGGAAGCTGTCCCAGCACAGAACACAATCAGCTTTTTATCTGGCCTTTTCTGCTGAAATATTGGACAGTGTTAGAAACTGGATTTGTGTGTCTTCCTTGCTCCATAGCAGTGTGAAGGCTTAGAATTTGTGTTCCATAAAGGTCAGGAAATGTAAATGTGTCAGTGTTCTTTCAGTATCTTTTTTTAATCCTATTTTCCAGTATGCAATGAAATAGGCTAATTTTAAGCAGGAAGCAGTTTAGCCCAGTTTTAACATGTGGAATGATTGGGGATGGGAGACAATGTGTGAACTCAGGCATGGTTTAGATCAGTGGTGACAGTTCTAAGGCCTGTTGCTTGACCCAGCTGGGAGTGATCTGATGGATTCTTAGTTGTCCATGTAGATATTTTGTGTCCCCGAGCTCCAGAAAGGCAGCAGAGTCTCCTGCAGATCCCTGTCACTCCTGCCCAGGCTGGGTGTCTGTGTCTGATGAGCTGACTGGCTCTTGATAGGACAGGCAAGTCCTTGTGTGTGACGTGTACAGGCTTTCAGCTGTAATGCTGCTCATGACTTATTAACCTTGGGACTCTGCTGTTTGCAGTACCACGACTTGTTTTCTGCATCCATATTTTATTCATGTCTAAATATGCTGCAGTTACATGTAGTAATGGCAGTGAGTCCAAAACTTTTGGACTGTGTTTGAATTCAGAGTGCCTATGTACTATGTATAGGCTGTAAGGAAGATGGGCTCTCACATATGTTTGATGTTACAAGACAGGTTCCCATATAAAATGTGGGAGGACTTAAAATTGATGTTAAATTATTCTTGGATTTTTTTAGAAATAAAGTACAAGTAAGTGGACTTTCTCCAGTTTCTTTTAATTCTAAGAAAAAATTCTTGCTGATCCTAAGAAGGCTTTGTAACAGGCTAACTGAACAAAAATACTTCCAGTTGGTTCCCCCTGAATCTGAGCCATCCAGCTACCTTGGTATTAAATAGCAGTAATTATCAGTAAAATAATGGAATGTTCAGGGACAGGGATGCAGCTGAATGCACTGTGCAGTGCATGAGTGTGCCTGAAGACTGAAAGGAGAGGCTCTGTGGGTCATTTAGTCCTGTCCCTTCTTATTGCAGGAAATAATGCTTTCATAACTGTGTCACGCTTTATCTTAATGTTAATTAAATTGCTAGCTATCTTGTTCCTGCTGAACAGCAGTTGTAAAATCTGGTTCTGTGATATCTACTGGCCTCCAGCCTGGCTGACTGTGGAAAACTTAGAGACACATGGTTTTGTGGCAACATTTTCTTCTAGATTAAGTAGCTCTTCTACCCATCTGTTATCTGCTACAGCTACATAAAATGATGTTTTCCATGCAAGTTTTTATCAGTGCAAATGCCATCTTCCATATAAGGTCTCACCAGGGCTTTATTAGAATGGCATTTATACTTCTGTAACTTTTCTGAGAATAAATTGAATGGTAGCTGGGTATTTTAAATTTTGTTAATCTCCATCTACTTTATCAATTTCCTGTGTAATACTACCTATAATTCAAATAGATTAGTCCTGCTCCATTTATTTTTTCTAGGAACTATTACTTTGTTAAATAGAGCTGTTTGGCACAATCACTGCTACACATGTTTTTCTGTCATTTTCCATTGACTGTGGTGCCTTTGATTAATTCTTTCCTTTAAAATTCATTCAAAAGTCAGGCATGCAGTTATTTTTTCCATATATTTAGTTCTGTGCTTTTCATTCTAACATCAATTGATGCCATCATGTATTTTGTACTGTTGAAAAAAAAATCTCTGCTTTGGGACTTGTGATCTGATGAGAGACTTCTAATTTTCTGTAGTTAGTGAGTATGGTGTCTTCAGCACTTACTCTGTGAATCTTATTTTTTCTTTGAATGTACTCTTTCAATTTTAGATGTGCTGTAGTGGTTTTCCTGTGTGCTTTTTCTGTTTATATGGATAATGAATTTTTTGTTAGCAAGTTCTGACTCAGAGTGGTAACTTTTGTTTCTGACTTCCAAGGCTTATGTTTTGGTTGGTCAGTGTATTTTGGGGTTGGTTTTATTTTTGGTATTGTTTGTTTGTGAGTTGTTGTTTGGTTGGGATTTTTTTTCCTACCCTCTGCATTTATTCTTCCATCTAAATTTGTGGTTATTCTTTTTAAAGGGCTTGCTTTCCTTCCCAGCCTCTTCTCCCTGTGCCTTAGTGAGGACAAGTCCCATAGGTATTTTAGAGAAGATTCCTTACACACATAACGTTGTTAAATGCTACGTAATATTCATCAACATATTTTAGTGTGTATTAATATAGCTATATTGTATATCTGCATAAGGAAGTGATACATCAAGAACAGCCTGATTGCCCTCAATTCCTAGATTGTTGTAGGCTAAGGCTATGTCAAAGTCCCTGTCCTGAATTGCCTATACAGTAAAGCCTTCTGGTCAGAGAAATGCAGGATTATAATAATTATTAATAGATATTCTATTAATTATTAATAATCCTGTGCTTGAATATTCTATGTGAATAAGATTCTTAAGGATCAACCTGTTCAGTGGTGGAGCAGTGTTAAAATTTGCTGTCTCTTTAAAGCATCCCCTTTGCTTATCCCACAGTTGGTACCACAGGGAATGATGGTAGCACTGACCTTCTGGGCTGGTCACACTTCCAGAATATGTTTAACAAAGCTTAGGACAGGTTGTAAATTAACACCCTTCAAATGTGAAAAATCTGATTTTCAAAAAGACTTTTCTTTTCTGTTCTTTTAAGCTTTCAAAATCTTTGTGCCCCCAGACTTGGGTGAGCCTGCCTGTGCTCAGCTGGGAAATGGATCACTTGGTAGGTGCATTCTGAGGGTGTTTTTTTTTTTTCTCCTATCAGATTTACAATGGCTTGGACATAAAATCTTTGAGGTATTTTTGAGGAAAACATTGGTGCTTATTTTTCATTTCCCTCATGCCTTTATGCTTGCACATAAACTAATTTTCCTGAAGCTTTTCTAATAAATTCGCTATATTCTCACTGCGTTAGTTTCTCATCTGAACTTTGAGTTACAGAAATCTTTCAGCATGTAAACTTCCTAGTGTCAGTATTTGTCCTATGTTTATACTTTTTTGAATTTAAAAAAAGAAAAAAAATCCATCATACTGTAAAATCTTCCTTAAGTTTAGCTTTCCTTTTCCCTCTCCTCTGAAGAGAGATCCAGCCTTTAACTTGACTAAGTTTCTTTAATGCAGCAGCTCTTTTTCCAGTGATTATCCCATCACAAAAGATTGGTGCTTAGTGTAAGTGCTGGCATTGTATCCTTGGTGACTACTCTGCTGCTTAAGAAGATAAAGTACCTTTGAGGGTGCAAGCACCAAAGTGATGCAGTGAGGTTTTTTCAGCTGGGGAAGGGAGGAATCGGCTCCCTGTGTCCCCTGTGCCTCATTCCGGGCACTGAGCTGCTCTTCTGATGACGATCATGTGCTTTCAGAAGTGTTCAAAAGGAAGTAGCAAGATGCCCGTTTTACTCTGGTTTGCCTTGTTGCCAGTATCTTCAGACTTGAGGTCTAGGATCATGGTTGAACAGCTGTTCCATGAGGCCATCCTGTGAGGGAGGGAGTTGTCTTCTGACCAGAAAGAGGAACAAAGGAATGTACAGGATTCTACTGCAATGCAGGGAGCTGCTCAGCTCTGGATGTTAAACTTGTTTAGACTGAAGCTGCTGCAGAGGACAGAAGCTCATTTATAAACAATGCAGGATGACTAGCTGTAAGAATTGGGTACTTTAATCTTCTGCAAGTTAGACTGTCTCCACTGAACATTCGTCTTGAATTGTGGATTCCACAGAAAATGGCTTTAGCTCTAACCCAATTCAGGCAGCTTTGCTGGCATGGAAGACTTTGCTGGTAAAAGTTGACCAGATGTCAAATTGCTCTTGTGAGATTTCACTGGGTGAACCTGAGTTTAAAAGCCAGTCTTAGCTGTCTGTGGGGTGTTCAGATCTGAACAGCTGTCACACAGCCTGACAAGGCAATTTAATCTGTAACTTGTTCCAGGGCTTATCCTCAAATTAATGCACATGGATTGAAAATTGGATAAACTGAAACAATTGCATATAGCGAGTAATAGAATCATGGACTTGTTTAGGTTGGGAAAGACCTGCCTCTCAGATCATGGAGCCCAATCATTCCCCCAGCACTGCTAAGCCCACCCCATGTCCCCAAGTGCCTCATCTTTTAAAGCCCTCTAGGGATGGGGACTCCACCAGTGCCCTGGGCAGCTGTGCCAGGGTTTGACAACCCTTTCCAGGAAGAAAATTTTTCCTAATATCCAAAGTAAATCTCCCCTGATGCACCTGGAGGCCATTTCCTCTTGTCCTGTTGCTTGTTACTTGGGAGAAGAGCCCAACCTCCACCTTTCTACACCCTCTTTGTCAGGGAGTTTGTCAGCTGTTTGTAAAACAGCTCTGTAGGTTGTATTTAGGAACATTCATACTCAGTTGTGGCATGTGAATTTATTTCTCAATACATAGACTATGTTAATCTTGAAAAACTGGGAACTTTGCTTAAAATAGCTACAAATCTTACTATTTTATTGGTGTTTAAAACAGGTCTGTGACAAAAAGTCCCAGAGGTGGCGTGGGGTTTTTTCATATCTTATTACAGCACCTCAGGGAACTCACAGGGAGAGACATAAGGTAAAATAGTTATTTCTGTCATATCCAGCAAAAGAAGAATGTTCCAGTTGGCCTTGTCCAGATACTCAAACCATTGCTGACCAGCTAATCAGAGACTTCGTTGAAAGGTGATGGAATTTATGTTAGTAATACATTGATTTATCAGACTGGAAAGTTTTAAATTAGCAAAAGTCTTGCTAAATCTTGCTGCCGTGGCTTTGCAAATGCAATAATAGACTATCTCATGACTGTCCATAGAAAATATCCCCCCACTGCTTTTTATATCTGGCAAAATCCCTGTTATGGATGTGCATGATGGATAAAGCGTGTCCGGTTCTTCCGAGTTAGTCTGATCCTTACTTCGTAATTGCCAGGATTTGTTCCTGTCCTTCTGGAACTGCCATTGAATCTGTACAAGGAGAATCTTGGATAGAAAATTAGATTTAGCTTTGGCTCAGAAAAGCTTTTTTTATGTTGTATAACAGTATTGTATGCAGAGTAACTGTTTATATCTCTTCGTGCTAAAGGCTTGAGCCTTCTCGTTCAACAGTGATCTTGCCTTCCGTATCGTATTAAAACAATAAAAAGAGATGCATGTTTAGAACTCTAATAAATATTCTTGACAAGGTATGTAGTATTTCCATTTGTGGTGGTGGAATAAGGCTATTGCTTTTCTAAATCTCACTGTTCAGGATTACATATAAATAATTCAGTCAGGAATTTGAAGATCTTTGTATATTGCCACCTGCTCATTATTCAGAAATTCTTGTTACAGTCTGCAGTTGCCCTGGCAACATTCTGAAAATTAGTGTTGCATCTCTGAAAAAGCTTTTGTTTATCTAGCAAAGCCCACTATCCAATCTGGATTAGTGCAGGCTGCATCTCAAGTGACGACTCCAGGTCCCAGCCCTCGCTGTTTAAAAAATAATGATTTCCTTTTATGTAACATTAATTGAAAATTATCATCTCCTTTTTTTTTCCCTAACTAGTCATAGATAATTAAATATGATGCTGATTTTGCTTAAAGCCCCTTTAGGGTTTGCTGATGCTGTTATATTATCTGAGTAGAGGTGCTTGACTGTACAGATACATAACAAAGTAAAACAAATCACATGTTGATTCTAGGTGTTTTTTGGGGCCACTCTCTGCCTCTCCTCCCATCTCTCTCCTTCCTCTTTTGTCCTTCTCCTTGTTGACTTCTACATGGAAAGTCACATCTTGTTTAACCTTTAACACTTTTAAAAGATTTAAAAAATCTTCCTTTGTGCTTATGGAGTTGACATCAGCCAAATCTGGGGCAGGAGTAGGGGTGGTGTTAGCCAAGGCCTTGAAGCTGCTCCTGCCACAGCTCCCTGCTTTAGCTTGGCCATAGTTATCTCAGGAGATTTACTTTCAGAACAAAACTGAAGAGTAAAACTGATAAACTGGATTTTATTTTTCCAAGAGAGAAAAATTCATTGAAAAACAGTGTTAAAAATATCCTTCTTTGCAAATCCTTTCGTCCTGAAGCAGGAGAAAAGCTCCAACCCTTTCCCTGCCCATCTATTCTGTGTGGTTCAGATCCTCCTTCTGGGTTGTGCTGCCATTTGTTTGGTTCAACCCCACTCATTCCTTTCTGTGTGGGTGGAAGGTAAAACATACCTGCTCTGAGAAAATTTGCTTCTCTTCTCTTATCTGACCTGTTGATTTCCAGATTCTAGTTCTAGAGAGGGATAAAGACTTCTGGCACATTAATAAGCTGGAGTCAAACTTCACTCTAGAAAAATATGTATTTGTTCAGACTCTTGGTTTAAACTAATGTGTTCCTTAGTCCTTTGCCTCTGAGGTACATGAGGATTGAAAGTGATGAGAAGTTTTGTGGTTTCTGAGGGGTTTTCTTTGTGCCTGCAAGTCCCAGGCTTTCCAGATGACTGGGGTAATATTGTTATTTTCAAAAACTGGCTAGTTTGAGTTTATAGGGAACTTAAGGGTGTTTAATCTTGGCACCTGTTAACTAGTGGCATGGTAAATGTTAAGTTGTGGGGAAGGACAAGGAGCAACGGAAGGAAGGGAAAAATGTGGATTCTACCTGAAGCCTCCTTCTTTCCTCTTTTGTTGCTTCTAGGCACCTAGCACTGAAGCCCTGTTCCCATGCTCTAGATGTTTAGAATTTTTGGGATGATAACACAATTTGTTGTGCTACCAAAACATGGAATTTTGCAAACACGAGTTAAGTCTTACTGTTTAGGTTTTTGTTATTTTGGGGGTAGACTTTATTATTTGGGAACTTGTTTTGCAGCTGTCTCTTTGCAGAAAATAGCCCTGGTTTAGTATAAACTGTTTCTTACATTTCTCTATTCTCGTTTCTGTGTTCACAAAACTACTGGTCATTGTGACTTTTTGTTGCAATAGACAGAACCTTAGTTTGTTTGGCTGCTCAATAGCACCTGTACCAAAGATTTCCATCCCCTGCCACGTGTGACAGCTCTGGATGAACTGTCCAACTGGACATTCTAAAGAATGAACTTTTGCATATCACGAACCTTATGGAGACCAGGTTTTGTTCTGGGGAGAAGAACATACTTGGAGAAACATGGAAAAAACATATCCAGTGAGGCAACACGAGTTGGTTCTGACTGTTGGTTCTAAGGCAGTGCTGTGGTTTCACAGATTTCTGCTCAGCATGTGCCAGGCCCACTGTGTCAGTCCACTTACGGGATCACTTATGGAGAAGCCCAGAGGAAATTTCTCAGGGATGTTATTTTGTGTTCAGGCAGTTGCTTTTTCATTAAAAGCCAAAGCACAATGAACTTGAGTGGGTGAGAGGATATTACAGATTCTGCTTTCAGGCAGTGAGGATGACCTTAAACTCCAACCTGTGAGTAGCTTAATTTTCTGCTTATCTAATACCTGGCATTTAGATGAGACTGTATAAAACAGACTGGCTAGAACAGCCTGAATTTAAACTGCAGTTCAGGAAAAAGGTAATATCAAGATAAGAATGCAAAACTAGATGTGGTGTGTTCATTAGGTTTGCATGAATTAATCTTCTTGGATTTACAATCCTTTCTCTTTCTTTTTGTTTGGTTTGTTAACAATGAAGTAGGTTTAGACTGTGGAGAAAATGTGAAAGTCCTGAAAGGGTCATACACCCATTTTTAGAAGGAAGAGTGAATGAGAATCTCAGTATTAGGAGCAGGTAGGGGTGGAAGGACAGAACACAGTGATAAAACATCTGACAAACTGAAGTAAGTGATCTTTATGCTTGCTTTGTGATATAGTCACTCCCTGGTTTAGCAAGAGACATTTCTCAGTTGTTTGCTTAAATGGCAGAAGCAATATTTTTGTCCGTATATTAAGCAGCAATGTTTTCTGTAGATCTCAAAAATCAGTCTGTGGTTCAGTGTAATGAGTGGTTCTCGTTCCACATTATGGAGATAGGCCAGAGCTTTTACTGGTGGTATTTCTTCTTCCTTTCTTGTGTAACACAATTATCTAGTTCTCAGAACACTAGAAAGATGGCCTTTTAAACTGTGTTCTAGTGTGCTTTCTACAGGAAGAGGAAAAGGTTTGGTGGTTTGGGGTTTGTTTTGCGTCACTGAGCATGACTGTAAGGACCAGGATTGCTGAAGTGAGTGGCTGTCTGAGGACTGTGGGACCATCTTCCACTATAATGTGCTTTCTCTTAAGTCTTCCTCACTGCTTGAAGAAAATAATAGATTAGAGTTGCTTTGTTCAGGAGGTGAAGAGCTGGACAGAATATATTTTTTTTTCTTCACTACCTGGCCCCAAAAACATCCTTTCCTCATTCTTAATAATACCTTTTATGAACTTTGAGAGATGCCAGATTTGGTTGGTTGGTTTTTCCTTTCAGAAGTCTGGTCATGTGAATGTTACTCCTCCTTAATTATTTAGAATTTCTGTACTCCAGGTGACACCAAAAGTTTACATTTGATGTTTTCTAATAGATTGCTATAATGAGTATTTGTAAAGAGATCATTAATCTTGAATTCTGTGAATCCTAGAAGTATTTTTTCAGCTTGCTTTTGTACTGTTACTTCAGACTTCTTAATTAACAGCAACTTAATAATCAGCAAGTGGCCTACAAATGGACCCTCCAGACAGACACCTGTTCCTTTGGTATCCACTGTCCAGAATGCACTTGCATTTAGTCTTTAAGACTACTTTGCAGAGTCAGTGTTTGGGGATTGGTTCAGTTTCAGGCTTTGGCTTCAAGTCTCCTGTGTTTAGACCTGGACAACACTTTGTCATTAGTAACCATGGCTAAATGCTGAACAGCAGTAAAACTGCTTCATTTATAGTAGTAAGACTGAGGTTATATTTCATTTCTTAGAACAAAAATAAAAGCACCAGAGAAAGATATTTATTTTAGCTTCATCACTGTACTGTCTGAACTGTGTTTATGGCCCAAAGGAATGAAACTGGCAGTGCTTGGGCATTTCTGCTTTCTTGGAAGTGCAAGGTTTTTATAGGGAGATGATATGAACTAAATACAGAATAGGCATTCATGACCAATCTGAAATTACATCATTTCTCTAAGGGGAGAGATAAACATATTTCTGTTCAATCAAACGTGTAAGACTTACTAGCAGTTCAGATAGGACAAACTTGGAATCAGCCAAGTGGGTGGGACTTGGTGTAGCCTGAAGATGTATTCATGTAAGAAATACATTGTTATTGGACAGACACTGTTAAGTGTCTCCCTTTCTCACAACTGAGAAAAGCTGCTCTCTTTCCTTTAGGTTTATAGATAAGCTTCATTTTGGTTTTGTGATAAGGAGTTAAAGTATCCCATTCCACTATTTCTAAGTTCTTTCGGCCTCAAACTTTTTCTTAAATGTCTTTTGGTTGGTCCAGAGGCTTTCCACCTTGCTCCTTATGACTCTTCAAAGAACTGATTTTCCCTCTCATCTCTTTTTCTCCCTTCTGAAAGGAAAGGCTTTATTAGCTAGAACATTTCAGTCTGGGGGCTGTTGTGTGTCCTCCTCCAGCAGTTTGTGCCCTGAAAACGCACAGGCCTGTAAATCTTGCCGTGAGTTGTTTGGGGGCAAAAGGGCCCTTGTGCCTCAAGTGCTTGGATACTGCAGTCAGCAGCACCTGCTTCCCGAGTGTGTCCTGTGTCACAGAGCTCGCTTTTTGTCAGTTTGCAGTTCTGTCCCTCTGTGCTCCTGGGGAAGTTTGAAAGAAAACTTCATTCAGGAGAGTCCATCTTCTCTACTCCCAGTCAGACGCTGCTTTGGAGACACTTGATGGTGCACTTTTGCCACTTGGGGAGTTGTGTAAGTTTGTTAGGAGCTTAAAAAAAGAAAGAAAGGAAAGATGCATTTCCACAAGCACTTATTTGTAGTGCAGTTATCAGTACAGCTATCAGAGGGATTGTTTTTTCAGGAAAATGGTTTTGAAGAGGGAGTGTTGCATATCTTCACTTTTATTTTTCCTCAAGCCTAGAATCCTTCCTCCCTTAGCAAGCACCTGATTGCTTTCTACTCTTTGTTGTTTTTCTCTTGAATATCTGGCTTGTATGTTTGAGATGTGGTATTGTTTTGGAATTTAAATTGAATTGAAACTTTTTATTTGCTTGCTTGCTTGCTTCTGAGCTTATAATGCCTATTCTGTTAGATGGTATTTCAGCAAAGGTATTTGTGTGTGTTTGATAGCAGACAGTTTACATGTGCTTTGAGTTGAAGATCAGCTAAGTCAGAGTTTCTAGTGCAACTGTAAACCAGCCCTGAGTGCTCCAACTCCTGTTTCTGGGAGAAAATTAATTATGTGTCTTGACTAATTTAAGAGAAACATCAAGGCATTATTTTTACAATATTCAGTTCAAATTATTTTCCCATTTCACAGATGTCAGCATGTTATTTCTGTGTTCATTTGCACATTGTTGCTTTTGGCATGATCTCTGTATAAAGTCATTCATAGAGCTGAGGACACGTCAGATGAGCATTTGCAGAGTATTTCAGAAACAAGTGCCATTCCCATTTATAATCCTTCAGTTAGGGCAGACCAATACACTTGTGTAGGGGGAAAAAAGTTTTGCTAATGAGAAAGTGAACCCAGACCAGTCTCTCCTTTCCTGTGGGATGAGTTTCCAGGACAGGAGTTCCCAAAATTAATAAAAGCCCACCTCTTTATAATGTGTGGGTGTGTGTTAGAAAAATTAACAACATTTTTCTAAGGAGCAGTGCAGAATAGAACAGTAACTCATTGCTCAGTCCTCTCTGCCCACTGGGTACTACTTTATTTCCTGTTTGAGCTTAGCTGCATCTTGGTGCTGATCTGAGTGATTCCCAAGGTGCTCATGGGTGCTGTGTGTGCTGTGGGGGACGTGAGCACAAATCTGATTAGAGCTGCAGGCAGACACACGCACACACACGTTGGCCTCGTGTCGTGGGAGGGGACTGCTTAAAGGATTATTCTGACATTAATGTCACCTGTATAATGTGTCCAGAAATTGAGAACTCTTCTCTTTGGCAGCAGAATGCAGGCCCTGCAAGGAGTGGCTTGTGCACAGAGGTGTTCACTGGTTTAGAATTCATTATACGATTCAAAAAGGAAAAGTAGTTTTGTTGCTTAAAATCCTGCTAAAGAAGTCTTTTCCATGACATAATGCTTTCATTGCAGACCAGCTGAAGGAGGTGAAACCCCTGAAGATATAAAGGGCCTCCCAGAACTATGCCTTTGGTGTGTATTTCCTTGGAGCTGTTACAGACTTGGGGAGCTAATTGGGTGTGTTGATGGGGCAACACATGTGACAGTGTCTAGATCAAGAGAGTTGCCACCTGAAGCCACGGCTTGGGATGGGACCAGGAATGGGAGCATGTGTGCCAAGGGAAGGAGGGAACTGGTGTGTAGAGGAGAGGCACAGCTGGCTGGTACACTGAACTCCCCAGGCACAAGAGAAATCCCTGCTATTCCAAGAGCTGCCATCTTCAGATAAAAGAAAAAAAAAATCACTTTTTTTCTTTTTTTTTTCTCCATATGATCATGCTGGTCAAGGGTGATGGCCAAGAGGTGTGGAGGGTGTGCCACTGCTGTGTGTGGGCACAAAGAGTGGAGGCTTTAAAGATGGAGCACAGAGGTGCCAGAAAAGGGGAATAGCAAGAATAGAATGACTTAGACCTGTCACAGACTGCAGCAGTCTCAATAAAAAAGGTATTTTTATATATATTTTGTTAATATTTATTAAAATATATTTTGGTATTCAGACTGCTGCAGTCTGTGACAAGTCTAAATCTTCCTATGGCTGTTTTTTATTTATTATTTTCTGTATTGTTACCTGATAGAAATGAGTGTGTCTATACACACATGTATATGTATATGTATGTATATATAACTTTTTTTTTAATCTTGCCACTTAAATATATAGGATCCTGATCTCCTGTTTGTCAGGAAAGACAGCCCCTCGAGATTGTACCTCCCTTCTCTGGAGCCCCCAGATTTAAAAATACTGTCCTGTTTGCCTTCCATCCTCACTTGTTGTGCAGGATCCTTGAGAGAAGTACAGCAAAGGAGTTCTCGTGGTGCTGAGCACGTGGGGCAGGGAGAGCAGTTCCTCATAAGCAAGAAAGTTGTAGGCCCCTGGTCTGGATACTGATTTTGGAAGTATGACAATTGACATATAACTATTTTTTTTCTGCCCCTCTGTTTAGAAAACATTTTTCTTCCTTATTTGGGTTCTGGCAGTGGTTATGTGCCAGTCCAGAAAACTGCCATGACATTCATGCTGCTGGTGACAACTGCGTTTTTCTACTGGCACTGTGAACTAACTCGCTCACTGCTGGCTTTTTGAGTTGTGTTCACAATGCCAAACTGAAGAAATAAAGCTGTCTAGAGAGGAAATTAATATCCTTAATGTACTTGTGCTTTTGTCCTGCTCCAGTGCCACATCAGAATTCCTGCCGGTGTGGTGCAAACTTTCATTTTGAGAGAGCTCTCAGTGTGAATGGGGAAAGAGATTCAGATCTGTACAGCCATTTTCCAGCACACTGGAGCTCCAGAGGGCTGTGCCTCCTGAGGAGGTGCTCCCGGGGTGGCTGTGCAGTGCAGTGCCAGCCCATGGGGCCTGGCTGGGTGACAGTGACAGTGGCACTCCCTGGGAGGCTGTGCAGTGCAGTGCCAGCCCATGGGGCCTGGCTGGGTGACAGTGACAGTGGCACTCCCTGGGAGGCTGTGCAGTGCAGTGCCAGCCTGTGGGGCCTGGCTGGGTGACAGTGACAGTGGCACTCCCTGGGAGGCTGTGCAGTGCAGTGCCAGCCTGTGGGGCCTGGCTGGGTGACAGTGACAGTGGCACTCCCTGGGAGGCTGTGCAGTGCAGTGCCAGCCTGTGGGGCCTGGCTGGGTGACAGTGACAGTGGTGCCCAGCTGTGGCTCTGCCGTTGTCTCCGAGGCTCTGGAGGCACAGGCAGAGCAGTGGGTGCGGGAGGAGGGAAAGCCCATCCTCAGGAACAGCTGATGGAGCAAACTGCCAGTGCTGTGCAGGTACGTGGGCTCTGAGATGGGGATTTAAACACTGGCTGAGAGGAGAGGAAAATACCCATAGACAAATTGCAGTTTGCATTTGGTTTGCCTTTTCCCACAAAAGGCATTTTAGGCCCGATCAATTAGCACAGATCATTAGCATCCCTAAATCTCTTCTTTCTTTAGTCATTTGACTTGAAAAAGGTTTTTTCTTATATCCTCTCGTTTAATAATGGCATTGCTGCTAATTTTTATTTAGTGGGTGTTCTGTTTGTGCAGGCCCTGGAAAACCATTATAAATATCTCTGCTAAAACAAGACAATTTGCCAAGGTAGCTAAAACGGGAAATAGGACTTTTCTTTTTTAAAGTGTTACTGTTATCTCCATTCCACTGAGGAAGTGCAAGTAAGATTAACTCATTTTTTATGATGATAAGTTTTGAACTGAAAAATAGGTTTCAAATCAAAACAGCAACAGTATTTACAGTAGGCTCCATGAAAATGTTTTCTGTTTCCTAAGCAGGATGTTGGTGACTGTCTCATGTTGTGGACCAAATACCTTTTTGTTGAGAAAGCAAGTAATTTTCAATGACTGTTAGAAATGATGACACTTAATTCCATGGAGGTTAGTCATTTAATTGTGATCAAGTTTCTGCACTACCAAAGCATATCTTGGGGCCCTAAACACAATCTTTAATCTAGCCTGGTAACCCCAGGGTTCTATTCCTGCCATCAGTTTTAGAGACAATTTTTCCTGTTGTAATTGATGGAAATGCGATGGAAAAATGTTAACTTACATATTCTAAGAATAAAACTTGAATTATGCCTAGAAAATTGTTAGCTGCTCTGTGCAGTTCTGGCTGGCTGTTTTCTACACAAAATGGAGATTTGTGTCTTTTTAAGAAAGCTGCTATTTGAAGGGTATCCACTGAAAATAGTCAAAGGCAATGTTTCAGTTTATTTGCTTAAAATAAGTGGGGGGAATATTGATCTTTGACTATTTTGAGGTTTTATATTTGCTACTGTATCATGATGTGTAGATGGCATGGACTTTATTTGATGTTACGTGTTTTCTGCACATAGTTTTTTGTCATGTGCTTTCTGTGAAGTGTTTTAAGTAGCATGATTTTTTTTTTAACTTTATCTGACCTGAAAATATTTATGTACTCTTCTGTTCTGTTTCTAATATAGCAAAATTCATCAATGCTGAGCTGAAAAGACTCTTGAAGATTCCTTTGGATAGTTTACCGTTTGGTATTATTTAAAAAGTTTTTACTCTTTCTTACTGTTTTTAAAGCAGCTCAAGCCGCACTTTATTGTGCTATAAACCCTCTGACACTTAATAAGCATCAATACCCTCATAAAGGGAAAATCAGTTATTTTTTCCCAAAGTAATGATTTCCCATTGACACAGGAAAAGCATATTGTTACTCTTCTCTCATTCCATTTTTACAAGGCTTTAACAGTAGAAATGAAGCTTGAGGGGATGATGTATTAACAGTTGATTCTCCTCCAGTTTTTAAGGGTTATTTTCAGTAGGATAACTGATTATTGCTGTTTGATAGCTGAAAACAGGTAGATGCTTCAGTTTTGGGTCCTTGGTCTGACTGACTTTGACTTAAAGATATTAAATAGATACATACAGATAAATATTAAAGAGATTATGTGGTAGTGCAGAGTTTTGTGCTGTGTGGTATTACAGAGAGGGTTTCCTGGAATTGTTGGAATCTTCTAAATATAGAGTTGAAAATTAGTGAAATATTCGTAGGGAAAAAATATGCAAGATGACAGAAGGAGCTGGTAAAGGATGGTGTGTGAGGAGGGAATACAAACAACAGGAGGATAGAGAGGGCAGGTTTGGGGATTGCTTGGAAGGTGGAAGGGATGGAAGCTGTGGGAGGTGCTGGTGTGGGCACACAGAACTGGGTGAGGATCAGCCACAGAGCTCAAGAGCCAGGAGGAGTTTTTGCTGCTCTCAGTTGGGTTTCTTTGAATGATGAAAGCTAAGCCAACAAAATCTTTGTCAGCAGAGTTGTCTCTACAGAGCTTTTGCTGGTACAGCAATGTCATGTGAGGAGGGCATTCATTTTTCCCCTCCCAGGCCCACAGAACTGTGCTGGCAAAAGCTAAAGATCTGTCCTGTTGGGTTTCATAAGCATTTCTAAAGAGTTCTTTCCTCATGCCTTTAGACAGGCATGTCCTCTGGGGCAGGAGAGGGTTAGCCACTCAACAGATGTATTTTCCACTAACCTAAGCTCTGCTCTCTCTGAGGTATGGCATTTTTGAAAGGTTAATGCTGCAATAGTGCTCAAGCTGAAATGGCTTTTGTCTGCCAGCATACATCTGCCCTGTGCAGATGCTCACCAGGAGACAATTGTATTAAAAAATAGCATTTAGGTAACTGTTGGAGATCAGTTTCGGAAATGATTTTTTCCCCTCTCTCCCTAGAGCTAAAAAAAAATAAAAATAAGTGAGAGCAGATCCTAATGGAGCTACATCTGCAACTCTAAATAGTGTATAAGCCATTTAAGATTATTTTAGTTCCCTTAATGAGAGTGGCCTCACCACAGAGTTGGGCTTTATAATAACAATATGCAAATACAAGCCAAGTTGGTTTTCATCCATCACAGATTGCTCAATGCTAGGACTGTAATTTCACCAGAAATCCTGCATTTATTGGAACTTGGGCTTTCGTCGTTCTTCATGTTGTGCAGCTCCCCATATCAAACAAGGATAGTAGTAGGATTTTTTTTCCTTACGTAGTATCCTAGTATGCCAATCCTTTCCTTTCCTAAGTGGTTAAAAGTACCTGAAGCATGCCAGGTTTAATAGTAAGCTGGAAGTGCCTTAGCAGAACCCCTTTGGCGTGTTCCAGTGTTGCAGGAGCTACATCATGAGGAAACCTTTAATTCCTATGAAGTACTTGGCTCTGTTTGTATCCTAAAAGTCCAAAGCAAAATGCTAGAAGGGAACTAACAGGACAATGACAGTGCTCTGTGCAGAGTGGAACAGCCAGTGCTCCTGAGGAGCAGATGACACTGAAGAAGCATTTCATAGTGGCAGAGTTTATTCAGTGTACATTTCAAGTTTTAGTTTTTGAGTTTATGGATAAAAAATGACAACAAACAACTCCTCGTAAGTATTTGAATATTGTGGTTTCCTATCAATATGTAGAATAAAAGACTGCTTTAGTCTGGCTGGTTGTTAAATGGTTATTCTCATTTATGCAGCTGCATTCCTGAAGGAATGATCTTGTTATTCTTTGTCACATTCAGCTAAGCATTCCTATTGCATTCGGGAGTGAACTCACAGGAGAAGGTGAGGCAGGATTACAGAGCCTGAGATTATTGCTCAGAATTTAAAATATAAAAGGAGGGGGAGGGATAGTTACTAATAATACACCTTGCCTTCTCACATGCCTATTCCTGGGAAAGGTGTCCTCTTTTAAAGCCTGCCACCTGTCCTGTGAAAGATGGTAGTGTTCTACCTTGGGCCCTGAGGGTGACAAAGAGGGGCACTACATTGTTCTTTAAAGGTATTGGGGAGGGTGTAGCATGCAAAATGTCTCAGTAAAGAAAAGAAGCTATTTGTGATGAACTACAAGACTGAGGGCAAGTTTCAGTTCTGATATGCAGCATTATTATTGCACAAATCATAACCTGTACACCAGAGTGTGCACAGGCCTGAAAAGGATGTTTGACAGCGTTGTTCTGGTGCTTTCAGACTGCCTGTCCTGGCAGGGCAGACCTGTGAGAGCCTTTTATTGGGTTCACAGTCGTGGGATTTTCCTCCCAAATTGGAGGGATTTTTCTCAAAGTCTGCAAATGTCTTCTGGTACATTTGGTGCTATTTCTGTCAAGTTAATTTTTTAATGATGCCTACACGTGGTAGTAGGACATAACTTGCAGAGACAGTGGGATGCATTCAGTCCTTAATTTTAGAAGAGGTACAGTAACTGCACATTATGAGTTTGTGTTCTAATTACCATTGTGCTGTTTCTTTGAAAATCTGATTGCTAAGTAGCTTGGTAAATTGAATCAAGTGAGAAGTATCTTCTAGTGCTAATGCAGTAAATAGCATTCAGTTGTTAACTGATTTAATGTAGAACTTCAAACCCTGTATAAGTAGCAGCATTGGGAAAAGCATAAATCTCTTGATTCAAGTGTATTTAAGTCAGTGCAGCATGCATTCACTTGTACAGTGTTTTCCAGTACATAAATGTAAACAAGATTAGGGAGTCTTTTTGATTCATTCTTCAAAAGTGGATCAGCTTCTGATTTATTAGTTATTAATTATTGTATAATTAAGATCAGACCTGCACAGTATCATAGTGCAGTAGGCAGGCTGGCTCTCTTTGCTCCCTAGTGAGTCATTTAATGGATCTCAAACTTTAGGCATAAGATAACATGCAGAAAACAGGTGTGTGTTGCCTTCCCTGGAAAAAGGGAACAGCTGCCTCTGCATAATTCCAGTTTCTGTTTCTCATCATTGTACGAATCTGCTTTGAATTTTGTGTCAAATGTACGTCAGCCTTAAAATCAGCTGCTACATTTTTATAGTTACTCTGTGGTACATTTTTAACAACCTGGGCCACGGGGCACTATTTGAGAGAGGGAGAGCAAAGTGTTGTTTGCAGCCCCTGAGTTATGGCTCGTGGAGCATCTGTGAGCACAGCAACCTGGGCTGTTCGTGGCAGGAGAATTGTTGCTCCCTCTGGGATCCTCCCTTTCTCTCCAAGTCAGGATTTCCAAGGTCTGGGGGAGGGGTTTGTTTTGTGGGGGTTTTTTATTCCTTTCCTCTCCTTTTATCACCTCAGGCAGTTTCCTCCAGTCCTTTCCCACCTCTTCCCTAAGGAAAGCTTCCCAGAAGGGACTAATCTGTTCTAAATACAGCTGTTTGTGAGGTTGTCCACTTTTTGTCTCAGATAATATTATTGATCTACACCTTCTTCCAGCTTTGTTTTGGCTGTGCTGCTGAAGTGTCCTTACTGGCCTGCTGGGGCCGAGCTGTAAGTCAGCCCTGCAGAGAGAGCTGTACAGCTGCTCCTCTTCCTGTGCTTTCCTCATGCTGGGCAGTGCTCACAGAAACTGTCTGTGACCCACCAGAGCTCATTAGCCCACCCAGACCTGCCCTTGCCAAAGAGCTTTGTGCTCCTTGGTCCTTGCTTGATGGATCACACCAGGGCTGAGGGAAAGGTGCAGGTGGGAGTACACCTGCAGACCATGGGGCAGAGGCTGCAGGGGGGAGGAGGAAGGTGAAGAAGGACCTCCCTGTTGTGGCAGCAGTGAGTTCTCTGCTGATTTGGGTGTCTGAGGCATCAGTCTGACTTGCCAAAGTTCATTCTTACCGAGAACTGTGTGCAGGTAGTGGCTCTCAAGAGCTAAGCAGTAGCTGGGTGCAGTAATTCTCTTTTAGTTATACCATAGTTTGTGTTAAAGAATAGTTTTGATTGACATCTCTCTGCTTAAGGCATAAATATTTCCCCCTTTCATCTTAGCAGAGAAACATATGTAACTTTATGAGTGTTTTCGGTTGGTGAGGAGAGTTGGTGTTTGTTCCAGTCACAGGAACTCTGAGGTTCTGATGCTCATATAAATATATTGATATACTTGAGGTGAAAAACAGTTGGAGGAGGTCTTGCTGGAGCAGGTCTTTTGTTTGAGTCTTCAAGGATCTGACTTTTTAGGAAATGTCCTGACTTTTATGAAAGAAAAGTAAGACACTTCCCATTCCAGGAAGGTTTGTGTCCCCGTTACTCGAGGGCTTAGGCAGGACTGTTCCCACAGACTGTGCTCACCAGTGTGATCCTCCACTGGAGCCATGCAGGGACTTGCTGCACAAGCTGCTGTGGAAGTTCAGGTAAGAGGCCAGTGTTTGTGGCTTTGGCGGTTTTCCTCATGCACTTCTTCTGGAGCAGATTTTTTGAAATAACATGGGTCTTGGACAAAATTGGGTCTCCCAAAAGAAATACAGTTGAATTTGTAGATTCCCTTTAAGTAGGTAGCACTGCTTCTGATGAGGATAATTCCAGTGTAGTCTTTTTGTACTAATGGTAATTGTTTAATGCAGAGCATCTTTTATGCATTTTTTCCCCTTCCCGATATTTCCTCTCGAGGGAAGATAATCCTTATAATCAGTTTAATGGAATACTTGATAAATAGTATAGAAAAAAACCTGCTGCTGTTATTCCTCTGGGCATGTGTACAGGAATAAAGGGGAGTTTTCACATTATGAAGTTGAAGCAACCTCTGAGGAGAAGTGCAGCTTTGCCTGGAACTAGAGCAGATATTGGGAGCTGAACCAAGGTACAGCCTGGAGATTTTGGAATGACTTGCAAGAAACCTCACTGGGAATTTAGCACTGGCTGATTTTGTCTGCCAGGTTGGGGGTGAACTCACAATCATAGTATAAATCAGGTGGATCTTGCCCACAGCCGGGGATACTCTTAAGGCCTGTGCAGGCATTCTATCGAGGTATTGGTGAACAGAATCTTGTTTACAAAATAAATTTTCATTTTACCTTTCCACTGACACTTTTTGCGTTGAATGTAGACTTTTTTCACCCCACCCTCCTAATCCAATTTCCTGCCCTGATTTTGATTGATACCAGTTATTTTGACAGCTGTTCCTGGGGTCTTGTGACAACAGTGGTATCAGCAATAACTTTAACAAAAAACAACAAAAATCAGCTTCTGTCTTTTACCTTCTTAAAAGAAAAAGAATGGGTTTCTTCTGTCCTGGGCAGAGCAAAGCTTCCTTTCTCCATCTACACTGCCGACAAGGAGGAGATGGAACTCTTGATGCCTATTAGAGAAATTGGATTAAGTTGAGTAGCTCCTGTTCCCAGAAATACCTCTACCAGTTACAGATCAATTTAGTGGGTTTGCATATGATTATCTTCAAGTCAGCACCTGAACCAAAGGACCCACTGGTTTTCCATGTGTCACGATTCAGGAGCTGCCATCATAAAACTGAGGAATGTCAGGAGGGCTTTTGTGACTTGTACTGTGGATTGTGCAAACGAGGGCAGTGAGAGCACAGCACCGACCTCCCTGTGATCTGCTGACTGACAGGCACATGCCCATGCAGTGCTAGACTTCATCTCACAGCTGCTAATTACAGTTTTCCCTCAGAAAAGGGGAGAACAGTTGCATGGACGAAGTGTTACAACTTTTCAGAATGAGAATTGCCAGACTTTAGGCTGAATGGTGCAGGTGTAGTGTTACTAATCTGAAGAAGAGGAAGAACATACAGTTCAGCACTAAGTATTCAGGTGGGGACAGCAGCCCTGAGGGTGAGGAAGATCAGCATGACATGTTATCCTCCAGTTACATGCAGTACTTGTACTTCCTCTCTAGGCATACTTTGGTCACCCCTGAAATATAGTAAAATTGGAAGGTCCTTTTCATGAGACCTGTTGTGAGCTGTTTGGACTTTTAATTGCAAACCCAGGTAATGCTCTGCCCCTCATATTTCACTGTTTAGATAATTTTAGGGCGGAGTTATCTTGTCTCTCTTATTAAAGTCTGCAAATTTTGTGTTTATCTGCATTGCAGTCCAGGCTATGGCCAGTGTTGGGATTTGGTGTCAGTCATTTTGCTGCCTAGAACCTGTTTTCTCCCCAAATCTCCCCAAACAGTAGAGCAGCCCCTCAGGAGCCTTCCTGCTTTTTTAAGTAGAGGAAACTGCAGGGACTGGTATCCAAGTAGTTAAAACTTACAGCTGTGGGTCACAAACACATGGTTGCATTATCAATTACAATGACTCTATGGCTGTTATTATTTTAAAAAATAATCAGGTAAGAAAAGATTCATTTTTCTGTTACTCTGAAGCGCAGGGTTTGGCATTTACTCATGGATGCACACACATATGGTGATTCCAGTTGATTCAAAATAGCTACATTTATGAACCCAAAAATGAGATCCTTTTTGTTTGAATTGAAACTGCACAGCTTTTCCTCAGTTCTGTCCCTGTCACTGTAGGTTATGTAGCACCAAATCTGCAGCTTTCAATCTATCTGCAAGGAATAAATCTGTCCAGAACAAGTTCTAAGCTGATTTGCAGTTGGGTTGGTGTAGGAAGTATAAGGGCTTTTTTCTTGTGCATCATTTTTGTGGATTGATACAGGCACACAATATGTTTGCAGCATGAGTGTGGTATCTGAGGATACTGATGGGGTTGCAAAGGGACAGCAGCTCGTAGTGAATTTGATGGGATTAAAGAAAAAACTTCAGTATGTTGATTACAGTTACTGCATTTGTGGCTTGTGTAAGGAGTAGCAATTAAATTATACTTATTTTCCAGTATTCTATTTGCAATGAAATACAGTACAAATGATGTATCAGTCAACAAAATCAAACAGCATCTCTATTCAAGTTCTACTTGCAGTAAAGATTGTTAATCTGAGCTTCTTCATAAATCTTAATATTGGCATCTGGATTGCCTGGCAAAGCCTTCTTGGAGTTACCTTTGCTTTGCTATTAGAGGTCTGCCCTCTCCTGCACCTCAAATGCTGCCTTGGGGGTGTTGGTGTCATTTATTGCTCAGAAAGGCAAATCTGAAAAAGGGAGAAGATTGAATATTTATCAGTTTTGTAAAAACATCTATATCCTCATTCAAGAGCAATTTTTTTAAATAAATAAAATAAACCTGTCTTCTGTAATTCAAGTTGTCTAAAATATGGATTATATATTGTGCTTGTAGATTACTAACTACAGCAAGGAGGAAAATGCTGTTACACTGACAGGGGTTTGGGAGCTTTGCTGGCCTGTTACTCCCCCACACCCGCTGGGCTGCAGATTTCAGACTCTTTGGGAAGATACCTGCTTGTTTATAGAAAGAGTGTCACCAGGAATGCCAACAAAATGTTTGTTATGACTGCTTGTTAACTCTGTAATGTCTGGAGGTCTAAGGAACATGTCCTGCTGCTAGACAGGGCAAGTAGAATGGGCGTGACAAGTGCTGATTCTTCTGTGGTTTCTTTTTTTTCCTTCCTCAAAATGACTCTTGAAGCTTTCTGGTGTCATCACGTTCCCTCTCCCCTCCCACACCGAGTGGAAGTATAATGTGTTTCCTTTGTTGGTTTTTAGGCATTCCAAAGGGATGTTCCTGCTGATTCAAGACCCCCCAGCTCTGTCCAGGACTCTACACTGGGGATAAGGACATGGGACTCCTCCTGCCAGATTCCATGTGGTTCATTCCAACTGACATCCTGCTTGACAACTGTGAAAAGGAACTTCCCATTAGTCTACTTTATTTTCGTGGGAGACCACAATCCCCAAACTGTAGGACATATCAGGTACTCAATCACACAGTAAGGCTTTGCCATAACATTATTTGATTGGGTTTTGTTTCCTAGGAATGATTTTAAGCATTCAGATCGTACTCTTTGCTTCTTTTAACAAATGGGAAATTCTTGGGTTTCAATATTGCATTGTAACTGAGTAGTGACTCTTTATTTTCTAGGGAAAATTTGTGGTGGTTCTATTACAACTTTAGTCATAAGTTGTCTTTTATAGAACATTTTAAATCATTATTATAAATTATAATTGTTGGTAATGGTTATTATTAATCTAATTATCAAAGCTGTCTCCTTTTTTGCTTTTGAGAGAATTTTTTTAAGACTAGTTTCACTACCTCTAGTAGGTAAGATAGCAACTGGACAAGTTATGAATGCAGGAACTACCTGGCAACAATAAAACTTAAAAGTTTTAATGAAATTTATGATTTTTTGCACACTTGGGGCATTATGATTCATCTATTTACTTTCAACCCTCTAAAAATAAATCTGTATATAATTCTCTTTTCCTTTGAGAAAATCTTCCCTTGTCTCTGTTGGACCATGGTTTGATTTGGAGTGCCTGAATGTTCAGGTGTTTATTTTTAACATACAGACAGAACAATCTGTGAGTGTTATCCAGTAGTGTAGCTCTTAGTTCTTGTTTGCAGAGGTGTCTGCTCTTTACAGGCCTCTGCATAAAAGTTGTTAAAAAGGAATCACTCCCTCTAACACAACACAGGAAAAAGTATCATAGCAGAGGGGATGATCCTTTTTGCAGCAAAATCATGTTTGTTTTGGGGAGCTGTTTAGGTGTGGGTGGGATTTTTTGACTAATTTTAAATTACTTAATGTTCTACTTTTTCTTTGTCCTAAAGGTTCCACATTTCTTGTAGAATTTTAAAATAACCTTTTCTAATGAGGATGTCTGATATTCTTACTGTAAAAGATGAAACTGATGCAATGAAGGGTTCAGAAGCTGAATTTAAAGACACAGACCCAGTTGAAAACGTTATAAAATCAGGAAGTCAGGAGCAGATTCCAGTGGAAAAGGATGAAAATTGTCCTGATAACAAAAACAATATGCCGGTAAGGAGCTTTTCACTTTGTTTTTCACTGGTGTGTCAAGTTAAATAAGTCTGTCTGTTCTTCTCCATTCTCCTGATCCTCTTTGATGTGTCTTTGGTGCAGGTTAGGAAAACCTGGCTGGGGTCAGGGAAGCAAGTGGGGTGATTATTGCTTCCTCTCCCCTCCTGCAAAGACGAGTCAGTCATTTTTAAGAATATCTTCTCTTTTCCTCTGCCAAGAATTTCTGACACTACCTGGAAAACAGGCCAGATTCGTAAGAGAAAACACAGAAGTTTGTGTTTTACAAAAGCTAACTAACTGTAGGAATTTTGTGTCTGTGGGTTAACACTAAACAGTTTTCTGATAAAAATCTTGATTGGGATATGGGGGATTCTCTTCTGGGTTGCAAAACCAGGACAGTACTTATTAAATTCTTGTTATTGAGAATTGAGTTAAAGGTTCTTTGGGGAGTAGTTTTGTTCAAGACTAACAATTCAGTACTCCACAGAGTGAAGTAAGTTTTATCTGTATGTTAAATTGCTTCAGACAAATCTTGTAGACCCCTGCAACAACACTAGTTTTACACTTTAATATCTGTTGGCTTTAATAAGGCTGGCATCAGTGTAAATAGATAATTTTATGGAAAAAATAAATCCTTGAAATGAAATAGTTCTCTTGTAACATGAGAAATGGCTGCTACTGAAAAGCTGGTGCCTTTATAGCTGAGCTGGTATTTCCTTTAATCAATGTAATATTCTAGCAGTGAGCCTCAAAATTAACTTAAGGTTTATTTATTTTCATACAGTTCAGTAATTTGGAAAAATCTCATTCACATTTTCTCGTTTACCAAATCTCATTCAACAAATTGTATTGTGGAAACTTCTATGAGACTCAAGTGGCAAATAAGAAATAAACCCCCCAGTCAGAGAGTCCTGAGGAAGGAGCTGCAGGAGCTGCCAGGGCTGTGGGTTTGGCAGGGGGCTGATAGCTTGGTTGGGTGTCTGTGCAGGATTAAGGGCTGGAACAATTACCTGCCATACACAGGCTGAACTGGGTAACTGTGCTGAAGGATCATGGATATGGGGGGGAGAGCTTTGCTGTCACACACCTTCAGTGCTGTGTGAGTGCCGTGTCCAGGAGTCTCCACTAGAGTTGGAACGTTCCTGTTGCCTGAGCAGTGGAATTAAAAATGGGGTTTGGAGGCTGAGGATGGAGATTTCCAGGGTGGAAGACAGTCAGTTATAAAGAGGAACCTTGGTAATGTGAGCAAGCCCTTTGCAACAAGTGAAATAAGTAGAAGTTTAATGTCACTTGTACTGTGGCAGCTGCTGCTGCAAGTATATATGTCATGTATTTGAGGAGTTCTCATTGAAAGCATGTTTTATACTGAAACACAACAATTTTGGATTGTCCATAGTAAAAAATACTTGTGGAACAGTAGAGCAGTCAGCAAGGTTTTAACTAATGGATGATTAAACAGTTTGATGAAATTCACAGAACACACTACTTGTTACTAAGTGCAGGTTAAATGTTACTGTGGTGGTGGGAAAAAGGCAAAGAGTTTGCTGAGAAACATTAGAGAAGATTCTCAACTTACTCTGTTCTTCTGTTTGCTGAGCGTATCAGAGGATGGGTTGGGGGTAGGAGTTGGATGGGATTTGGGTTTGGCATTTCTCCCTATGAGCAGGGTAGGTTTAATACCTCTTGGCAAACTACAGTAATATTCCTGAGCACAGTTACCATTTGATTCCTGGCTCTTTACAGCTGAGGGAGAAACAGGCTGTGATTTTTCCTCTGTCTAAACTTAACATGGTTTGAATTCAGGTATGTTTCTGGATCATCACAATTCAGAAACTGGGTAACTGTGGTTCTAAATTCCAGTTTATTTTGAGGGGTTGTGCATTAGTAACTGATTTTCTGGAGTGAATGCTCTTGGAGGTACCATGTGAATGAGGAAAATATCTAATATGGGGATGTGGCTAGCACTCCCAGTTTTTTTAAGCAGTGCAAAAGTAGTGTAATTGATACAGAGATTTCTGAATTGTCCTATTTGAAGTGAGGTTCAAGTGTCACTTGAATGGCACTGGAAACAAGAGGCACTCATGAATGTGCACAGCAGCACTGTGGTAGTTCTTGTGACAGAAAGGTTTTGGTTCACCAGTCACTGTTGTCTCCCACCTGTTAATCCTATCGGGGTCAGTGACAACATCCTGATTTGGAATTAGCTGGAATACGGAGTCTGACGTGTGTTGCCTTTGTCCCTGGGTGGTGGGACAGGAAATACATCATCCACTCTAAGGGCAAAGTGTCAGGAAATATTGACAGAAATTAAAGATCCTGGATTTATCTTGCAATGTTTATTATTAGGAAGATTTCTTCTATTAAACTGTAAAAGCCTTGTGCTAGGATGGAGGCTGGTGCATGAAAGCAGAGTTATGTGTGTCTCCTGTATGAGATGGCAAGGCAAGTGTTGTGTTAAGTGAGTGAAATTCTGGGTTTGGTTTACACTAATTACACAGATATCCCTGTTCTTTGGGGGAATTTGGTTAATTTTTTTACTTAGCAACTTGACATCTCTCTTTCTACAAGTTTTTTCCCTCTCTGCTAGCACAAACCTTGGGTTTGTCTCTCTGTTGCACAGCTTGAGTTCTCTGAAGCCTCTCTTTGCCTCCTCCCCAGCTGTCAGGATTTACCTTTCTTTGTCTCCAAAATGTGTGCTATAATACTTTTAAACAGGTAAATGGCTGGGTAGATTCTCTGCTTTTGAACTGCCTCCATGTCCAGTGGTGAAACCATTTCTCCATCAGTCATCTCCTCTGTGTCATGGAGAATTGCTGTCACTGCTCACTGACAGAGGACAGCAAGTAACCAGAGACCACGCTGTTCTTTCCTTCAGTGCTACAAAGCTGGCTGTGGTCCTTAGGATGGAACCCTTAACTGGATTTAAAACTGAGACCCAATTGAGCAGAAAGGTGAAAACCTGAATGTCCTCAGAACACACTCTGTTCAGGTTTGTGGTGTTGTGCCTGTCCTCAGAAATGTCCAAGTGGTACTTCAGGAATAGAGCTCCTTCACAAAGCCTTTCACACCTCTGAGTTTGCCATCTTGTGCCTGACCTGGTTTTGTGCAGCTTGTTTAGGCAGCACAGTGCTGATGGAGGAGGAAGGTGTGTAACAGCTCCACATCTTCACTTTGCATTCCTGCTGAGGACATTAGGAAAAAATAAAGTGGGCCAACACTCCTGCTAAAAGCCTGGAGATACATGATTACATGTGTTTGGTAAAGGCTGTCTTAATTCCCTTTCTATTTTGCAGTTGGAAATGTAGCATAATGGTTGATCTAAAATGTTGTGTTTGTGGGTTTTTTTAAAGGCAAGAACCTGATCATTATTTTCATTATGCAATTATTTGGAATACTCGGTTTTAAACACTGTCTTGAAATCATGACTATAAATAGGGCTTTCATTAACACAGTGTTTTCTCAAGGCAGTAAAAGTCTTTGAGAGCTGCAAACATAAAGAAATTGCTTAATTTGCACTCACCGAGGATTGCATATTCTAAATTAGCTATAAATTCTTTTTCACAAGGGGGGAATATAAAGATGCTCTGTAGGAACAAAAGTAAGTAAATGCAGAGAAATTAGGACAGAACTAAAATTCATGGGCCTGAAAAGAGAGATGATGTGCATTAACAGCTACAGCGTGCATTAACTACCTATTGTCCTGGAATACCAGTGGAAATGGTTCATCCTCTGTCCAAGAAAGGAATCATTGGATTGTGCCCAGTTATCTTCATGTTTTGAGAGTGCACTGACAGGACTTGGGGGTTTGTACTTCCAGGCCCAGGCCTCACACCATCAGCCTGTTCTCATGTGAGCTGTCCCAGCAGTCTGGCCTTTTATTCCAGCACTTCCAGGGCTTGAGTTTGAGTCATTTCAGTCAAGGGAGAATCTCCCTCCTGCAGTAGCCCCCCAGTGCTGGTAGTGTTGGCTTGGTCCCTATAAACTGTCAGGTGCTCATGAAAGAGCCCCACCATATTCAAACACCTTAGTTTACTACCCTGAATATCCTGTATTGCCTTGCTGGACTTATTCCCCATCGGGTGCAAACACCTGGCATTAAAAATATCGACAGTATTGGTGGGGGGGCTTCCCAGCCTGGACACACAACTGTAATTCCACAGGCAAAACAAGATGAGACACAACAGGTGAAAAACATTTTAAGGAATGTACAGTCAAACTTGTCCTATTGTCATTGAAATAGAAAAAACACATGCATTTAAAACATTCTTACAAAGAATTCAGATTTGATACTGGATGATTTCAATATCTCAATTAAATTTTGAGGCATTTGCTTCACTTTATCTGGCATGAAACTGAAGTTTTGGCTGCAGTGGATTCCTGAGACTTTACTGAGGTGAAGTGAGGATACATATGTGCTTTGTAAGATCTTAACTGAATTTAATTACAATATGGTTTCAGCTTTCCAGCAACAATCTCTTCTCTGCTATTTTTTTAATCCCTCTTAAAAATCAGTGAAATGTGTGACTTATCTAATTAGTAAGCAGTAGCCTGTGTCAAGTGTTGGTTAGCAGTCTTGGAAGTTCTGTTTGACTGGTTTAAAGTGGCTTGTTTAAAGTGTCTGATGCCTGGTGTAACTAAATTGGTTCCCCCTTGTGCCTTCTCAGAGGGTGGATCCAGGGTGTTTGCTTCTATATATTCTTTTCACTTACATACTGGCTTCAAACCTTCCAGAAGTTTGCAAAAGATAGACAGTTGTCCAAGTGGGGATTCTTCTGCTTCTTGACAGAGAACTGAGGACTCCAGAGCAGTCCTGATTTGATTCTGAGTTTATTTGATTTGAATTCACCTAAGATAATTGAGGCTGGAGTAATCCACAGGAGGCTGGGAAATCATCCAGTTCTTGAAAGTTGAGGAGCTTGGTGTAAGAGCCATTTTGTGAGGGGTGTGCAGAGTGCCACCTTTCAGGATGCAAGGAATGCTTTCAGCAGGGAGGATGGAAAGGAAGAAAGTGTTTTGCAGGTAAGAGAAAAACTCAAAGTCTCCATGTGTTTCCAGGTATGGAAACAGTGAAACTCAAAGTCTGAATGGTTCCAGGTATGGAAGCTTTTGAACTGTCTCTGCTGCTCAAATTCCCAGCAAGCCTCCCTTGAAAAGCTGCTGATGACTTCAGTCAGTTTTCAGTGCAGCTATTTAAAATGCTGTTACACAGTGAAATGAGCTTAAACGAGCTCCCCTTCTGCTGCTCCTCAGCTGAGATGCTGCAACATCCAAAATAGACATTTGGGACTTGAGGAAAATGGGAGAAAAAGCAGTTCTGCCTCACGTGGAGAGCCCTTTGCTGGAGGCCAGGCGTGCTTTTTAGCAACCTCTCCATCCTGCTAGGAAGCTCAGGCACTGCATGGACATCTCCTGAGGAGGAAGGGCTGGCTTCAGGCAGGTTTTCAATGGAGTTTCTATTTAGCTTCCTTTTGAAGGGAGGAAATACTGTCCATAAGATTACACTAATGATGTTACTTTCTCCATACGAATATTAGGCCTGTGCTCACTAAAACCAGTTCTTTAAAGGCTTGTCTATTCATGAGTTACAGTTCTCCAGGGAAACTAGCCCTGAAATTATGTGATGCCACCCTAAGTGCTTCTATTCCTGTGTCACTGGCACAGAGGGTTGAGTTAGTTTTAACTGTGCAGTTAACAGATTGTTAAATGCTTTTGTTGATTCAAGTGTACCTTTCCATCACACGCACCATAGTAAAAATCTGGTGATTTTTTCTTTTTTAGGAACAGTAGTAATAGAAGAATGGCTCTGGGAGGAAAAAGAGCAAATTAATGATAAGTTACTAAAATGGCTCTGGGAGTAGAAAAAGCATATTAAGCTTAGTAAGTTACTAAATGAAAGGGGAGAAAAATGACCAGTAGCTCATTTTAAAATAAACTTACAGGTCCCAAGATGAAAGGAAAAAAAACCCATGTGTTTTAAGCAGCTTATGACAGGGTATCATCTCATATCCATTCCCTGGTAGAGGCAATGCCTTTCTTTTTTTTTAATTATCATTTTTCCAGGTAGGTTTCAGGAACAGGAAAAAAATAATTATAAAAACCATGTCATGTTGCCAAGGAAATTAGGGCACAAGAATTTCAAGTGTGTGAGCAGGCTGAGAGAGCAAACTGCTTGGATGCTGCAGAAGCAGAGTAATGCTTTCTTCCTGCAACAGTCTCTAACACCCATCACTGCTAAGCGGGGCCGGGAATCGAGGGAGAGCGTTGGGTCCTGCAGCCCAGAGCACCTGCTGTTTCTGTCACAGATTTGTCAGTGATAACTATCACAGCTTTCTCTTGTACAGACTTTTATTGACACACTCGTGCTGTTGAGTTTAACCCTCCCTTCTCTGTTGTGTTGTCCAGCGGCCAGTGCAGCCCCTTGGCCAGGCAGCAAAGAGGTCCAAGGTACGGTAGCCCTGTGTTGGCATGCAGAGGGAGCCCTTCGTGCTTGGGGAGCTTTGTGACTTTGTGGAAAGTGCCTTTAGTTTTATTTTTTGGCATCGTAGCTTTGTTTTATTCTGTTGGGTTTTTGTCTTGCCTAGTTGTCTGCTTTTGTGATTTGCCTTCATATTTTTAGTGGCTTTTTATTGTTATGGAGAGAAACACTTTTCCCAAACACTTTTATTTACTTTTCATTAGATGTGCTCTATTGTGCTGGTAGTGCCTTCAAAAGCTGCAATTGCTTGGGTATTTTCATCCTAAAGGAATTATTCATTCTATTGAAAACATTAAAAATGCAGTGTTCAGCCATTTTGTTTTACATAAAATGAATGGAAAAATAACGGCTTATGGTGTATTTCTCTAATTTTTTATAAGCCATAGTTTTTAATTTTACATACTTTCCTTTAGTCAAACACAAAGTTAAAGTTAGTTCGGAGCCTTGCTGTATGTGAAGAATATCCACCACCTCCCACAGCTGAAATATCACAGGACTTCCAGGTAAAAACCACGTTACTGAAGTTTCTGAAACAATTTGAAGTGACTTGTTGTTCAAAAGAAAATCTATTGAGTATTCTTTAAATATGCAGACACCATCTGGGTTTATTTTTTTTTTTAATACAGCTCTAATAGGGGTGATCCTGTCAGATGAAGAATTTACTGCTTTGTTTTTCTGACTCTAATGGTTGATATTTGGGGACAGGAAGAGGGGTTTGTCAGTTGTTTGAACTTTCTAGTCTTGCATTGCATGTGGACTCTAAAACTGATCAAGTGCTGCCTGCAATCAGCAAGACAGAAGCATTGTGATCAGTATGGAGCACAGTTTATCAGCTTTTTATATTTAGAAAATCAAAACAGTTGTAAGTTCTGG
Organism: Campylorhamphus procurvoides; assembly: GCA_013396655.1. NCBI lineage: Eukaryota > Metazoa > Chordata > Aves > Passeriformes > Dendrocolaptidae > Campylorhamphus > Campylorhamphus procurvoides. Next base: position 151,836 of record WBMV01003352.1, read on the forward strand.
TGTTGTAGCTGAATTCCTCTGCATTAGTCACAGCTGCTGGTGGCTCTGTAAGACCTGCCTCAGGTGTGTCTGAAGACTTACCTGTTAGGATGATATAACACACCTAAAGAAGTTCCTACGTGCTGAAAAAAGTATGTAAAAATACTTTAGAGAATTGAAACAGAATCCAACTTTTCTGGCTTTATACCTGTCTGTACCTTCAGAGCAAAATCCTGTTACTTTGGCTTTTGGTTCTGTGTGTGAATGAGGCCATCAAAGTGCTGTTGTTTTGTCACACCTACAAAATTGAAATGGTCCTGTGCTTTATCAGGAAGCTCCTGAACTGTCTTTCTGTGACAACTCATTTTTGTTAAGAAGCAAAAGGAACCAGTAGAATAGCAGTGTGTGAGGGGGTTGTGCTGGGGGAGTGGTAATTCAGTGTGGGGAAGGACAGACATTGAGAACTCATGTAGGTGTTTGTCAAGCTAATTGAAATTTTTGTGGGATTGAAACACAGAGTACCTAGGTTTGGGATTTTATTTTTTCTTGGGAAAAATGAGAAACGGTACTTTTTGTAGGCCCTCAGTAATATCCCAGCATTTAAAGAGTTGAGTGGGGAAATTCAGAAACCAGACCTGCTAATGTGATGAAAATCTAAGTCACAGATTGGGATAGGCTGCAGAGTGAGAGCTGAAAAGCCAGTGCTATTTACAGTGCTTTACATCCCTGTTGCAGTGTTGGGGGTGAGGTAGTAGACTCAGAATTGTTCAGTCTGAAGCTGTGGGGTTCAACTCTTTCACTCACAGTAGCTAATTACAAGAAGGACAGAATGCTGATTTCGTGGATGGTTCATCCGCGGTGAATTTCAAGTAAGAGACATCAGGATTTTCCAGCCTCTAGCAGTGCACAAGACCATGCATTGAGTGGTTTAAAGCCAGACATTTATAGTAAGTGTTCTCTGCAGATGGCATTTGTTACCAAGCCCTCTGGGAATCTGTCCTGAGCTGTGCCCTGCCAGGTGGTTCTGAAAAGGGATTCATGTGGCAGTGGAAGGGAGGTTAGGGCTGGCTCTGCAGGATGAATTGGATTGTGTGATAATGTAAGATGGTTCAAAAGGAATGCATAAAGCAGATTGCCTGTTAAGAAACAAAATTAGATCGAGCTGTGAGTTTTCTTTGGAAGCAGTAATCTAGAAGAAATGGCTTATGAATCCCAGTAGCTGTGCAAGTGATTGTGAGAGCAAATTTAGCTCTTCCCTGTAGAGAGCAGAAATGCTTGTTGCAGGGTTAGAAGTGGGAATCTGTTACAAGTTCTGATGCTGAAGTGAACATCCTATGGGACACAGGTCTGCCATGACCCTCTGTAACAACTTACACAGGCCATTTCTTCATCCATTTTGTCTTCTTTCCCAAAGAATCTTTGGGAAGGCACGGGAGAGTCCTTCTGTAAGTGCCAGTTGGCTGCTGGTGCCTCACACCCCCCACCCTGAAGCATTATTGGTGCTTGGGATGTGTGTGGGATGCAGTGGCTCGGAGAGGGGAGAGACTGCCTTGCACAGCCCTCTGTGGCAGCAGCAGAGTCACCTCTGTGACACTTCCCTGGTCACTGCTCTATTGTATTGGTAACTGCAACTGAAAAGTGGCTGCCAGCTTTGTGTTAGTACTTAAAATGGATTTTAAGACACAGGAAGAATAAAATTCAGGTTAATGTTGCTAATGATATTTGACGAATCCCAATTTTTGATTATTAGAATGTTAGCCATGATAGGATGAAAAAATGGTATCCTCAGCTAGGAACTGGTGTGAGTTTTGGGATGCCTGTGGCTGTCCAGCAGCCACCCCTTCCACCCCAGTGTGTGCAGCAGCTCTGGCTGGGGGAACTTCTGGCACAGACACATGTACAAGTCACTTTAGCCAGTCCCTGCTGCCATTGCTGCTGCTTTGTGGAAGGCTGTGATGGAAGAGGGTGATAGACCAAAGAAATGGTCTCACACAGATCAATTTATTTTCTGATGTATGAGATTCTATTTTCCTGAGCAATTGCAACATGAAACAAGATACTGTTCCTTACTGAAAAACCCAGGTAAGAGCCTCACACATTTTTAATACTTGTTAAAAAGCACTGGCAGCTCTTCACTTAAAGGTGCTGTGGAAGTACAAGCTTATACATTTATTGTGAGAGAAAGAATGTAACTGATACATTAGGTCTTTTATCTTTGTAAGTGCAGTAACTCTATTCTCTTGCCATCCTTTGTCTAAGTGTTGTTCTGACTCTATAGTCCAATGTAAAGTACAACCACTAGCAAAGGAGGATCCATTCCAGCCCTTTTTAAGAAAGAGCTGTTTTTATCTGTATGATATTTGTTAATATGGGTTACAGGTAAATAAATCTTCAAATTATTGACCTTTTTGATTCAGGAGAAAAAACCCCAACCCAAAGGAGGGTGAGTGGGAGGGAAAGACAAAGGTCTGTCATGGTAGTTGCTATTGACTTGTGTAAATTCAGGTCGGTGTTGGCTTTGGAGATTGCTGGTGAAAATCCAAGACTCAGGACACAGAGTCTTTGAGAAATATTCCATAGTGTTTCCTGATTCTTACCTTTTCCCCAAGTGTGTTAAGCTGGAAGGATTTATCAGGTTTTGATGGTCTCGGGGCGGGGGGGGGGGGTGCTTTGCTTTTTCTCGTTTAATCAGAATTTGGTGACAATTTCCTCTGCTACAACGAGGGTGTGGGATGGGTTGGGATTTCTGAGCTAGGATGAGGAGTCCAGTCCAAATGCCAGCAGAGACCTGCTGTGAAACAGGGTGGGATTAGGAGAGTTTTACAGAGGAAGAAAAGTTAAAAGATTTCTCGTCAGCTTTGCAGTCAAGTAGGTCATATTTAATTAGATGCTACAGTTTTTATAGCATGAAATCACAAGAAAGTGCCCTTTGGTGCACAGTTCTGGTGTATCACACTTTGAAGTAGAACTGGTGTAGTAGCAGAACTGGCTGTTCAGATGGTGATTCCTTTTTTAGCTCCTGTTGGGGAAAGAAGTATGAAAATGATTACTTGCTGAGATCCTTTGACTGAACTGTTGCTGTATGCATTGACTGGGGGTGAGTTTAGAACATGCAGTCAATCAATCTTCTAGTGAAGAAAAGTCAGACTGAAAATTTCCTGAATTTTCTGATAGTTTTGTAGAGCATTATTATAAAATGGAGGATAACACATTGGTGGATCTGAGTCAGGAATAATTTCTTGGTAAGACAGAACCATGTTTCTTTTTCAACTAGCAGTTACCCAGCTACCAGGTGAACACCAAGTGTAATGCACTCTGGAGGGACAATAAATTGCTCATTTGAGTTCTGTTTGGGTTTATGAGGTAAGGAATGCAAAGATTTATTCTGGACTCTAAGGTTTGTAGCCAAGTGAGTGCTCAAGACTAGGAAAGACTTACACAAGAGGGTTCCTTACTAGTGACTGGTGATGGTATTTATCAGATGTGGTTATAGAGGATCTCACAAACTGAGAAGTCTTCACACTGCGAGGCTGTTTTGGGGGTGTTCATAATTAGAACATTTAGTGTGGGGGGGGAATCATGCTGAAAGGGGGAGGTGGTAGAAGTGCCAGTGAATGTTTTCACTCTCATTTGAAGGAGTTGTTGCTCCAGAGGTGCAGATGGAAGTGCTGTGTGAGGAGGGCAGGGCTCCCCCTGTGCTGGCACAGGCAGGACTGGCGGCAGGGTGGGCACATGGAACAGGCTCCAGCCTGGGAGAATCTGGGCTATATTTAACTCTGGCCACGTTCCAGGGGTGAGGTCAAGCCTGGGCGATGGCACAGGGGGACAAAAGCTCACAGCAAGTGCCTGGGTGTGGGTGAGAGTGGGATTGAAGGCAGGGCCAGGTCTGCCTGGGGAAGGATAAGGTGCAGGGCAGGACAGGGATGGGCAAGAATGGGTGAGGGGCAGGTTCTTTGGGTTGGGAGGGGTCAGGTGTCCTTGGGAGGGCGAGGTGGCAGCATCCACTCAGCTGGCACCTGAGGGAGTCAGAGCTAACAGGGCAGTCTGGCCCTGATGGGCCTTTGCCACTCCTGCTCTTGGAGTCCCTCAGGCACGGTGTCTCCATTGCCCCAGCCCTGCTCCGGCTTTGCTGTCCTTCACTGGCAGTCCTGGGAGAGAGTGAAGAGGCAGGAAAACCAAACTGCAGTCTTTCACTGTTTAGGGGACCACTATGTCACTGATTTCAAAGGGAAACTGTTTTTGCTGTATTTGAGAAACAGGCTTTATGATAGTTCACCTGCTCGTATAGAAACAGATTTTGAGATGATTGCACACAAAGCTGCTCTATCACAATACACAGGAAGTGAAGAATCTAAGCCTTGATGACAGGTTTGCAAATTTTGCCTTGATATATTTTACTGTAAATATTCCCCCTTTTTTTGTGGATCTGGAAATGCTGGTCTGTCTGAAACTTTTGGTTTATTTTTTTTCTTCCTGGTATAAACCAAATCAAAACTTGAAACAAGCTTTTATAGTAAAAAACTCTGAAGAATGGGGGAGAGGGGAAAGAATAATTGATGATGCATTACTAAAAATACAGAAACTGCATAAGATTTATCCCTCTGAAAAACTGGAATATTTTCTTATGTGTATGAATCCTTGGATTAATTTTGCATTAGCATTCAGGGTCTGGAAATGTGTGTAAATTCTAAAATGTGTGTGGTCCTTTCTATGCCTTCTCTGTGCTTTTTGATTTACTGATAAATAATTTTATTGTGTGGTCACACAGAACATGTGGGATTAGAAAAAATATGAAGACAAATTGGTTTTTTTGTTACTTCATTATTTTGCAGGTAATATAGTACAGAACAGTTCTCCTGCAGGTGTTGCTTGAAATAATTTGTGTGGTGACTACTTTTTACTTTTGACAGGAGAAAATTCAGATCCAGTTGTCACAGTCCTTTGAAAAAGAAGAAAAACCTGCAAAAGATGAATCAGAAAAGGAAAAATCCAGTGATAAACTATCTAGAAAAATGTTATCAAGAGGTTTGCTATCTGTCATTGTGCTTTTAAATGTACTGTGTAGGTAAAGAACATACGAAAATACAGTTCTGCTTCCAAGCCTTCACTGCATAACCATTGCTTTATTTGTTTTTCTTTGTGACAATGAAGCAACCAGATCAGGCCCCTTTGGGCTGGAGGAGTAACTGTTCCCAGAGGACACAGAGCTTTCAGGGCTGCAGCAAATGCTTTTCCTTGCCCTCCTGGCTGTGCAGAGCAGCAGAGCAGCAGTTGTGGTGCCTCAGCGGTGCCCCGGTGTTCTTGGGAGCACTGACTGTGCTACTCAGTGCAAGTTCCTGTCCTGTTCCTAGAGCTGATAGTCCCAGGACTGGTGGGGATGGCTCAGCTACCTTTGTGCTGTTTTGGAGCTTCAGTCAACAGAAGCTGCTGTTCTCATTTGTTTGGTTTACTTTTGAGAGTACCTCGAATCTTTTTTACGAGGTTTTGGAGTAAAGGTGGAACTACATAAATAAAAAGGACAAGTCTGGTGTTTTCACTTAGACCTTATTGCACTCTGGATTGAAGATCTAGCCTATCTGCTGAAAATCTTTGTGTTTTAATCTGGCAGAGAGCTGTAAAATTAATGGCATGAGCCAGTTTCTGTCCATGCTGCCGAATGCCTCCTGCAGGTAGAAAGACTTGATGCATTGGCATAAGTTGGCAAATCATTTAAAGCTCTTGCTTTAAACATCCAGAATGTTTATCTAAATAGATCAAACAGTGTGTAGGAAATGCCTTTAAAGACACAATTCTCTTGGAGGCAGGTGGCCCTTGTCACCTCATGTCCTGCAATTCCAAAAGGCCTTCCTCATGTGGCTTTTCAGTGCAGCTTGTCCCAGCTGGCAGCCAGGTATTTGGAAAATAATTTGGGATGGAGAACTTTACCTGCATTTAGAAATCTCAGTCTTTGAAATGATGCCTTAAAAACCCCACGCCCCCACAAATACCCCAGAGGGGATGGTGAGGAGTTGAGAGCAAAGTGACAAAAAGCCTTGGTAGAGGTGGCTGTTCTAAATTCATCCAGTATCTCCTCTGAGGTTCATTACTTCCCAATATAGGATGTGCTAAAATAGAAAATTATGGAATTTCAGCATCAGTCTTCTAGTAATTATAAGTAAATCATTGCTCAGTTGCAAATTAAGAAAATTAAAGTCAATAATTATTGAATCTTGAAGTTGTTTTACCAGGCATAGCCCTTTTTTTCTCCTTCACCTCCTCAGAATCAAGAGTAATGCCAAACCCTATTTGCTCAGACTGGGCCCAAGGCACAAGTTTGAGTTGTGCCTAACAGTGTTTAGACCAGGTTAACACATAAGTAGTTCTTGGAAGAAATCTGGTTCCAGAAATACTGTTAAAACACCTGCTGGTTTAAATCCTAGTACCTGGAACTCAAAGATGCTCCTATAAGGGAGGATTTGGTGTTAAATCCTTTCTTTCAGGGGCAGATTTTAGAGCCCAGTGTGTAACTTCGAATACTTTCTCTCACTGAAACCTGAAAGGAGGCAGAGGGTTGTGAGATTTTTTTGAAAACATCTGGACATGACATTGTGAAAACAAAGCCCAAGGGAACAAGGATTTTTAGTGATACAAAACAACACTTTGTGAAGGTTAAACTGTTACAGTGTGTATTACAATATTTCTTTGGGCAACATCCAGTAATGCTGTAGATTGGCTGCTGCTGGTGCACAGATGTGACCAGGGCAGTGAACGATGTAGAGGGATGTGGATATTGGTGGAAATCAGGTGTCTCAAGGTGATCACTGCAATCCATAGCCAGTTGTTAATAGATTAGTGGCATCACTGAGGCTTTTCCTTCTGCATTACACTGGAGTCAGTGGGGGATAGTGGGTGGAAGTGTTTAATTTGGGGAATAATGTGCTTAATTGTTATATAGTAGTGATCCATTTATATTATGTTCAGCAATAATTAAAAAAAAAATAGTATTAATGTTTCTCCAGAGTGTAATTTTGCTCTCTTCTCCCTTTCCCTTAGATTCCAGTCAAGAATATACAGATTCCACTGGTATAGATCTTCACGAATTTTTAGTAAATACATTAAAAAACAATCCCAGGTAAGAATCAGTAATGTCAACTTTCTTTATGTTTTCCTTTCTTCTTGTTTCCTGAGGTGTCACACTACCTGGTTCCTGTTTGTGGTTTTATTTTCGTCCCTCACTTGTCAGTTATCCAGGATGAGCTTTTGTTGCACAGGCTGTCTCAAACATCAGTCCACTGTAATTGGGGTGTTTTTGAGCAAGGTTCAGGACATTGGAAGGGTTTAAATATGCTTTTAATGTTTAATATGCAAATTGTGTTCAGTCTATGCACAGTTCTCTCCCTGAAGGGACTTTAATGCAGTGTCTCTGAAACTTGTACTCTTTAAGCACCTGCTTGTTAGAGACCAAACTGCCTTCTCTGACTTTACCCTGCCTTGCATTGAATTTATAGATAAAGCCTTTTTTTTAAGCTGTACTATATAATTATCGTTAGAGATCTTCACTCTGCACCTCAGAACCCAAATCTGACCTCATCCAAGCCCATCATTGTTAGCAACAGAGTTGCCCTGCTCTGGTTTGAGGTTTGCAGTGTCACAGGCTGCCTGGTTTGTCCTTCCCCTCACTGGGGGCTTGGGCTGGGTTTGTGTCACTACATGCAGGCCAAGAGATTAACTGGGTGCAATTGTGCTCTGTCACAAAAGCTGTTTCCCTGCTATTTGTTATTCATCTGTATTACAGTTGGGATTTCCAATGCAGTAATTTATTGGGATTCCATTTTATTGGCAAAAATTGTAAAATGAACCAAAATAAAGGGCCACAGCCGTAGAGTAAAACTAGAGACAGACCTCTGTGACCTTCTTCAGTAGTTCCTGTTTGAAGTCATAAAGCATCTCAGTGGAAATAAGGAATTGTAGATGCAGCTCTCTGTGGGTTTACATGCACATTAAGTGGGAAGCTTAGTTCTGTGATGTGCCCAAGTTATGAGCTGTGCAGCAGGGAATTCCATTGCATGTTAGTGGATTGTGAGAGCCAGAATAAGCAGTTCATTTCTACCACCTTTGCATTTCCAGCCCCTCATCCCATTGCCCCCCGTGCCAGCTCTGTCCCCTGGCTGTTGGTGTCATGCCTGCTGTGCCCAGAGCCTTGTCAGTGTGTCCCAGTGATCCCAGGATGTGCTCCCAGTCCCAGGGCCAGCTGAGGGCTCTGCACATCCCCCTGCCCAGCACACAGCCTGGGCACTGCTCTACCTGCTGGAACCAGTCTTCTCAGGGACTGTGCTCTCTGCTGAGCCTCCTGGGCAGGCACTTCCTCGGGGGTCTTTGTCCTCTGATTTCTGAGATGAGAACAGCACATTTCACTAGGCAGGGTCAAGACAATATAGCTTAGCAAAAAAGGAATACTTTGTCCTAAAAATGCTGCATTTGACACATGGTGGTCCTGTTTGCAGTCTGCCATCACCCCTTGATCACAGCCCTGATCTGTGTATTCCTAAGATGAGTACAACCACAGTTATTGGAGTGTCTCATATGTGAGTTGCTGTGTTTTTATTTTCAGGGACAGAATGATGCTGCTGAAATTAGAACAGGAAATTTTAGATTTCATTGGTAATAATGAGTAAGTACTGTACTCTCATAGGAAAAAAGAATTCAAGAGTGCTCCTGTTTATTTAATAAAGTTACTATTCCTTTCTTCCAGAGTTCCAAGAAAAAAGTTTCCCCCAATGACATCTTACCATAGAATGCTGTTGCACAGGGTAGCTGCTTACTTTGGATTAGAGCACAACGTGGACCAGAGTGGGAAGTCAGTCATAGTAAATAAAACTAGCAATACAAGAATGTAAGTGTAACAGTCTTGAAAAACCATTTCCATGCATAGATCTGACACTTGTGTATCTGATGCAGGGATGCTGTAGCAGGTGGGGTCTGTCTCCTCGCTGGGAACAGGCATCAAGGAGAGGTGGCTGTGAGATCTTTCATGTTCACATTCCAGTGCTGTGTCATAATGTCATCTGTTTCATGTTTAAACTCCTCTGGGGAATAAAGGATGTCACCTCTAAGTTAAGAATTTTTGTTCTTTTCTGGCAGAGATGCATTGCTAACTTTGTTTCCATGAAATATGAATTTATATCAACTGTTTATTTGTTTAAAGCTTTACACCAGTGAAGTGTACAAAGTACATTCTTTGTTTCTCTTGGAAAGCAGAACCAGGCCTTATCTCAGAGCAGGGTTGTTTCTGATTTGGTGAAGGGAGGGGACAAGACTTGCACAACTTTGGCTTTTGTACTGTAAAATTCAGGTGTTGTTCTTCACCAGCTGGAATAAATAATGTTGCTTACAGATGTCACGTGGCCTTACAAATAAACACAGCAGGGAGGGCAGAGCAGTGGGAGTGTCAACCAGGTTAACAGGCCATGGCATGGTACTCTGCCATGAGGGCTGGGGGGCCTTGGAAAACCTCCTAGGAGAATCCACAGTGCAGAAAGGGGGGAGCACTGGGGCCACAGCAACCCCAAAACCTGGGCAGAACAGAGGTTTGCATTCAAGGGACCCACCTGTTCTCTCTGTTCTCTGCACTTGCTCTGTCTCCTCATTCTCTCCAGAAAGACAAAAGTCTAACGTGTTGACGTATTTATGCCACCTAGTTTCTAGTTTTAACTTAAAGCATTTGCCTGACACCGTTTTTTGTTGCTTTTGAACATCAAAACAGGAGTTTACAGTGCCTGCATCCTAGTCCCAGTCTCTGTATACAGTCTCTACAGTGAAAAAAAAATCTAATTATGCACCCTAGTTTTTGAGTCAGTAGAACGGAAATTATTTACCACACTGAAATTTCACTTAAGTAAATAGTTTCTCCTCAAAAAAAGATATATAGAAAAATATACAGAGCCTAAATATATGTTGAATACTTGTGTTATTTATCTATGTGTTTTGCTTTGGCTGTACATTCTATATCTAAACTGACTTAGCCAAACATTTCAAATCTGTTGCCCTTGTACCTACCAGCATCTCTAGACTGAAGCTTCAGTCTGGCACTTCAGTTGTGGAATAAGAACTAATAAAAGATGATTTCATTTTCCTGCCCTATTTTTAGCCCCTATTTAAATAGCTGATGGTCTCTGGAAGCCCCTGTAGGTGTGGTTACTAATTAGCAGGCATTTCATCTAACCTGCAGACATAAGGATTCTTGATGTTTTCAATATTCTTATTTTAAATCTCTTTGGATATAAAATAAGAATTTAGAGGGAAAACCTTGGAGATGTGCTCCATGTGGAATAAAGCCAAACTTACCTTTTCCTCATAGGCAGGTCCCGGCTCCATCGCCGCTCAGTGATGTTTCTGACATCAACCACCCAGTGCTCACTGGGACGACTCAGTGGAGTGGGAGTTGGTGATTGCAGGGCAGTAAATTCAGAGACCTTTAAAAGAAAAGAGGTAAGACAGTCTAAAGGTTCTCTGAAATGCCTGCTAATTATGCCTGGGCAGCCAGTGACTAGTAGGTAGGGCTGGCTGTTCTCTAGAAAAAGCTCTCCTGACTGCCTGGCTATCCTTGGTAATGAATAAATAACAGAAAGAGGGAAGAGTGTGCATTTGTTTTGTCTCCTAATAGACAAATACTTCCTGATTGTCTGAGCTCTTCTCTTCTGACAGCAGTAGTTTTATTTTCTAGGTACTTGGTATCTCTTTTTAATAACAAGGGTTTGCAAAATAGTGCTTTTCTTTCACAAAGTAGATAAAGTACCAAAGCAATATCTATGATTTGTGCTTCACCCTCTCCCTATGATTGTGTGAAGCTCTTGCTTGCCTGCATTGTACTGTTCTCTTACTTATTTCTACTTAATTGTTTTAGAAGTTTCTAAGTTTCAGTGCTGTCTCCTCTATCTTCTTCTCTTTTCCCTTGAAATGAACTCTGAGGTATCACAGCTCTAGCAGCAAGCACTGTCTGCACTTCCATGCATGCCCAGTACCCATCACATGGCACCGGGCGGGATTCCAGAGCACTTCTGATTCCCCAGGGGCATGTGGTTGGCTTGCCACCTTAACTGGGAATTGCAGCAAAACCTTTGAAGGAGGAAGGTTTTTAAAAGCAGGTTTGTTATGCCCCAGAACAGGACTTGTCAGGAGTGCACCTCATCTTTTCCATTGCCTGGACAGCCAAAATCTATGACTTCAGTTAGAATACTGAGTATATTTAACATTATCTTAAGTATATTTCAGTTCGTTCCACTTTGTACAGTGTGTTTTTACAAAACCGTGTGTCTTTTCTTTGTAACAACTTTTCTCAGACCTGACCAAAAGTTTTGTGAGCATATAAAGGATGAGAAGAGTGATGACTTCCAGAAGCGGTACATCCTTAAAAGAGATAACTCTAGTTTAGACAAAGATGACAACCAGGTAAAAGTCACATCTTGTCCCCTTCCCCTTGCTGTGCTTGGCTGTATTCAAACTGTTTCCCTGTAGAAGTTGACACTGTATCACTTACTTTAGATGAGGATACGATTAAAAGATGACAGAAGAAGTAAATCCATAGAAGAACGTGAAGAAGAATATCAGAGAGCTAGAGAAAGAATATTTTCACAAGATGTATGTATCAAAAACCCCTTTCATTGTTTTCTGTGAGTACTTCACACATACATGCATATGTGGTTTTGTTAAAGCGTGCTCCTTTGCAAGAAACGTTCTGTTTCCTAGGGGTACTGAGCAGATAAGAATCATTAATGTGGCCTGAGTGGTTTTTAATTACATTGAGGTTACTGAGAAATCTTGTTTTCTCGAATCACTGCTGTGTGACACCCAAGTGACCTTCAGGAACTGTTTTGGTTCCTATGCACTTCCCCCCTTTGCATTGTTTTGCCCCTTTTCTGCAGTTTTAAGTTACAGAGTTCTGGTATTGCAGTCATTTCAGTTGTTGCTCAGAGGAATAATTAAAAAAGGGAAAAGTCAAGCAAAAAAAAAATCCCTTTTCTCTCTTGTATCTATAGCAAGCACATTTTGAGTGGTCACAGTAAAATCATTTCAGGTCCCATATGTGAAATTTCAGTCAGGAATCTCCAGTCTAATCCCCTGACTGGAGATGCCCAAACAGGACAACCTTGTAAGGTGCAGTTCAATTGCAAGGAGTGGTTATATTGACTAAAACAGAACAAATAGGTCTTGAAAAATGTGTTACTTCTAATAGTCCACATTTTCTGACGATAATTGTAGATCTTGCACATCCAAAACCACATTCTTGTTCTGAAGAGAGGATAATGAGCTCTGAGAGGCTCATTTATTTCTTTTTGTCCACCTTAGTTACAGCCACAAAGAATGGGCTTTTGGATATAAGATTACCTTTTCCTTTGGCATATTAATTTACCATGTACATGTATACCACATAGATAGAATTTACCATTTACCATAGTAAGGGTTCCGGATGCCATTCATATTAATTTCTGCACTTCTTTGCCCCTCAGTCCCTGTGTTCCCAAGAGAATTATTTCACTGAGAAAAGGTAAGAAAATTTGCCATTTAATTCTGTTTTGTTTTCCTATTTTCTTAATAAATATTAAGCTATCTTATTAAAATGTCAACAGAATCCAGGAGGAAGAAACTAATAGTACACAACAAAGACGACAGATACTTAGGTATTTGATGCTTTCTTTAAAACCACTAAAATGCCCCACTATTCTGCATGCTTTGCACTTTTTCTGTGTTTTTTTTTTTCTTTCTTGCCCCTTATTTTGCAGTGGGTGCTAACAGTTCCGTTTGTACCTTGCAGGATCAACAAGGAGACGTCGGGGAGATCAGCCAACAGCCACCAGAGCAGCACTGAGAACGAGCTGAAGTGCTGCGAGCCGCGGCCCTGGAGCAGCACCGACTCCGACAGCTCCCTGCGCAACCTGAAGCCGGCGGTGACCAAAGCCAGCAGCTTCAGTGGCATCTCGGTGCTGAGCAGGGGGGACAGCTCTGGCAGCAGCAAGAGCACGGGCAGGCTCTCCAAGACAGGTACAACAAAGCTGTGCAGAGCGTAGCAGTGTGGGGTGTGATCCTCTCGGGAGGTGGAATCTTCAAGTGCGCTGTAGGTGGTTTGAGGCCAAATCCATTTTGTCTTGTACTGAGGGTGTGAAAACATTTATCTGTATGAAATACTTGGAGTTCAACTCTGCAGTTCCAGTGTGGCAAAGCAGCATTGTGCACGTAGGAAACTGTGCCCTGCTATCCTACTAGCTCAGATGAAACAGCATCAAAGCCTAGGAATTGATGGTTACATTTATTGTGTTACCTTGATTTAACCATATTCCAGTGAATACGGTTAAAATGAGAAATGAGGTCAGTAGAACAAAGTGTACTGTTTAATTCTGAGATTCAGAAATGTTAGGCAAAATACCTCACAAGAATCTGGGTTTACTTGCAAATAATGTGAAGACAAAATCTCAGAAAATATGGGTATGAATCTTCTGTGGGTCAAAAATGAAATACAGTAAATGTTTGTGTTCCAAACGCCAACATAATTTGATCCAGTTGATAATCTGGTTGTGGAGAATTTGGGGGCTTGTGGTGCATGGGTGGGTTACTGATGGACTGCTTCAGAATTTGAAGTAGAACTGGAAAGAATCAGAATATAATTGCATGCCTTATTAATATTGCCTTTGATCTTATTTATAAAACTTGTTTCTAATAAGGATCTGTTTAAATTCTTTTGCTTTGCCTTAAACCACCACTACCTCTTAGGTATACTGCCACACTGCTGTATCTTAATGCAGTAAAACAGTAATAAGTTCTGTTTGTCCATTGTATACTTGTACAAAAAATAGATTTCAAGGTACTTCTGCATGTGCTGTAAAACTGTGCCATCAGATGGAGTTATTTCATTTAGCAGGGTAGAAATGCTGTTTGGCACAGCTTGAAAAGAAACTGCAACTTCACAATGTATATATAAAACACATTCTTGTTGTCTAAATTTAAAGCACATAAATGGATTCTTAAAATTTTGCTGGAAAGTTTACTTTGGCATTCTGAGAACGTTCCAGGATTGGAATGCCTGACCTGATGGTTGTTGCTTCACTGCAGTTCCAGGTTGTGGTGATTTGGCACGTGTTGGGATGGGGTTTGTTCATTTGGATGAAGGATGGCATTGCCTTTGGTGACAACGGCTTTGGCCTGACCTCTCTACATAATCTAGAAGGGGTCACACTTGGAAACTAATCCAGTCCAAGTAACTCTGGCAGGTGAAGCTGGTTTGACAGAGCTGGGACATGCCGTTTTGCACAGTTTATAATTAATACCTTTGATTTTCACTTTTTCCAGCAATAGAGAAAGGCCAATAGCATCAGTCAATGCTTCCAGCTGTGCTCTCTTCATAAGCACAAGTAGAGTAGGTTACAATTTTATGAAGGACTGCAGAGTAACTTTAAACAGTAGATAAATTCTTTTAATTTGAGTCTTGCTGTCTCTTCTAGATTGTATAGAGGCTGCAAATGAGAAGTTCTTTAATTTAAACTACTATATTCTGTTCCCAAGTGCTGCATTACACTTCCTTTGAAGTCTCTGCTAAACTGTATACCTAGAGCCCTAGGTATAGAGTGATCTGGGAACAGCAGCTCCACAGACTTCTCCATATTGGACTTTTGGAATGTTGCTTTCAGCTGCATGTGTTGGCTTTCAGGAAGCTCAGGGTCATGTTCTCCACTGCCTTGCAATGTTGGAGTCAGTCATAGCTGTAAAGTTATTATTGCTTTCAATTGGCTACTTGAGAACTCCTTTTGAAATTTGAATAGTTGCATAAAGCCAGGCTAAAGCTCCCATGTTACCCTCATTATTTTTTTTAGCTGTATTCGTGATTTAGAGTCTGAAAATTGTCAGGAGAGATAAAAATAGTTTTGTGGCTTTTGGTCTTCTGCAAATTGTCCATCAGGTGAGTCAGAGAAGATCTCTGACACCAGTAGTAAAAAGAAGCTGCTCCTTGCTTGCCTGCAGGCTGTGTGTGCAGAGCACGTGGGTTTGGCTGGTGTATCCACAGGGATCCACTGGATCTGCATTGCCCCTGACCTGCATGGGTGTGTCCAGTCCACACGTGCATCCATCATTGTGGAGCAGGGACCAGTCACTTGCAGGAATTCAGGATGTACAGACACGAATGTTCTGGCCACAAAACCAGAGCTAGATATGAAAGGCTCCCTTGGCAGTGCAAAGCAGTGCAGAACTGACCCTTGGTTCCCAGAAGGGACCTTGTAATGCTGTCCAGGGAAGATGGAGGGGGAGCTCATTGGAAAGGGTGCTGTTGAATCATGTGCTTAATGCTGAGCTTGGAGTGTGAGCACTTAAAAGCATGTATTTGAAGTGAGCATGCTGTTTCTGTCTCGAGGTAAAACCATTTCTCATTACTCCTTTCCTAGGTTCAGAGTCTTCTAGTAGTGTAGGGTCCTCCACGGGTTCTCTTTCTCACACCCAGCAGCCTATCCCCGTGCCAGCTCTAAGCCAGCCCTCTCCTGGCACTCCTGCCGTCTATCCAGCTGCCAGCACTAGTAACTCTCTTTCCTTTGATGGTGGCATGAGTGGCCAAGTGGCACCTGCTGGCAGTAGCTTCTTTCTGCTTCCCCTGGAAGCGGCAGGCATCCCTCCGGGCAGTGTGCTGGTGAACCCCCAAACAGGTTGGTACCCGCTCGGGGCTGTCTGTTCCACGGAGCGCTGGGAAATGCACGAGTGTTTGCATAAGGCTCGCTGTCAGTGTTGTCCTGTGTCTGTCCTTTGCCTCTTTGGTTTGTTCTCTGTGGTTGTGTTCGTTCAGTGCACTTCATTTAACGAGAGCTTGACTGTTGGATCAAAGGGATCAGTAAACTCCAGGATGGGAAATTTTTACAAGTGACTTGCACAAAATATGCAAATGCTATGATTTATTATCCAGAACACAGAATAACTTAAATTGATTATTTTGGCTCATTTAAGGAGAGGCAAAAGTCTTCCCAGGTACTATAAAACAGTTTCAGTGAGGGGATACTGCATGTTCTTGTGTCCCTGTGCTCATGAGTGACTCAGTACAAGTGAAAGACAACCGTGAGCTGACCTATTTCTAAACTTCTGCTTGTCAGTTTGTAACAGGATTCAATCAGTGTTGGTGTAACTGGCCAATACTGATATTTTTAGTAAGTAGTGGGAAATGAATACTCCATAATGTAAATGCAGGGAGATGTGCCACTACTTGTCAGGGTGAATGGATGAGTTAGCATTCTCTGGGAAAACTTGTACTTTATTGTTGAAATTGGGGAAATCTTGAACATTTTAATTCACCTTTTATGTAAAACATCATAATTTGGGGAAATTATTATATTTTAATTTAATTTGCAGAAAAGAAAATACCATGGGATATATTTACCATCATCCTGTAGATGGACTTTATAATGTTTGAATATAACTGCACAGGATGTTTTAAACTAAATATTTCTCACTGGGATTGTTAAAATGATCAGTTAGTAAATGATTCCTATAACTAGTTTTAACATTGAAACAGATAAATTTCTTTCTCCTTAATACAAATCTAATATCTTGATTAATATCAAATAATATCAAATCTAATATAAATCTAATATCTTTAATATCTAATATTTATATAAATCTAATATCTTTCTCCTTAATACAAATCTAAATACTTGGTTACAAAGGAGTTGCTGTAGGACCTAATTTTCATAGATATTTCATAGCCACTGGATTCGGAGAAGAATATATGTGTCCTCTTAGGGCTAGGTTCATTAACAGTCTTTTATAATTATGTTAATGTCTAATGAGTGTCTAATAGAAGGTAAAGTGCACTTTCAGAACACAGAACATTTGGGTGCAGATAGCCTTGGATTTATGATGTCCTGGAATTGTCACATTCTGCAGAAAGTGGCAGAAGGAAGTAGGAAAACTGGCTCCCTGTTTCTGTGAACATTCCCAGTTCTTGAGCATTAAAGAGAAACCTGCATTGAGTCTCACCTGATCACCTGCAGTCCAGCTGCATGATGTGTGGTTTATTTTTGTGAGCCTGTTCATGTTCCCTGTCTTTCCCATTAATTCCTTGCTCCTTTTTTCAGAAACTGTTATATTTTCTGTTGGCCAGTTGCATTTAAATACGATGGGACCAAGAAGCCTGGAGGAGCACTAGTGTGCTCTGACAGGACCCTGGCTGGGTGGCAAAGGCTTCCTTTAATCTCAGCTTATACCTTTCTGGAAAGGATCTCAGACAAGGATGTATTGATATCAGAGGAGAGAAAAATCTACATCAGTATTTGGGCCTTAAGCATCACAATAAGCCAGTGCAGGACACATGTCATGAAGCAGGTGGACACAGGTCCTTGCCAGCCAGGCTCTTGTTCCTTTGATTTGTTTGGTTTTTTCCCAACCCAGGCACAAAAATAAAGCATTGTTTGTCTATAATTTACTTTTAAGGAGCTTATTTTCCTATTCTTTTTCATTAGTCCACTGCTGTAATATTAAGCTGCAAATTATCAAATAGAATGCTAATACTATGTTTATATATTTTTTAAACTAAAAGCCAATTCATCTAAGAAGAGGGGAAGAGAGTCCTTTAACAGTAATCTCATTAGCTGTCATGGGAATACCAGGGCAATGACTGCTTTATATAATTTTTAAGAAATATTTGCCTTTAAGCTCTCCTGTGTTCTGATTGGTGTTCAAATTGATTAAAGAAGAATCATTTTTAAGAGGTCCTTAAAATACTTTTTTTAGTAGTGTTTTCCTTTATTACTGCTGTCCTTTTCAATCCACTTGATTAAGAATCAGGTTTCAAGACAAGCAGGATACAGCAAATATTTATCTGGGTATCTTTGTTTAGCCTAAATGTTTTGGTTTTTAACTGCATGTAGTCATTGCTATCATAAACATGGTTGTGGGGATTTGGCATAAATCTGTCATATAAAACAGCATGCCCTCACTTACTTTGAATACAATTTTATTATTTTATCCATTTTGCTACTGTAAATGTATTTGTCTTGCCTGAGCTTGGATGGTGCAACTGGTTGTGTTTGTTCTCTTCCACCTTTCCCAGGGCAGCCATTCCTCAATCCAGACGGCACTCCAGTCGTGTACAATCCTCCCATGCCTCAGCAGCCTGTTAGGACCCAAGTGCCTGGACCTCCACAACAGCCACCTCTTCCCAGCCCGGCCCAGCAGCAGCCCCCGGCAAACCCCGTCCTCTCACAGGTGCCCTGGCACAGCAGTGGGGTGGGAAGGGATGGCACAGGCTCTGCCCTCAGCCCTGCCCCACCGGGGGCACTCACAGCACCACAGTTAGGCCACTGACACCCCTGTGGGAAGGTCACTGCCCAGCCCCAGGAATTCTGTAGTCCTGGCACCGAGGGGGCAGCTCAGGACTGACTGGGAGGGCGAGTGTCTCTTCAGAGCGCTTTGTCTGGCTCTGCTCACAAACTGCACATGCAAGCACAGGGTATATGTATTTTATCCTTGTCTTGGACAAGAGAAATCTAGTAAAATGGGCTTGACTAAAGATCACCTCAGCCCTGGAAGGAGAAGAAAGGCAGGGAGTGTGTATGGGCAGGAGAAGGGAAGGTTCTGCCCCTTTCCTCCCACAGCAAGCTGTTTCAGGCACCAAGCTGCTGGGGATCGTCTCCTGTGGTATTTTCAGATGGGTCTTAGGTTTTATCAAGAAGTTATTTATAGAACTTCATCTAAAGCGTTACCTTTGTTCTTTTTCCCTGTTTGGAACTTCTGTGTATGGCACAGAAGAGCTGGTCTGTTTTGAAAAAGAGTCATTTGCATTCAGCCTAATTCACAGAAGTGTGTATCTGGTATTTGCTGTTTTCTTCATGAATTCTTTACTAATTCTCTCATTGCTTTCTCAATGGATGCTGGAGTTGAACCTGCCTGAAATACTGTCAGCAAGGATACCCCTCTGATGTTCAAATACCAGAGTCTAGAGAAAATATTTTAGTACTGTTGAATAAATGGAAGTCATGTGTTTGAGTCTGTGGTTAGTAGTAAATCCATTCTGCCTTTAGATGCTGTGAAAGAGCTTGTATTTAAAATGCATGCATACTTTTTAATCTGTAATTTAGGAAAAAATATCTAAATGAAACAGTAAATGTTAAATAGAAGCAATTTGCTGACTTATTGCTAATGTAATGTATAACCATAAATCCCATGTATTTCTTCTGGGAGCCTGAGATATTCCAAGTTACTTCTGTTCTAATTCTGTGCAGGCTAGAGCTTTAAAAAAAAGCAGTATCCATTCTGTTTCTGGTAGTGCAGTGAGTTTCTTTTCTGGAGCGTAGTTGCTTTTTCCTGTTACAACAGACTTGTTTTCACTTCTGTTACTGTGATGTTAACCTTGTTTCCAACCCTGTTGTTTCTGCAGCCTCTGCGGGCTCTGCAGCCTTCCTCCCAGCCTGTCCAGTACTCCGCAGTGTCCTTCCCACCCCCGCTCCTGCCAGCCTCCTCCACACAGCAATACTCTGTGGTATTACATCTTCTCTTCTCTGCTCCCTGCTTAGGTTAATCTTTAGTGCCTGCTGACCTTTGCTTGTTGTTTGAGTGGTGTGTGACACCAGGTAGTGACTGGCTTCTCAATCGCAGTGATGTGAACATTTCAAGTTCAGCAGCAATATGTGCAATCGAGGGGACATTTGTATACCTCTGTATTTAGACATAACATTGTTTCCCTTTACAAAGGGAGCTTTTCAGTGCTGTTGTTTCGTTAGCCAGTCAGTACCTTTTTGTCTCTGGTTTAACCTCTTTGCATTGCTTCTCGTTGTTTCTTTGCTCTTTCTTTTGCTGAACCTTACATTTGAGGGATCAGCTGCTCTGGTTTTTTGAGGTTACCTTTTTGTAGCCTTTCTGCCAGAGTGCTTAACACTCCCACTTCACTGCTATCCCTTGTTTAATGAGTAGAAGCTGGAAATGAATTATATTGGCCTAAAAAAATTGAGGGGAGGGGAAAGAAAACCCACACAAACTGAAACTGAAACTTAGTAAAGAGTTGTTGCTCAAGGCAGAATCTGAACTGGAGTCCAGGTCCAAAATTAAAGCTTCCCAGCTCCCCAGACTGCTCTGATACTCCAGTGAGTACATGTCTGTGTGGGGTTTATGTGGCAAGGGTAGTGGTAGGGGGCTGCAGGGGTGGCTTCTGTGAGAAGAACCCAGGAACCAGTTCCTGAAGGACTGCAGCCTGTGGGAAGAGCCCACACTGAGGAAGTTCATGAAGGAAGGTATCCCATGAGTGAGACCCCACCCTGGAGCAGGGGAAGAGCATGAGGAGGAAGGAGCAATAGAGACATTGTTGGGAACTCATTGGAAACCCCATTCCCCATTCCTGGAATACTCAGAGGAGAAGGCAGAAGATCACCAAGTGATGCTGAGCCTGGGAAAAAGCAGGGGGGGTTTTACTGATCTCCCTGTCCTTTTCCTGACCTGAGTATTTCATCTTATTTTCTCCCCCTGTATTGCTAAGATGAGACAGGAGTCATAGAGTAAGTAGCTTGAGTATTGAGGAGCCAGCCAAGGTTAACTCACCCCAGTGTTGTACCATAGCTAACTTAGTGTGTGTTCAGAGCTTTTGTTATTATTTTCAATATTAATCAGAAACATCTTTAATAGTAAATACAGTTTTAGCTGAATTCAATAGCCTGCATATAATTAAAACTCTACTGTAAGCACCAGCAGCACATTAGGAATCTAATTCTGAAAGGAATTGCTCCTGATGAAGGGTATTCTAGAATTAGCAGTGTCGTCTCTGAAGTTAGTTGAGAGTTTGGATACATGTTAAAGCAGAGAAGGAAACTCCTTCCAGGTTTATAATAATTTCAAAGCACTTCACATTTGGGAAGTGGTTTCAAATACCAAGTGTGTTGGCAGGGTCAAAGATCTGTTCCTGCTGATGGTAATTTAAATAACATAATGAAAGGGATTGATGGTCTGGGCTCATGATCCCAGTGGAACACACCTGTAGGTGGTACCAGGAGAGTCTGCTTTGTCCATGTGTTGGGAATTTCCACGGTTAATGGTGTTGTACCACACGTCACCACAGGACAAACTGACCAGGGCAGGGTTTACTGACACTGGGAGTGTAACAGAAATCAGTGTGTATTGCTTGGGTTTGTCCTTTGGACATATTTAGAGGTAGTATAAACTCACATTCAGTATCTGCTCTCTAAACTCAGTATTCTGAAAAGCAAAACATAAAATCCAGTGTAGAAAAGCATTATAGTTGCATTAATAGGCACCAATGCCAAAGTCAGATTATTGATCTAATGAAAATAGGGCTCTTTAAGCAATAAAGGTGTTCTAAATTAGGAGTTAGGTGCACGTTCGTATTACCAGGGGTAATTAAGGATATCTTTAGCCTGAAAACTGGAAAAATTCATCATAAAATGTGAGCACAGCTAATCAGTAAAAGATGGAGCTTGCACTTACTTTTTCCTGATTAATTCCTATCTTCAGGATGATCTAAGAGACGATCAAGTGGTCTTAAAATAGCTTTAATGTTCCTGCATGTTTGCAGAGTCCACTTTGGAAATATGAACCCAAACTTCCCGTTTAGCACAAGAAGTGCAGTACTAGTTAGTGATCCATTCTGATTGCCAGGATGTTGGTGATCTGATGCTGAATTGCTTGGAAAGAAAAGGAGTTTGGGGTGACAGTAATGGCAGTTTCAGGTTCCCCAGGACTCCTGCAGTGCTCGGTGCAATCAGTGTCACCATTTCAGCTGTTAATGACAGACAGACAGAGGGCAACCCCTGGGACACATATTTTGCAGTTGTTACTTGATTTCAGATGAAAAAGGAATGAATCTTTGCATGTAGAATAATAGCAAGTTAGAAGAATGTATCTTGTAACTCAGGATTAGAGCCTCATTATCTTAAGCTCTTAAAACCAAAAATTACTTTAGCAATACTAATACCTTCTGCTATTTCAACTGGGGTTGGATGTTTTCACTCAGAATTTAGAGTCCAGTCAGAAGCTGTTAGCAACACAAATTCTGACTTTATTTTTGACAATGAGTTGATAGAGGCAGTTGTGATCCAAAAGTTGAGTATTTGCAGTGTAGAGTGGAATCTCTGAATGTGGATGTTCTCTCCTCCTGTCGGCCCTGAAGACAGTTCACTCCTGAGTTCCTTTCCTGTTGTCCTTTGGCTGCTGTTGCTAATGCACAGTAATGTGAGACATTGCTGCCTGAAGCTTGCTGAGGTATTTGGCTGTTTTATTCTGTTTTTCTTGAATATACATTTGCAAATGTCACGTTCCCTGTTTTTTCCCCTTTCCAGCAAGAGAACCTGGGATCCCAGTTCAGCCACCTGAGCCTGGCCCGGCAGCCCCCGGCTGAGGCAGCTGAGCCTCCCAGTGCCCTGTTCCAGTCCACCGTGGTGCTCCAGCCCGCCCAGCAGCCCGGCTACATCCTCACTGCAGCCCCGCCTGCCCCGCCCTCTGCCCAGCCCGTGTCTGCGCCGGGCTACTCTGCACCCAGCCACGCCGTCAGCCAGCCAGTGCTGCAGCAGCAGGGCTATGTGCAGCAACCCGTGCCACAGGTACAGCTGCTCCCTCCGTCCTCCTCTGCTCTTGAGCTGCTCACACGGGCTGGGGCTCCCCACTCAACTGCAGCTCTGTGCTCTTATTCTGGGGTCATGATTTTTCTGCCCTGAGTGCTTTGAAACGAGTGACTTCGGTTTACTTGAGGAGCAACAATCACACAGACTGTCCTGTTTACTCATAGCTGGTAAAACTCATGTCCTGCTGGGTTATCTTGTGTCTCAGAAGTTTCTTTGTGGAAACTGGGAGCTTGTTCCTTCTGTAGAGAAAGTAAAAGAAATGGGCTGTTAAAGAGGGAATTTATGTATATAAGTGATTTTTAATTGCTCAAGTATTTAACATGGGTTGCACCTTTTAATAAGTTCTGCTAATCCTTTTGTGGTGTGATGGCTTTGCACGTGTGTGTGTGCTCGCAGCCAGTGTGCAGGCAGTGATGCCCAGCTGTTGGTTTTCAGATGCCAGCCTGTTACTGTGCCCCCCCCGGGCAGTACCCACACTCCAGCCCGCAGTACCGGCCCGTGTCCGTGCACTACAGCGCGCAGCAGAGCCAGCCCCTGGCACAGCCCAACCAGCAGACAGGTTGGTGACACACTTTCTGCACCTCACCAGAGCACTGGGGGGGGAGGCTCTCATGGCTTTTTCATTTTCCCTGTAAAATTTCAAGTAAAGTAGAAGTTTGGATATGGGATGCAAAGTGCAACTGACCCAAGGTGGAAAAATTTGAGTCAGTTGTGCATGAAGTTGAGATTTGAGCCATTTCCTAGGAGTGGCTCATGCTGTATCCTTAATTACAGGGGCTTTTTAAGTTTAGAACTGAATAATTTTAAAAATGTTTAATTAGTAGCTAACTTCTGAGTAAGTTGCAAAGATAAGTTAGTACCTGTAAGTGATGTAACATCACAGAGATGTGCCTTAACTGGAAGTTCTACACAAACTTTAGACACTGTGACATGAAGACAGTACTGTGCAGAAGACACTAGTGATACTGTTTTACTTTGTCTTTCTGGCCTGTCATTAAAGGTGTCAGGGTATTGAATGAAATATATAATGAGACTTAAAGGGTTAGAATTAGCTTTTTGCTCCTCCTGTTTTTAGTGAAGACTTTCCAACTGAGTTACCTTCCTGTGAGTGCAAGCTGTATTTTCATGTCCTTCCTTTCTTGTCCTTTTGCTTACAAACTGTAACTGTAGTAGCTACCATTATTCTGATGACCTGCACTTCAAAATACTGTTATGACTTGATTCCTGAAACAAGTTCCTGCTCAGTAATAACTTGACTCATGGTCAAAATTTTCAGAAGTAATTGGTGCTTGGAGGCAGAGATCCCTAAAAGACCAGGCTTTTTTACTATCTCTTAATTGAATACATTACACTTGGTGTCCTTTACTATTCCCTTCAGGAAGGATTTTTTTTTAATTCCTCCCCCTGCCCCCAGCTATGTGTTACTCTACAGAAACAGGATGAAAGATCAGCTTTTACAAATATTAACTGGGTTTCTTTATAGCTGTTATATGAAGTAGCCTGGAAGGGCTCCAATAGCTGCAACACTTTAAGTCGTTACTCAGGGTTCAGGTCACAAATTAACACAGGATTATTTCATTGCAGAATTGTCAAGATCTGATGCCCACTTATGGTAGGGTTGTCAGATTGTTTTAAAGTGCCATAGGTACCTGCAGTGAGCAGGTAAAATAGATCACCACCTTTCACTCTTCAGAAGTGAAATCATATTGAGATTTTTTTTTCAAAGGAAAACAAATTGGTTTTGCAAATACTTGGTTTTACAACTTGTTTCATCCAGTGGTGTTAAAAAGATGTGTTACCCAACTGTATTACACAACCTGCTTTCCTTCCCCAGAATTTTTAATACCTAGACTACTTAATAGCAAAAAGTCTGAGGCTCAGCTGGGATTACTCCCCATTGTGGGGACACCCTGTGTGAGCACACAGAGGCCCCAGATCAGAGCTCAGTGCATGTGTAGCTAAACAGCCCAGGCTGAATAGGAAGGCACGGGGGCTGAGATGCAAAGGGATGAGCTGGTTGCTGTTGGGTAAGTAAGTCTCTTTCTCATGTTTGTAGCCCTTCACATTGAACTGACCTTCAGTGCCTGTGACTGCAAAGTGTCAGCAGATAAACCTTCCTGCTCTGTCCTGGGAGAAATAAAACTATCATTCGTGCCTTGTACCTGTACTCTTGACATCAGGGGATGTTCAAGGAGTTAAGGGATAGTCCAGCCTATAACTCTGTTCAGTGTGTGGTTATTTGGTGTTTACTGGCACTAATGTGAGACAGAAGGACCTTACCAACAGCTGCATCATGAGAGTTTAATTGAAAATCTCCACACTGCTCTACAGCCATTGCTGGTTCTCATTTACTCCTTTACAGGCAAATTTGAATCAGCATTCTAGAGATGGAAGGTTCCACGTCATGTGTTCTGTTCTGAAAACTGCTCAGGAGATGGTGTATTAGAAAATTCACTTCTGTAATTGATTTCAAACCATCAGTGTTGGTATGAATTGGACATGAAGCTGCACCTGAAGTGGTTGATGCTGATTAGCAGTGGCTGGTTTTGAGCCAAAGGGCAGCACATCCCTTGGCTTATCCAGCACCGTGCCTGGTCCAGGAGGACAGTTACAGATCTTGTGTTGCATAAAAGCTGGGGGGTTTACTCATCTCCTAGAGTGGTTACTGACTATGAAATAACTTTGCAAACAGCAGTTCAGATAAAAGGTGGCAGCTTCTGAGAGCTTGGCAACTGGAGCCACTTCTGGTCTAATGTTGTGGAGTGGCCTGACTATTGATGAGCTGCTGGATTCGGGGCCGTAACACTGTCTGAGAGGTTTACATTTCTCACAGTGAACCGGTCTCTTTTTCAGCTGCTTCCTGCCTTCCTTTATAGGGGTTTTGGGGGAAATATTGGAGGGGTTCACTTTTAATAATGCCTTGGTTGCCCAAAAGATGTTGAGAGAAGAAAACTTTAGGAAAAAGGCACTTCTGATTGCCATGATATTGTGAGCCCAGTTACCACGAGATCTGACTACAGGTTGCTTTAAAAATGTATCTGAACTATAATTCCTGTTAGGAACACCAGCTGAAGTGCAACTGGGTTGTGCTTCACAAGGGCCGGGGATAAAACTCTTCCAGTTGTCACAGTAGCTGTAGTTGTAATAGTTGTAATCAAGATCATTGACTCACAGCTTATTAACCAAGTGGTTGTGCCTGCTCCTCTGTTCTTGAATAAAGGTTATTTCTCACTTTTTAGTGTGTTATTCACAAAGTGTATTTCTGTATTCTGTAAATGAACTTTTCTTATATTAACAGGGATTTTTTTTAATTATGTAACTATTGAGCAGCATGCTTTTTTTTACCTGCAGTTTGAGTATTTCTGTGCCATGGGACAACCTGCCATGGCAGGAGTGGGTTTGTGCTGAGCTGCATTTCTGTCAGCCCATCTATGCTGAGGGGAAACTGGGAGGCCAAAAACAGAGCATTCCTTGGAATGCTCTGGGGAACCTTCGTGGCAGTCTATTTGTGTGGTTCCAGTTCTCTCTGCTTGCAGAATTGATCGCATCTGTCTCTGGAAGTGGCAGAAAAAGCTGAAAAACTACTCACAGCTCCATGGCAATTTCTGGGGTTTGGACTGCAGGTGTATTGACTGGGTCTGTCACACACCACAACTTCCATTCTACTATTTTTAGGGACCATAGATCATTTTGGAATGAGGCATATTTAAGTATTTTGTTTATTACAGATACAAAGGGGATTTTGTGCACAGTTTAAACTTAAGAGTTATTAAAAATTCTAAATACTAATCCTTCCTCAAGCATGTATTGTTCTGAAGTTTTGTCTAGCCCTCTGAAAATATTTATAGTGTTGTGTGTTTCTAATGAATAGCTGTCTCGGTTTTAACAAACTGAACCTTCTTCCCTTTAATTTTCCGAAGCAATATTTGATTCTATTAACAGTCCTCTTTTAGTGTTCATTGTTGCAATTTCTATAGAGACATTTCTGTAGAGCTGAGGCTGTTGGTGCACAATGTTCAGTGGACCTGGGTGGGTGTAATCAGTGAGCATTGGTGGGTGTTGTTCACAAAAAGGTGTTTTGTAGTAACTGAATGACTTTCAGAATAGACCATCCCATTTTTTAACACAGTTTAAATTAAAACCGTGAGTTTTTGTGGCTAAATTTGCTTCATTATAGTTCTGTGCCAAGGTAGGGAGCATGGGGAATGCCGAGGTCAGTAGACTGAATGTGTCCAACTCAAACACAGACTCTTCTTGCCGTCAGTGCATCTTGACAAGCCCAGTTTTGTTATTGTGGAGCGATAACTGGCTTTGTCTCAGAAACACTGACAGTGCTGGGTTTTGCTGACGGGGTAAGTAGTGCACACGTGTATGATAGAACATGACAGCAAGGACTGTGTTCTGCATGTGTTTGGTCATGGGAGCAGTTACCTGCTACTTGCTTTCTTAAAAAAGAAGAAAGTGGGAGTTCAGGTTGGATTTCATAAATGCACAGATTTGGCACTCATGCTTGGGGTGTTTCTGTTTGGGTTTTGGGGGGTGGGGTTTGTCAGGCAATTTTTGAAAGATACAGTTTAAGCAATAACAAACTGTTGTAGAGACACTGTAGAGGGGTGAATATGAAAATCTTTCTTTTTATCCCTAAGATGACTGTGAATATAGAAGGTCTTCCACTGTACACCAGTGTGCGTCCTACCTGGAAGACTTTTCTTAGTTCCCAGTTGGTCTCAGCATTACAGATTGCAGTAGAAATTGCCACTTTGAAAAAGGTTGGCACATGGGCCTTACACTAATTGTCCTGAAGGCTGATTCAGTTTTGAATGGCAGTCGAGATGCTCTGACCCCTGGGCACCTGAGGTACCAGCTGACCTTAGCATAGCTGGAATTTCAAAACTGATGTGCCTGGAATGGCCTTGTCCATAATAACAGACAATGGATTGGGTTGATATTGTCTAGCATGCTTTGTTCAAGTGCTTCTGAGGGTTAATGCATGGAACTCAAGTGTAAATAAATACTGCACGCATGTGGGAGCAGCACTGCCAACAGTATGTACAGGATTTCATGCTGAATCCAAGTGAATAGATATATTTTAATGTTGGCTTCTTTTATGTGCATGAGAAGTTCAACTGTTATGAAATTGCTGGCTTTAACAAGCCATTGGAAAATGCTACACATATGTTCACGTAGACAACTGTGTATAAAATGTGTTTGTTATTTCAAAATAAGATTTAAATGTATAATTTCAGGTTACCAGATTTTGCCCAACCAGCAGCAAAACTACCAGGGCTTAGTTGGAGTTCAGCAGTCTCAGAATCAAAATCTAGTCAGTGGCCAACACAACAACGTTGGGAATCAAATTCAAGGTGTGATTGTCCCATATCCTTCAGTGCCATCTTATCAGGTGGGTAATGTGTTCAGAACTGTCCAGTCACTGCCATGTGTGTGAGCGTTTGGGGGGTTTTAGTGCAGTGCTTTGTAAGTGGCAGAAATCTGCAAGCTGGTGTCAAGGTTGACTTTGGGGGCAGAAATTAAACCATACAAACCCACGGCTGAAGTGAGAAAAAAGTCTGTCACAAGTGCACAAGTTCTAGTCCTGTTGCAAGGCAAGTGCTGTGTTAGTTGCTGTTAACTTCAGAGGGGGTGATGGCCAAGAGGCAGAAAGAAACGCTGTCAGTGGGGGAGATCTGAGTGTGTTTCCCATTGCAGGTTTCGGTGCCTCAAGGTTCCCAAGCAGTGCCCCAGCAGACATATCAGCAGCCTGTCATAATTCCCAGTCAGTCTAATCAAGGATTGCCCACCACAGGAATACCAGTTTACTACAGCGTCATTCCATCAGGTCAACAGAATAATTTAAGGTGAGTTTGCCTGAGACTGGATTTCTCAGCAACCAGCTTTAATGGCTTTGTGTAACTGACAGATCTGCCTTTGATACTGCAGATACTAAAACCTGTTTTAAAGGCAGACTTAGAGACACTATTTATTTTTGTAATTTACTGAAACAACCAGAACTGCTTGAATTGTGACAGACTTGCTGGACTGGAAAATGTTGTCTCTATATCACTTTCAGCAATACTTCACTGCAGTTCCACCTCTTAAATTGTCTGCATTCCTTTTCTTGCCCCGAAACAGCTTGTGCTCAGCAGGGATGCCTTTTTCAGTAATATCTGACTGTCCATATTCACTGGTTTAGTCAAGGGCACTACTTTAATACCATGTAGAGAAAAAGTAATTTGAAGCCCAGAATGAAACAAGTATAGAAACTTTTTCCTATGCTTTGCTTTTGTTTGATAAGTAAAATAACACTTTTTCTTTCATCTTTTTCTTACCTACATGTACAGCCCACCTGTGTCCCCAACACATGAGTGCTTGAGAACAGATAGGCATGTACCTGAAAGAATTAATTAGGATTTCTGCTTGTTATGAGTTTTTCTTTCTCTAATTTTTTGAACTTACAAATGTGCAGCATTTAAAAATACCTCACAGCTTTTAAACAAGCAGCAACAGTATGGAGCTTGTTTCATCCCTT
Source organism: Campylorhamphus procurvoides (assembly GCA_013396655.1). Classification (NCBI taxonomy): domain Eukaryota; kingdom Metazoa; phylum Chordata; class Aves; order Passeriformes; family Dendrocolaptidae; genus Campylorhamphus; species Campylorhamphus procurvoides. The sequence continues at coordinate 180,909 of WBMV01003352.1, forward strand.
TGTGAGTGCAGAGACTTCAGTAGTATTTGTGTCATCGCCCTGTGGCTTCACCTGCTGAAATCTGAATTCTCCTTCTCTCTATCTGAAGGGGTTTTATCCTTTCCTGTAGTTACATTTGGGGTTCAGTGAGGTCACAGGTAGGCATAATCCCAGACTTTTTTTGAAGTAAGTTTTGTTGCTTGATCTTTTGTGTCATTTAGAATGTCCCTCTCTCTTGAACAAGGAAACATTTATTAGGAATTCAGAGCAGACAGGCAACTGCTGACAGCATCTTGCTTTCATCAAAGTAGTTCTGCTGCAGCACTGACAGGGAAAGCACAGCACTGTCCTGCAGGAGCTGAAAGTGCCAAACCTACAGGGCACTCCTGAAAACTAGAACCAGTAGGCAGATGAGAAGCTGTGTTAGTTTTCTGTGGGTTTTGTCTGCTTTACTGGAAGGGAATCCTTAAACTGAAATTATATAACAGAACTGTGGGACCAAGGATGGAACAAACTTGTGAAAACATAAATAGGTAGAAATGCTAAGTCAAATAGCATTAAAACTACTTTTTTCACAATTTGAAGGCTTTTTTTTTTCCTCAGAATGTTTACCTGTTAGTCCAGGATTCCATAGGCACCACAGTGATTATGGTCCACCAGCCTGGTGCTCTGGCTGAGCAGTCTGTGGTGTGATAGAATCTGACTATGTCTGGTACACCTGTTCTTCCCCTGATTACCCTGAAAAAATACCTGGCATAAATAAACTTTTGAAGTTACCCCTTTCCTAGGAGATGTTACAAACAACTGGATGGTTGTTTAGCCCCTTCAGTCATCTTTCTCCTACAGCCCATTTGGAAAAGCCACAGTAAGACAATCACCTCTAGGCTGTGTGGATTGGTGTGCTGGATCAGCTCAGCTCTGTGGGGCGACTGAGAGTCTGCACCCCAAATTCTGCTTAATTGAGCAAGACAAGTGGTCTTTTTTAAATTCTTCTCCATGTCTTTATGCTGACCCAGCACTGTGGACACAAAAATAGTGTATCAAGATAGGTGAATTAGCACAGCTTCTCAGTGTGGGCAGGGCATGTGTTTTTGCCAAGGAACAGGTGTGAAACTTCAGTCTTCTGAAGAACAAGTAAATTCAGGGGTAGGTGGGAATATTGATTTAAAATTAACAAAGTCTCAGTGCTTTGCAGTTCGTGGAAACAGCAAATGCAGCAGTCGTGATTGAATACATGAGTGTGGCATAAATGCCTGTTAGTCATGTTCTTTTTTTATTATTGCAGTTCATCAGTAGGATATTTGCAGCCTCCTGGATCAGAGCAGATACAGTTTCCTAGAACAACATCACCATGCAACTCCCAGCAGCTTCAAGGACAGCAGTGTGCAGGTTGGGGGAATAAGATTTTCACTGAAGCTTAAAATACATGTTTGTTACTACTATTCTGCATGATCAGATATTTGCTGTTAAGGGTTTGATTTAGAATGAACTGCTGTATTCTGTTTCCTCCTTTGTTCCATTTCTGGATTTATTTTCCATTTTTAACCTGAGGTAGGTTCATTTGCCATCTCAATTTGTTTGTCATTGAAATCTCTCAAACTCCTTTTGTACAATCCAGTAATGCCTTGTATGGCCACTCGTGAGGTGGGACAGACGTGGGGGCTGCATGTTGTCAGCAGAGGGACTTCCATCCCTCTGGAACAGCCAGATGGGGCTGGAAATGTGGAGATTTGGGTTTACGTTGCACGGAAGGAGCAAGGTCCATTTGGAAGCAGTGCAGTTACTTGGCCCTTCCACTCAAGCAGCATTCTAGATTTCACTAACGGAGTAGGAGAAGTGATTTTCTTCAGAGGTCCTGAGGAGAGTTTGCAGACTGTGTTCTGGGTTTGGAGAGAGAGGAGAGGTTGCCTTTTGACCTTCTGAAAAGCTGAAAGTACTTGGAGGCTGTGTGGGGTGTTTTGTTTTTATGAGCCTTATTTACTGCTTTTACTTCCATAGTTTATAGCAACCATTCAAGTCAGAAGCCATCACCTCCTACATTATTGCCACCTTCATCCAAGTCAAAGCCACAACAGGCTGCTTCCATTGTGCACTACAGCATAGTGTCTCCACCCTCATCATGTAAAAGTTCACCCACTGGTCTGTCCATCATGCAGCCAAAAAAAGGTATATTTTATTGGGATTTTCATCTAAGCCATTCTGTGTAGAATCTGCTGTAAATGATCAGATTTCCTGGCTAACTGCTAGAACTGCTACAGCAACTCCAACTTAAGTGCCAGCTCTGAATTTCTTTTGTAATTCTTCATCTGAATTGCCATTATTGGAACTTTTTAAATGACAACTTGGAACTTAAATGAAACAACAGCCAGCCTGGAGGCAGCCTTCAGCAGGTAAATGTCCCTTAGCAAAGCACTTAAAACAGGTTTAGAAGGTTTTGATCTATAAACACTGGGGTTAGTCTGAGCCTCCAAACAGGAGATTATAGAACAATGTGTGATCATAGTGGCACTGCCTTTATCTTACCAGTAGGGAATTTGATACGTCACTGACTTGGCTGGTGAAAAAGGGATAATCTCAAATCCTGCTATCTGAGTATTTCGCAAGCAAGCAATAGTTCAGACCACCCCAGGTCAGTGACCTAGAACCTCCTGCAGATGTGGTGTTTTAAGATATTTTTAGACCCTGTTTTAGTAAATAGATGTCATGCAGTTAAGTGGCAAGATAGCTGGATTAGCAGTGTATTATAGTTCATGGGCAAGCTTGGTCTTGTTTCCATTTTGCATCAAGTTTGACTTCAGTTCTGGGATATTGTAGTTTCAGAATGTCTGAAGTGGGCCTTGCACTACTTTGTTTTTCTGCCCTCCTAATCCATCTTGGAAGGGCAGGTTTTGTGCACTTTTGATGGCCTGGTTCAGACCGGTTAAACTGGGATTTAGAGAAGTTTGAGGAAGGGGGAATCCCTCTGTGGGGGAAGGAGTATAAATTTGGAGAGGATAAAGAAAAATACGCTTTTCAGTAAGTGACACTGAGGTGCTGAATCGAGGCCACTGAGGAAGGGACACTGAGGAGGTACAGACAAGCAGCAGAGTTGTGTTACAGAGGACCAGACCGTAAAGCTGGGAAAGCTTTGAAGGATTTCTTCTGGGTCTCTCTTCCCATGGGATCTGACAGGTGATAAAGTGCCTGCAAACTGACTTATGGATTGTATGACACTTCATTTTGTCAGGATGCCTGTTGAGGAAAAGAATTCCATTTGTTTCCATTTACTGAAACGCTGTGGAACTAGAAGCCATAGAAAGAACATGATTTTCTGGATGTGTAAAGTTTTCTTTTGTAGTTTAAATTGCATTTGAGATTGTGACATTTTTAGAAATGGTTCTGTAGATGGTTTCAAAAGACCAGAGTGTTTTTGTTGGGTGTTCCATTCTCACAGAACAGAATCAAAAGTGCTCTAGAGTGCTGCAGAATAAAATAACTGCACTGTAAACCAGTAAGATGGAATTAACTGTCATTTATAATATTTTAAAAAAATGCATAAACTATTAAAATTAAACCCATTTTTGTGTGTTAAATGTCTGTGGAGATGTTTGGACATCTCATGTTTACGTACAGGGACTACATATGTTTGGCTTTACTACTTGGAAACTGTTGAGTTATATACCATTATGATTATGTAGGTGTCATAAACAGAGCTGTATTTTATTCTGCTGTGCAACAAAATAGAAATATTCACAACGTGGCTCTTGCAGGGACTCCTAAATTTATATGCTCTGCTAAAGCTGGCTAGGTATCTGGTGTTTCCATTGCAGTCTGTAACATGTGGACAGAACTTCTTGCCTTTAAAACATATAGACATGAAAACACTGGTAATTCATTTACTAATATAATAAACTGAATACAAATTAAAAAAGTTAATGTAGTTTAAATGTAGTTTACATAGTTTAGTTTGGTTTTTGAAGAAGTCTGTTTCTTTTTGTGGAGCCCAGGGGTAGTGAAAACAATAGCCCTTTTTGAAAAATACCAGATGAATGCATTTTATCGTCTGTACTAGGTAGTACATTGAGAAGATTCCAGATTCCTGCTTTAAAGATGAGTGATTAAATGATGTTTAAACAGGGTTTTTTAACTGCGGTTTCTGAGAAATGCTGTGAACAGTGGGTGGAGCAGAGAAGGAAATGCAAACAGCCATTCACAAGTAAAAAGGACATTCCATCAATTACCTGGGGCAGAGCCAGACCAGAGGGGGAAGGCAGATGGTTTCTCTTGGGCACCCTCTTGTCACGGCTCCTGGAGGGGAAACCCTGTGGAACAGCGTTGGATGTTCAGGTGTTGTCCCCTGACTCTGCCATTTCTGCAGCTACCACAGTACCTGAGTGGGACCTGCCCAGAAAAGTGTTCCTGTAGAGAACTGGTGAGAGAGGGTAAGCTTGCCTAGAGCGTAGACTACAGGTTGATCCCAGATCTTTCTGATAGGTGCCATCCTAGCAGAGGGAACATTTGGAGTCTGCATTGCTGTACATTACGTAAAACTAACCAGGAAACTTCTCATTTTAAATGAAGCATGGTTTTGCCTAGTATCACATTCTGCAACACATTGCTCTGACAGAAACTGCAGTGAATGTTGAATACTTTCAACTAGGGTTGAATAGACTGGTTTCTTTCTAAAATATTCTCAGTGATGCGTTTCAGTGGTTCCAGTGTCTCTTCTTGTTCTGGGAAAGCCCTGTGTAACTCTTGCAGATGTATCTGATAGTGGAAGTGTAACTGTACAGAAGATACTGCTGTAGTTTTCTAGGATTCAGCAGCTTTGTAGCCGAACATTCCTGATGTTTCCCGTTGTTGTGAATTGCTGCCCGCTGTGTGATGATGAGTGCCCCCTCTGGCTCCTTGTGTTGCAGCAGTCGCGCCCCCTCCGGGCGGGGGGGTGGTGATGATGCAGCTCAACATCCCCAGCAGTGCCCAGCCCCGGAACCCGTCCCCTCCGCAGAGGAAACACAGCAAGTACTACTGTGACCATCCCCGCGGGCACAAGGCCACGGAACTCAGCACTTTAGACGGTGCTGCTCAGGTACGAGCTGGGGCTCCTCTGCGTGCTTTCCTAAAGTTCTTGGAGAATTCTAACCTGACCAGGTTATATTTAACAGAGCTGGTTCAGCTTCAGCCTGTGAAGGCTGTAGGTGCTGTGTAGCTTGTTCAGGTCCATGTTTCTAGAACACTGATGTGCTTTGTGTTCCAGTTGCAGCACAGTCCTCAACTAGGTAGTCCTGTCACCTCCCCGGCCCAGTCACCAGCACCAGCTCAGCTGTCAAACATGAAGAACATCCGTCCCACGTTAACACCTCTTTCTATTGTCTCCCAGTTTTCTAGACCTTTTGTCCCTGGACAAGGTACGTTTTTAATTAACTAAAATATGTGTATGTTCTCTATTTGAATGTTTGACAATAGAAGTTATATGAGGATTTTCTGCTCTCTTTATTAGTATTGCTATTGAAGTAGGATTGTCAGATTACTCACTGAAGCATCATGTAAATCTTTGCTGACACTGTCCCCCATATTCTCAAAGGCTTTTGATCTCCTTGTTATTGTGAGAGCTTCTGTAACACACTGGCTTTCTCATATTGTGAAATTCCCCATTTCAGCATAGGAAACATTAATAAAATATTTGCTAGAATTTAGCTTCAAGTTTTAACCATAAATCATGAGCTGAAATCAAACCACTGTCTAAGCAAGCATTCTTCATCCCTCTGTAGCACAACATGATGGGACCAGTCTCCAGGGTCTCTGGTACTATTGCTGCTTCAGTATTTCACATAGCACCCACCCAAAGACAGAAAAAATTCTTGGTCAGTCCTCTGCTGCCAGGTTAACAGAAAAACAGAAAACAGGGAGTTTTCACTGAGATGGGGTAGTTGATAATACTTTAAAAATAAATGGTAAAAAACCCCTTTGTCGTGAACAAAAAGGTCCTGGTATAATTCCAAAACTCAAAATTAATAGGTCTGCTTTACAGAAAGATGTACTTTAAAACAAAAAGAAAATTCTGTATGTCTTCCTCATTGATAAGGAAACTCATGTTTTCTTATCTGCTGCATAATCTTTATGGGGTTGCTTTGTATTCTGGTGGAGTAGGAGTGCCAGGTTCAAAGCACACCTCTGAGCTCCTAAATCTGCTGTGATTACTAAAAACAACCAGTGCATTGTCTTTGTGGATCCTTGCAACAAATAGGAGTGTGAAGATGTACCTGGCTCCAATTGGGGATATAACCATGAAAGTTATTAAATTAGCATGCTGAGAGGAGCTTTGGATTTATTAAGCTCATTTTGAAATGAGAGGACTTAGAAAAGACTGCAATGAAGCAAAACTTTCAGTGTAATCCTTCAGTACTGGAGAGCTTGTACCTTCTCCCTCTGGAGCAGGACTGAGTGACTGACTGACACTGATCCGTGCCAGGTCTGGGTTTGAGGGCCCAAACACACCACTTTGGGCACAGTTACTCTGCTTTCTCTTCTGTGTAACACAGACATTGTGAGAGCAGCTTGGAGGAAGATTTCTTGTAAGCGAAAAACCCTTCTAATTACCTTTCTCTTTAAGGAGATGCCAGATACCCATTGCTTGGCCAACCCCTGCAGTACAATCCATCTTTATTGCGTGGACAACTAACAAACCAACAGGTATTGAAGAAAACAATCTCCTGGCAACAATGAGAAAACCATTGAGGGCAACCATTGTAACCACCCTGATCAGGGGAATGTGTTATTGCACTAGCAAAGTAATTGAGTGGAAGGTGCTTGCTTTCCAATCATCTTTTATTTTGTGTCAATACTTCCCATTGTTCTTGTGTTTAAAAGAAAAAAGTGAGAAACATTTGTCTGAAATTTTGCTTTTAGGCACAGTGTAGATTATGGATTTTTTTTTATGTTAAGCAATTAACTAGCTAATTCCAAAAATCTAAAGGACCCTTTGCTAAAGGGATTTCATTTTTGGGACACACAGTCCCCTAGACTCTGCCTTGCTCAGCTCTACCCAATGTCAGCTAGAGGATGTGATGGCTGGGGATGTTCTTCCCAGAAGATTTAAGGGGATTTTTTTTTCCCCATCCCTTTCTTCTGAAGCCAAGGATGGAGTGTGCCCAACTGTAGATTACAAAACTCAGGGACTAAAATTGAAATCTTCTGTGCCATGGTAGTGCAGGTTATGTTCCAGACATTCCTCTGCACTGCTTTCCCCTGAGCTGACTAGAAATATGAAGATATTAATGCATTGTCACTAAAGTACTTTATTTATGTCAATCTTTCCAGTGTCAACCTGGAAACAGACATGGAAACAGGGGAAAGAAACCGGCAAAGAAGGCTGCTTCAGCAGATCTTGGGGCAGGAGAACCAGGTACAGAATGGCTGACTGCCACAGTCCTCCAGGAAAAGGAATTGTAGTGATGGGCTGGGGATGTACAAGAGAAGCACGGGTGAGAAATGGGCCAGAAGGAGAGCAATGGGACAGAAATGGACATGGCAAACACTGGAAACTTGAGGATGGAGAGAAAGGCATGATTTGGAGAGAGGGGAAGAGGGAGGGTAAATGAGAAAAGCGTAGGAGAAAAGACCAGAGAAGTTCAGGATTGGAGAGTACTAAAAGGAAAAGCAGTTTGTCAGTTCACTGGATGTACATTCTATTATATTGTTACACTCAGTATTAAGTATAGGTACCCCTGCTTCCTTTTACTGGCATAAGTGAAATCAGACCTAAACCACAAATTATTTGTGCTTTTTCTTTTTTTATTTTTCCCCCTTGTAATATAAATAATCTCATGAATTTGGGGGACATAGTGGGAGATCTACAGATTAGCTCCCTGGAGTTGGTAAGACATTGTCCAAATCATCTACCTGCACACCTTTACTGGAAAGAATTTTTGCTGCAAGTGTTACCTCCCATCAACTCTTTGTTACAAAAAATGATTTCTCTAACTCTGCAATTTACTGGAGAGGATTTTTTTGAGAGAAGACAGACTAGTGTTTTGGCACAGTGGTGTGTGAGGGGTTTCCAGGCAATGCCAGTGAGATGCTCTAGTGAGTTCTGAAACCTGCTGCAAAATGAGTTGGTGATGATTTTATTATTTTTCCCCCTCTCTGTTCTGAGGACACTCTTTGTACTCTCAGCTTTCGTTGGTATGCTTGTGTGTGTGAGCAGTGCTAAGTGTGAAAGCCAAGGGCTCTCTGGAGTATCAGGAATGGAAAGCCTGTGCATTTGGTATCAGCCAACTGGAGACACCAGTGTGAAATAACTCATTTCCCATTGTGCGTGTTGTATCATTAAGTACAACGACCAATTTAGATTCATTTGTTTTTTCTCCTTTCAGCTGTGGGAAAAGTTCTAGAAATTACTGAGCTGCCCGAGGGCATAACCCGTGTGGAGGCAGAGACGCTGTTTGGGGAACTGTTGAAGGCGGGAGCCAAGATCCGGTGGCTGCGGGACGCGCAGTGCCTGCACTCCCAGCAGCAGCAGCAGCAGCGCCGCGCCGGCGGCACCGGGGACGGCAGCACGGAGCCGCCCAAGCCCCGGGACTTGGCCTCCACGTACACGGTCCTGGCCACCTTCCCCACCATGTCGGCGGCGCAGAACGCACTGAAGAAACAAAGCAGTACCTCAGTGAGCAAGTTCAGGCTGAGAACGAGCAAGAAGCACTACGACTTCCACGTTCTGGAAAGGGCTAGTTCTCAGTAGCAGTTCCATCGTGGACACTCAGCCTTTACTACTTCCATGTTCGCCCCTCCTCGGTTGGTTTGATGTCATGGGGTTTCTGTTCTCTGCAAAGAGACTCCTGGGATGTTTTGTCATATGACATTTGCCATTGAAGAATAAATAACCCGGTGAATCCAGCAAGATGAAGACAAAAAGTTACGGAGTTAATCCCAGACAATAGCAAGGAATCACCTTTGCGACAGGCAGCTTTCCAGAAGGAATGCTGTTGAAATGCCCCCTACTTTTATAGTAGTTTTGTTTTATATTTTTGAAATCTTGTATCAGATCCAAAGTTCTATTGTACAGCAGATGTTCATAAAAATCCATATGCAGATTTGTATTTTATAATCCCTTTTCACAGCCAGCACACAGCTGTCCATTCCAAGGCAGGAACCTGAGGATTGGTAGAGGGGAAAAGAGAACCATTTTCAAGGAATTACATTCATTTTCTAGCAAACTACCCCAAATCTTCAAGTTAACCTGTTCTTTGTCCCTTGTGGTTTACTTTTTTCTTTTCCTTTGGGTTTTCTTTTAAGGAAAAAAAAAGAATATAATTTTAGTAACTAACTCCTTGGGTGGTTATTTTCTACTGCAATTCACTCAAACTATGTCAAAAGAAATGACAAGGTTGTGCCCTTGAAGGATTTGCTTCTGATCCAGCAAGTTTAATAATTATTTAAAGGGGAATATGAATAGGTTACAAAGAATGTTCACTGAATCACATTTTAATATTTCTTTTTAGCAAAAGTGTGAAGAAACTAAAATGTGTCTTCACAAGTGACAAATGTTTGCACTTTAATTGTGTCCCCACCAGTATGGCTCTCTTTCTCTTCCTTTTCACGCTAAGATAATTGTGTTTGATAAGTGCTGGAAACCTTTTTGATGGTTTAAGTTTTCATCATTTGCAGATGCTCACTGGACATTAAAGATTCATTGCACATAAATGAAACCTTTTTTCAATCTGTGTAATTTGCAAGTCTGTACAAGTTGTGCTGATGCAAGCCTTTTTCAGTTCAAGAGAATAAATGTTTACAAACACAAACCTTCCCCGTGGCTTGTTTAAACTTGGAGGAGTCTCCTGAAACCTTGATGAAGTGCAGTGGTTGGGATCCCTTTCAGATCACTTTGTAAAAGATGCATTTGTAACTTGGAAATTTGGAAACTGGAGGTAAGTGTTGTGTTTGAAAACGTCTTACAGAGCAAAGGTAAAGATATGCCATCCCTGAACAACCAACCAATCATGTCAAGGGGCAAGGACAGCCCTCTGCATGTTCAACTCTCGAATTCTTCCTGTGATGAAGTACTTGGAAGAAAACTAAGAAAGCCTACCTGTCTGGGAATAATGTAGCCTAATAAATTTTGGGTGACTTGATCCTGCAAAATGCTGTAACAACAGGTATTTACCTGCACTGCAACTTGCACTCAGATGCTCCCCTAAAACAGAGGGGAAGATGCTCAGCTGCAAGGCCCTGGCCAAAAGGCAAATTGCTTAGCCCAGTCTACTTTTCTAAAAGGATGGTGCTTGGCACTTGAGTTGCTGTGCTACTGCTTGACTGAACATGCTGCTTGACTAAAGGGGATGTGTGTCTTCTGCTTGGGCTGGACTGCTGTTGTTCACTGCACCTGAACCCAGAGAAGGGAAGAGCCCCAGCTTGGGCAATTTCCTTCCTCTGAACAGCAGAGGGAACATGACTAATGCCCACGTTCTGTGGCTGCCTCTTGCTGATTGCCAGTGCCAGTTTCAGATTAGGCTTTAATCGTGTAAAAGTAGCTCACAGATTACAGGTCTGTAGTGACAGGTGTCTCAGCCCAGCAGGGCAGCTTCCTCCTGTACCTAACACATTCCACAAGATTTTTCCTAGGTGTAGAAGGGCAGTCAATGACTGTCAGAGCTCAAGTCCATTCTCAAAAGCCCAAGGACTAAATCTTCCATCAAATGGAACTGTTTCTGAATGTTACATGACTTGCTTAATTCCCTAAACTTTCCCCACAGCAACCAGAGAAGAAAAGGTCAGCATGAGGAATACAATCCAAACAATGGCAGGGGAGGGATACGCTCATTAGGAACAAGGCCCAGGAAATACTTTTAATCAAGTAAGTTGTAAAGTTGAATGCAAGTTACCCTAGAAGAAAAAAATTGAACATTTAATAAGCCAATTGTATTCTAACCCAGAATCTAAGCCTTTCCAATTCCTAAAAGCTTGTCATCCTTTCTGTGTTTTCCTCTGTGTTATTCAGGGACAGTTATGTTCTTGGTTTTGATCTGGCCATGCCCATATGAACCACACAGATAGAAATAGCAGAAGTGTCAAAGGGTTCTGCTGTCTACAGTGGGCACAGAATTCAAGTATTTCCACTTTACAGTTGTGTTTATTCCTGATTTTGTGCTATTTCATGCTGTCTCTTGGAAGTGAACAGGATGCAATCTCATCTAACCAAGACTCTGTACCTTCCTGGCTTTGACACTTCTGCCCCTTTCAGTTCCTTCAGCCACACAAGGCTAGGCAGGGACTCTCTGCAAAACCCCTGGAACTACATTTGTTCCAGAGATTTGGATCATGGTCTAGAAAGCAAATACACTTCATGGCACAAAATCAACATATGTAAAATGCATTCCCAGGTGTTCCCAACTCCTCTCCTACTGTAGTGTATTTGAGCTTCCTGTCATTTAACATCAAAGCTGCTTTTAAAGAAAATAGTGGCAAAAGGAATTAAGTGGGGACTTGTATTGCAGCAATACAATAAGATTCATTTTACTGGCAACATGTAATACCTTTCAAAACTCTGGAAAAGAAAAGCACTTGAAGAACAACCAGAAAATATGAACAAATCCAGTTTTACCTACTCCACTAAAGGCTACTCTTTGTGATTTTAATTTTTAAATATTGTAAAATGCATCCCTGAACTGTGATTATTCAATGTCATTTGTGGTATTAGAATCAAAAAGGTATTTCAAAATTAAGAAAATGAATGTAAGTCCCATATTCTGGGGACTCCCCAGAGCACATGGACCCGATGCTGGACTGGGGTAGATCAGGAGGGCCCCCCTGAGAATCTCCTCACACCCCACACGTGGTGCCCAGGCTGCAGCTGGAGTGTCCAACTGAGGTGGCAGTGGTTGGTAACAGTATCTTGCATGTTCCCTGAGACTCCTCCCTGAGCAAATATTACCTCTTGTAATCCAAAATGCTGTTCTTTCACTCATGCCCATACGCTTAGAAATGTGACAGAAAAAGAGAAGTAGCAGACCACGCCCAAAGACAAGACCCTGCACTGTGGTGAGCACACACTGCAGTGCTGAGGGTCTCCCTGCAACCACCCCTCAGCTTTCTGTACAACACAGTGTGTGTCAGGATCTGGTGGGACAGGACAGGGGACAGGGATGGGAGTTCAGTTTTATCATGGTATGACAAGAACTGCTCAGCTTCATAAATTAAAGAAGGTACTTTGATACACAACAGATAGTAAGACCTTTTTTCCTCTTGAATTTCATTCTTATTATCTATTACCACAAGCCACTTCCCTCTCAATGTGGAATAAGTAGTTATATTCTCATACTATAACACTCATTTGCCCCTTAAACCTTTGGCTTGTTTTGAGTCAACCTTGCATGAACTTGTTTGGATGTCTGAGAATCAAAATTACAATTAACTTCTTTTATAAATATTTGTTTAGCTCCAGGATACATTTTTTTCTATAGAAAATTGGTACAGGCTTTAAGTTCCTGTATTTAGCCCTGAGGCAAAGAATGTTTAGATGAAGCTTTGGAGAAAACTGACAAAACACTTTCATGTTACAGGTCATGAAAAATTACTGTCACTGGAATTTTTATGTATTTCTAACTATGAACAGACTTATTTTAATCCTTTCAATGTTTCTACAATTCAGTCTTCATTAAGATTGATGTGCTGCCTCTATTTCATGTCCTACTATTCACATTTAAATGTTTTGGGTGTTTTTGGCTATTGATGTAAGTATAAACTTAAAGTGCACAATGTCAATGTGGCTTCATTTTGGAAGCTTCATTTCTGGGGTATAGACCAGAACCCTTAAAAGGGCCTGATTTCCAGAACATTCTGAAAATTAAGTCCCTTTAAGTCTCTTATTCTGGAACCTGAGACCAAAGTCACCATTCACATCTGAAAATTTCAGATGAAAGGGCCAGTGTAAATTCCATTGGCTCTTGGATGACTTGAAAACGTGTGCAATTATGTTCTTAGCACATGTGGATGAGCCTCCTTTTAGTTCAGTGTCTGCCTCCTGTGCTCAGGCTTGGCCCTGGCTCACTTTATCAGCCCCTCATTGCAAGGTTTAGTTCTTATCCTGCTTCCAACTATTCCATGTTTTGTGCCATTTCTCAGAATTTGTCAGTTGAAAGTGGATCTTGCTGAAGAGCTGATGAAGCATTCGAATTTCATCCAGGGCACAAACACTTCAGTGTTTGCTGCTATTTTTCCATTTTCTAGTCTCAGTGGTGAAGCACAGGAGCCAATTCCATCGGATGCATGTGACTGTAATGAGCTTGTCTGCACTTGGGAAGAGAAACTGGAATGTCAGACAAGTGCTGTAAACCAAAGAGCTGAAGGGGCAAACCTGTCTGGCAGTTGTCTGCTTTTAAAACTGGAGTGAGTTATCCAAATAAACTGTGCTGCTGTTGATAACGCTTAGCAGTGAGTTTTATTCTGAACTGAGTTCCCACACCCAGTTATGTGAGAATGTGAACTGGGCTGGGGATAGCTGGCCATGCACTGCTGACAGCCACAGGTGCAGCAGAGGCAGAAGGCAACGCTCCACTCTCCTGTGGGATGGAGCAGCTCCAGCCTCCTGAAATTACCCGACAGTTCACTCCAAAGAAAAATTACAAAGCAGGAATCTTGCACATCACACTTGAGTTACAGAGGCCCTAGTCTGAGCTTCAGGGGAGACACTGACGGCCTGCTGCTTTCTAATACCTGACTTCTGCCCTTGTTGTAGAGCTAATTAGCCGTGCCCTTCTTTTGGTTTCCAAACAGTTACTCTGTGAAACAGCATTATTAAGTGTGCTCTGTCACACTGATTTACCCAGTCTGCGAACACACCGGACCTTGACTCCATCCTTACTTAAATCCGCTGCCTTTTTACTTGGCCTAAATTGATACTTTGATTTGTTAGTGAACCATTCATTGATTCAGGGTGAAGCAGGCATACAATTCAAAAAAAAATTCACTAATAAAAATACTTTCCTTTTTAATCTAAATGGATCTGTGCTGTATTGGAGAGAAAAAAGTTATCTCTTACAAAGCCAATGATTGTCTTGCACTGTTTCCCACACCTTTTGCTGAAAATATACAGACATCCCCCCACAAGGAACTGAGTTCCAGGTAATGCTGCAGCTGTCAAATTATTTTTTCTTGTTTCTCAGTGAAACTTTCTACTTTTTACCCATTCCTTTTCCTGGGCCTACAAATTTCAGACCTCTGCTTTTTCCCAGGGACAGCTGCAATAGGGACTCTCAGATTAATTATAGCAGCAAAGGCACATCCAACATCAGCAACTCAGTGACCCTACATCTGAGAATTATATTTTTTAAATTGTAATTATCTGAGACTATAACATAAATGGTTCCTGAGGATGTAAAAGATGGCACCTTCACAAAAGTCACCTATCCAGTTGTTGGTAAGCCCTTCTTTCATGTTTAAACAAAATTTCCTCCTTGTTTCAAGTGGTGTCAGAAATTTTGAAAACCATATTTGCAAAAGAGTTCCCAAAACATACAGGGTTCAGCAATTCACTCGCCCTTCTCATGCAACCGGGCTCCCAGCTTAGGATTTCAAATGAGGTGCAGTAAATGCAAACTGCAGTTATTGCAAATGCCACAGGAATTAGTGCAACACATCCGAATTGCTCATAGACTTCAAGATATTATCACACCTTACAATGTAACTTCTCCTCTCCATGCACATGTGTAATAGACACCTCTTTGTTCATCTCAAAAAAAAAAAAATAAAGCTTATTACCTTTCAACCTTTGGTATTTCCCTTAAATATTTTGTGCCCTGAAGAAATAAAGAAACCCCCACAAAATAATAACAATAATAAAATACCATCTCAGAACCATGTTTGATAGTTACTTCTTTAAGAAACTTGCTTCTGCAATACAAAATATGTGTGCAAAGCTTACCCAGTGAGCAGGATTACTGTGACAGAATTTCCATGAGCTGCATCTTGAGGGAGTCAAACCACTGATTGGCATATTTTTCACTATCAGATTGTAAGGTTTTTTTAGTTGTTGTTATTCCGTGACTCCTCTAGTTAAGCTCCAGGTTACAGAGTACAACAGTGAAAAGCTTTCCAGGCTGAGACTGTGTTTTTTGGCCTTCCAATGTTTGACAGCATCTGCCTCAGCAAGTTGCCCAGTATACAGTCACAGTCCTAATGGTGTTTCAGAAACATGGTGTGGAGCATTTTATCCAAAATGTATGTTAGTACCACAGCAGTGGAGATAAACTGCCCTGTCCTCGTTACTGTGAGATGGCCGTGAAGGGGCCTGGAGCCCTGAGAATGTCCTGGTTCTGTCCAGCTGTTCTGGTGCTCTGCCACCCTCAGCCTAAGGAAGACCTCCTGCACGTCCTGGTGGAACTCCGTCTGTTTTACTTTATGGTCACTGCTCCCCTGAAGAGCCTGGTACCATCCTCCTGACACCTGCCATTGAGGTGTTTATATCTTACACACTACAGAGTCACAGAGTCAGCTGGGCTGGGAAGGAGCTCTGAGAGCATCGAGTCCTGTGACCAAACACTGCAGTGTCAGCCAGACCGGGGCACCGAGTGACACACACAGTCCTTCCTTAAACCTCCAGGGACGGCGACTGCACGCCTCCCTGGGCAGTACATTCCCATGTCTAATCACCTCTTCTGTGAAGTTTTTTTGATGTCCAACCTAAACTTCCCCCTGGCGCAACTTAAGGCGGTGTTCTCTTGTCCTGTCCCTGCTCCCTGGGGGCAGAGCCCGACCCCTCCTGGCTCCCCCCGAGGAGGGTGACAAATCCTCCCCAAGCTGAGCCCCCACAGCTCCCTCAGCCACTCTGAGCTCTGAGGGCTGACATTAACGAGGCCCCCTCTCAGCCTTCTCCAAGAGGACCTGTATTAACGAGGCCCCCTCTCCACGAGGACCTGTATTAACGAGGCCCTCTCTCACCCTTCTCCAACCTATACACACACATTGCCTCTGACCCCCTTCCCCACAGACCATCACTGCCCACCCTTCACTCCGCCCCGCCAAGATGGCTGCCTGAGGGGGCGGGGGACAAGCCACGCCCCCCGCC
>WBMV01003352.1:196993-328559 GCA_013396655.1 Campylorhamphus procurvoides
CCTGTCCCCCTGGGGCTCCCCCGTGCCGGGTTCTGTCCCCTCGCCCCCCACGGGCACCGTGTTTCGTAAGCGGGCGGCGCTGGAGCCGCACCCGGAGGGCAGCGGGGAAGGAGGGGGCACGGCCCTGGGTGTCCCGGTGGGCACTCTGCACAGAAGGGGTGATGGGCACGGCTGGGGTCACCGTCCCGCCGTGCTTGGGGAAGGGCTGGACGTGGCACTCGGTGCCGTGGTCTGGTTCACACGGTGCGGGTTGTCACAGGTTGGGCTCGATGTCCCCAGAGCTCTTTTCCAGCCCAGTTGATTCTGTGACACTCTGTGATTAGACAGGCTCTTTAATTCCTGTGCTTCTGTGTATCTGCGTGTGTTGTTTCCCTAGGTTTTGCTGTTGCCTTCAGTGTTTGGCGTTTTTCAAAGGCCTCACGAAACAACCACGATGTTAATCGTGTGGCTGCCCTCGGGAACTATTGAACCGTGGGATCTGCGTGGCTTAGAGCAGGAGTTCCCTCCCAAAGGGGATGTGAACAGGAAAGTTAGTGCAGTGAAGTTCCCTTATTGGCACAATCTCCCTGTACTTGGAGAACAGCATTTGCTGCTGGTTAGTAAAGATACTGATAGAAATCGTGGTCTTCTCAGACCACAGATCGGGCTGTGTGAGTCCAGCCCCTGAGGAGGAAGGAGCAGCAGAGACAACGTGTGAGGAACTGACTGCAGGAAGGGTGGGGAGATCTGGTTTTATTTCTCATGATCCTGCTCGGAGTTTTGATTAGTAATAAGTTACATGAATTTTTCCCCAAGTCGAGTCTGTTTTGCCTGTGACAGCAGCTGGTGAGTGATTCCTTGTGCCCTTTTCTCTCCCACCAGCCAGCTGGGGAGGGCAGTGGCAGAGCAGCTGAGAAGTGCACATTATAACTTGTTCCCATGATTTTTTATGCAACTAAAACTGTACACAAGACAAGACCTTTTGTATGCTGATGTTGACTAGGTGGATGTAGGAATATGCAGATATGTAAGAGATGAATTTATGGTTGCAGGGACTCAACCTAGTTTTGTCACTGTGATCTATGAAGATTTGTTTGTTTGTTCCTATGAGCCCTGGAAAAGGGAGAGTGTTACTTCAGTGAGCCATATCCCTGAAGTGAAAGAGCTGGAGAGTTCTGCCAAGGTCTGGTCCCCCCAGGCACCGTGGGATCAGGGCAGCTGACCTGTGGCAGAGCTGATCATGAAGCACTTCTCTTACACGTGCTGGGAAAGCGAGCTGGGAAGCCCAAGAACTTATTTTCTCTCCATGTGTGGAAGCAGGTGTGTTTGAAGGATGCAGAGTGCTGAAAGAATAGTCTGTTTTTATACCAGCAGGGGTTGGGTTTGTTGTTTGGGTAGAAACATGTTGCAGACTGCACAGTGATGGTAACTTTGGGCCTTTACACACTTCCCACTGGAGACAGGCATTTGAAAGCAGCTTTCTGAGCAGGAAAACAAGGTTTCAGCAGCATTCAATGCTTTCTGCTTCCAAATAGTGGCTATGGGGATAAAAAATGAATAAAGGAAAAAGAAATTAGTGAGAGAAATTGAAAATATAATTAATTGGAATTTTGAGGTGGCCACTAGTGAAGGAGAACTATTAGATACAGTCCTGACAAAAACGAGGGAGTTCTGGTGGGTCCATCTTTGGTTTCTGCCACCATCTGTCTGCCCCTCACTCCTCTTTGCACTTTACTTACATTCTCTCTAGAAAGTGAAGAACTGAATTATTCTTTCTGCTTCCAGAATGTTTTCTGGTCAAACAGGGAATAACGTGGTTATTTATCTTAAAAATGGTGCTTGTGACTGCAAGTGTATGTTGCTCGATCAGGTTTGTCCTTTAATGTTTTTGTTTGCAGCTGAAATCCCAGTGGTTTTGAGTTCAGGGTTTGGAACCTGCAGGACACGTTGTGGTGATGCAATGGTGTGAGAGTGTTAAAGATCCTGTTGAACTCCTGGAAAGTTACAATAAAAGGGGTTGCTCCATACTCTCCAGAGAGCACAATGTGAAGCATGTCTGCCTTAGGAAACTGATTTTAATTAAATATTAAGGTGAGATGTTAAATAGAGGCCTCTGTACAGACCAGGCAGAGCAGTTGTGTTTGGGGAACAGATGAGTTACTTTGTGGCATCAGTTAATTGCCAGCAGCAATTTTCCTCTGCTGCTGCACAGGGAAACAGTATTCCTGCAGTGAAACAGCTCTGGCACACCGGGACACCCGAGGGCAGGGCTGGAGCCGTGTCAGGGCACTGAACAGGCTGCCCAGGGCAGTGGGCACAGCACTAATCCTGCCAGAGCCCCAGGAGTGTTTGGATGATCCTCTGGGGCACAGGGTGTGACTCTTGGCCATGGGTCTGTGCAGGATCAGGGGTTGGACTCGACGATCCCTGTGGGTCCCTTCCAGCTCAGCATAGTCTGTGATTCTGTTCTCTGGTGTCCTGTTGGCAGCTGTTCCATGGATGACTTTGTAGCCTGCAGAGAAACGCCTTTCATTCCTTAAGTTATTAATTTAAAGTTTGGTGGTTCATTTGATACGAAACCTCCTCTGTTCTGGTTGAGGGGTTTAAAATTACTCTTTCCAAAAGTAAAATATGTTCTGACCACTCATAAAAAGTGCTTTTCAGAGTGAAAAAAGTGAAGGGGGGATGGTGAAAATAAAAAGCTTCAAGATAAAACTGTTTGTGTTTCTTTTTAATAACATTTGTAGAAACTCTCCTTCCTTTGCTCATAGCTTTATTTTCTTGATTTTTTATTTCTTTTTTTAGAAAATGGTGTTTTGCAATTATAAGCTATTTATTAGTAATTTGTAGCCAAGATGTATTGGAGCACTTTTCAAGTTAAATAAGTGAAGTGACGCAAAGGAGGAGGAGGAGGAGGTGAACAGCTTCATGTCCTGGCTTTCTGGCATTTCCAGAATGAAACTACTTACTGAGTAGTTATGAAATGTTGGACATGGAAAAGTCAGCTGGGCTTATCTCTCTCCTCCTGAAAGGAAAACACATTTCTGTGATGACTGCATGCTGAGGAATAGGGGAATTAAAGTCTTTGACAATCTGTGAGGGTTTTGAGTAAGTTCCTCATACAGGAAATAAATTATTGCAGAAAAAAGTGATACAGAGGATATCTAAATTTACCTGACCAAATTTAAGAGATGAGGAAGTGTGACTGTGAATTGTGTACAGATCATTCCATTAAGTGAAATAAAGTGATGCTTTTGTTTGAGAAACAAGAAATTTGAGAGTCTTGGGAGCTGGAATTCTGAGGTGGTTCTGCTGGCTCAGTGTTTAGTGGAATTATGAGTTATGGCATGTCCAAGCTTGACCTCCCGACCTTTCTGATGTTTTTCCTGTGACCTGGCACTTTTCACTCCATTCATACTACTGCCTGTAACAAATGAACTTAACCCCCAAATGAGAAAGGGTTATCAAAACAAAAAGATGTATGAAAATAAGCAACTGTTCAGTGGGTAGTTACAATAATAATCTGTGCATCACGGCCTAGGGCTTTATAAAATGTGAGTGATCAGCGTTTTCATTCACAGGTCACATCTCTCGGACTGTCCTGTGAGCAGTCCCTGCCCTGTTTGTGTCTTTCAGCATTCTTTTTCCTACAGCAGTTGTTTATGTGGAAAAGTTAGTGTTAGGCAAGTATTTAGATATTTTTAGTAGCCTAATCGGATGAGCACATGTCCTTTTGAAAGAGTGTGTGGTGGAGCAGCTGTCTCTGAGCGTGTGGAAACAGAAGAGGAGCCTGAACTGCTCGTGGCAGAACAGCTGCATCCACTGACCACAGTTGGAAGCACTTAGAGCACGAGGAAAGGTTCCTACATAAAATAGCCCAAGTATTTGCTGGCCTATGCAGACTAATAGGCATAGGGGTGGATACTTTCTTACTTGCTCCAATACTTCCAGGGAAAAGTTGGTATATTTGGCTGAAACCCCTTTTTTCAACATTTTTTCAACACTTTTTCAACACTTTTTCACCAATTGATACATGTCCCTCTGAGAAGCCTTGTGACCAGACAGCAGCAACTTCACTGGGGGACTCCACGTGTAACTCCTGATCTGAACAAGTCAAAAATCCTGCACGGAATGGCAACTGGGATGGAACAAACAAGTGGTTTGTTGTTGTCACCGAATAATGGACTACTGTACTGCTATACTTGTGACTCAGATTCTTCATGAAGTCCATTCCAAGCTGCTAGGAAGTAATACAGATGGACAGTAAACAGATGGTTGCAGGCCAGGGTACTCATTGAAAGATGGTTAATATTCATCAGAATTATTTATGAACCCACATCCTCACTGAACTGGTGCTTTGGAAGATAAATGTATGATTAACATGTTTCATATGCTTAAAATAACACTTCTGAATCTGTGGCCCCAGAACATCTTTTCAGTTTCCCTTACCTAAGTAGCTCCTCTGCTTCTGTTATTCCTGTGCCCTTCACTCCTTTTCTTCCTCTCTTACTGTTCACATCAGGAACTAAGATACAAGTAATCCTGCAGATAGATGTTTCTTGGTTTGTGTATTTTTTTCAACACTGTCAAACTGTGGAACTTGGTCTGCTGAATGATGTATTTCCAAGGAGTGGAGAACATAGTTTTACCTATCAGCAGCTGCTGTACCAGTATGTAATTAAATTCTTAATGAGGGGTAAGTGCCTGATAATTTTGTCACATTAGGAGGTGAGGTTTAATGTCAGGGAGAAGCAGTGGTTCCCTCTGTGCTGTGGCATCTCTGTGCAGGTTTTGAGGGTAGTCTGGAGCAAAATTATCAAATGACTTGAAAACAAACGTGTCTTTTAAAGGTGATTCCAAGCAACTGGAGCAAAACTGAGATCGGGGCAGAAACAGCAGTTTGGGGTGGGTTTAGCCTCACATGTGTGTTGTGTCCTGCAGGTGAAGATGAACAATCTGCTGAGATGGCTGCGAGGTGGGAAGATGAGAAGGTGACTGAGGCTGCCTCAGAGGGTTTTGTTGCTATTAAAATCGACACCAAAAGGTTTGAGCCTATTCTTATTCTGTCACACAGTCTTTCATTGCTGATGATGAGAACAAGAGGCTTTTGAAGTCCTCACCCTGATTAGAAGATAGTCTAACTACAGGGTTCCAGAGCATAAGTGAATTCAGTACTGAAGTCTCTAGAGCCTGAAAAAATGTCAGAATTTACTGTTGTGTTCTGCAGATTTTCATTGTGTATTCCAGTACTAGTAAAAGAATGCTTGAAGTTGTCATTTTTCAACAGGAGGAGACATGAAAGTGCCATAAAAGAAGCTGGAATCAAAATGAAGTGCTAGAGGCAGTTCTTGATTTGCCAAGTTACATAATGAATTAAAAACCTCTCATGAATTCAGAAAGATAAAAATCTGTAAAGCCCCAGAGAAAATGTGTTTGCCTCCATTGTAACACACAGAATGGAGAAGCATTGAAATTCCTGGCTAAATTACTCAGCTATTTTAGTTATGTTTGTGTTCCAGTCCATGTGCACAAAGTGCACTGACATTTCCCCAAATGGCATTATTTTGAAATGCTCTATAGACATTTTATTAGATTTACTATATTATTTGTGCTCAACAGACTAGATTTCTTTTTCCTGAATTGCCTCTTAGCACTGCTTCCCTAAATCTTATGTAGTCAACTGTGATAACCAGGGATTGTCACCATGTCAACACTTATGCAGAATGTTAATGAGAAGATGCAGTGCAAATTTGCTTTTAGTGTTCTCTCAAGTATTTAAATAGTTTTGTAGGACAGTTATTTTTATGATGAAAGACTTAATCTGAAGTTGTTGCGCAGTGATTGCTCCTCCTAAATGAATCTTTTCTTTCAAACAGCGAAGCATGCCTGCAGTTTTCTCAAATTTGTATCCTTTGAGATCCGTTTA
The DNA here is from genome assembly GCA_013396655.1 of Campylorhamphus procurvoides. Lineage (NCBI taxonomy): Eukaryota > Metazoa > Chordata > Aves > Passeriformes > Dendrocolaptidae > Campylorhamphus > Campylorhamphus procurvoides. The sequence goes on from WBMV01003352.1 coordinate 202,899, forward strand.
GATGCTACATTGTGATTACAGATAATTGCTCCTCACAAGTTAATACCGTTCTTAAGATAAATACTTACAAGCAACATTATTGAAAATACTTATTATGGCACAAAACTGTGCAATAAACTGCAGTCAATAGATACCATCTGTGTATTCAACTTGCTGTCAGTTCTTAGAGAAGTGAACAAGCTGGGGGGTTTTATGTTCATCCTATGTAATTCTCTAAATAGAAAATTATCTAAAATTTATGTAATCAGCATGTATTACTAATCAGTATTAGCATACAAGCAATGCTTTCAGTTCTTAGCTGGAGCTCTGAGGTACGGGGCAGAAGAGCAAGCAGTGGACGGGGCTCTGTGGAGTCAGGGAAACATCTAAGCAGGTCCCTGCACGCAGTTCATGAGTTCTGCATGGGATTCACAACCTCAGCCTGGATTTCCTGAATGCTGTAGGGGATTCATTATTGTCTGCTTAAGATGTTGTCTTAATGAAAATATTTTGGCTTAAACCAGTGCAAAGAAAAGAAGAAATACTTATCACTTATATGCAGCATTTGCCAATGTCTTTTCTTCCTTCCTCCCTTGGCACTGACATCTGGTGACCAGGTGGAGGTGAGAGTGTTGGCCTGGGAGCTCTTCTAGGAAGGACTTTTACTTTCCCCTGATTTTCACTCGTTGCCCTTAACTGTTGCTGTGCAGATCCTGTAGTGTGTGTTCCATCCAGCTTTTTTATAGGAGACAATGGAATCCCTTTGGAAGTCATTGCTGGCAGTGTTTCTGTCGAAGAGCTTGTTACCAGGATCCATAAAGTTAAACAGGTAACCCTTGCTGACAGCCTGGATCTTTGATTGATTTGGGTGTGCTCAGGACAGGGGGTGGCAAGACCTGGAATTCAGAATTTAAGTTGGACAGGTTGGAAGCACTGTGCAGGAGTGTTACATTGATTTTTGACTCACAGGTTGGTTTAGATCATGTGTGTAACACGGGCAGTGTTGAAGAGATGTGTCAGGAACTCCAAACTGGAATGACATGCCAGTTAGTCTTCAGCTCATACATGGTTTTGTAGTCTTGTTCTCTAATGTGGATTTATAAAATCATGCCATGGAACATAATATAAATGTAGATAGTTGTATCACTTGGATTTCAAGTGCAAGACTGAAATGAGGAAAAAGTCTGAAATGTATGATTACACCATACTCATCAATATGTGATAATTCTAGTTCTATATTTTTAATAGGGCTTGTTCTCCAAAAATAATTCAGTCCTGACCTTTGAAGCTGTGAAAAATATTTGACCTTTCATAGCAACTGTTTTTCCCCCCAATTTCCTAGATGCACAGAGTGAAAGGGCAGCCTTTGGAAAATGGCAGTCAGTCACCTGCTCCCTGTCCCTCCTCCCAGCCTGATGGTGCTCCAGAAAATACACAGTCCAGAGCAGCAGAGTCTTGTAACTCTCCTGAGCCTGCTATGCCTGAGACAGTAAGACCTTCCACCAGTAATGGTTAGTGTTTTGGCACAAATGCTTGCTAATCTGCTTTGGAAATAGTTTGGGTTTTTCTTAAAAGAAAGTTTCTTATGTACATGGTAGTACATAAAAGGCAATACATTGTGGACTCGTTGAGGAAAAAATTGGGTGTTCCAGAATGCTCGTTGCAAGTCCAGAGGGAAGAATAACTTGCCATTCTGCTTAGTTTTAATGAGTGAGGAAATGGTTTATAATGCAATAAACATTGTGTATGCTTTCCTGAAAACGATTCAATTAAAAAGGTTTTTTGGGTTTGTAACCCAAACCGTTGAGGGGGGAGTCTAAGTAACAGAACCTCATATTTCCTTGAGCTACCCTTGCTGCAAATTAGTGGCTAACAATGAGCATAGTAATTTTTATTACAAGGAACCTACCTTTATTTTTTTCCCCTCATTCATTACTTGCTTGTAAATCCCTTGCAGATGGAGCAAATCTAGCTCAAGCAAGCCAGGAAGCAACGAGTTCTGCAGCTGAGCAAGTGAACAGTGCTCAGCCTGTGAATGATCTTACACTCAAGGTAGAAAGGTATGTCTTCTTCTGCAGCCTTCCTAATGTGTTGGGTCTGTTTCTCAGGAGGTTCTCTTGGGTTTGGGGTTGTTGGGGGTTTTTAACAAGCAGCCTTAATTACAGGATTTTGGTACTTCATCTCTTGTCATCTGGCAAACACACCTATGTGGTCTTGTTTTTCATTAGATGTCTGTGAGAGTACTAGGCCTGAGACTAAACCAGCTTTTAACTTAATCCCATTTTTCATGTACTCTGAAAGAGAGAGGTAATCTGGAAAACTGCAGATGTTCACCTTTGATACAACTTTAATTGCTAACCTAGGTTTTGTACAGAGATGCCTTCTTATTTCTCCTTGTTGATTTGATGGCTTTTTGTAGTTTAGGGATATTAAAAAAGCCAGAGGAATCCTATTTTGAGGCTCTTCTTTTGCTTTGATCAGTGGACAGCAATGAGTTTTAGTATTTTGGAGGATGGTAATCAGAAACATCTGGTTCAAAACACAGTTTATTCATTACACTGATTGTTTTCAAATACAGGATTTTATGTAATACAGGATTGTTTATAGTAAGACTGACACTATTTGAAATATCCAGTTTAAACCCAGTTACACATATTAGCAAATTGGATTATTTATACTGCTTAAATGCATTTTAAATCTTTGTCTTAATTTCAGATTTCTTCCAAAGTTGTTGGACAATAGGGATGATTTTTACTTAGCACTCTAAAGACAATTAAGTCAATTTTAATATAAATATCAATGTTGCTTTTTAAAAAATGCATAGACCTTTATGTACAAATCTGGTATAAATTATCTACAGCATTTTTTCAAGGGGGAAAAAGAGGCCACGCTCTGTGGTAACTACCACTCTCTTTTTAAGGAAACAGCTATCATACAAACAGCATTTTTCTGATTATAATTTGACTTCTCATGTTTAGCTGTGCCTGCCCTTTCCCCAGACTTAAATTACGTTGTCATAATTTTATTGTCATTCTGTATTAACGAATTTGCTCTGTTTTTTTAAGTCAATCCTTTTTCTGAGGCATTTTTGTGGGTAGCTGAGACAGATGCATGTACACCTATGTGAGTGCTGTATACTATTGCTGTATATATGGAGGTGGTGAATCCCCACCTGTCTTTGTGTGGATGTGCACTGGCACAGGAGTGAGTTACAGGGGTATTAGCTCTGGGCTGCAGTTCCTCAACATGAGTTCTGTCCTGCTGTGCTTGCAATGCCTCATTAGCATCTTAAAATACTGCAGTGCTGAGACTTTTCACTTCATTCTTAAATTCAGGTTAACAAAAAAGCTTGAAGAAAGACGAGAAGAGAAAAGGAAAGAAGAAGAACAGGTAATACAAAAATGTAATACCCATTGCAGGTTATTTGAATAAATTCCTCCTTAAACAAATGTACTTCAGTCTTTGCCCTTGTCCACATCCATTTTGTGGTCCAATTTTTATGTCTCTCTATTCAGAAAGAAATTAAGAAAGAAATTGAAAGGAGAAAAACCGGTAAGGAAATGTTGGAGTACAAGAGACGGCAGGAGGAAGAAATGACCAAACGCATGTTGGAGGAAAGGAACAGGGAGAAGGCAGAGGAGAAGGCAGCCCGAGAGCGCATCAGGCAACAGATCGCCATGGTGAGCCCCCTCGGGGAGGGGACCTGCCTCTGCACTGAAATGATACATTTTCTGCCATGAAACTTCAAGAGATTGTTCATCTTTCTGTTTGCAATCCTGTGGCCTTGAGGTGTAACAATTTCTGTGTTTGGGCGTTATGTGGCATTTCCAGTGGATGAAAGGAGACTTCTGATTTCATATTCATGATGGTCTCTTCTGTCTGAGCCAATGTACTAACTCTTCTGTCATATTGCTTGGGCCTAGTGCAGAATTATCACTTAAACATAAAAATCATTGCAATTTTAGCAAGGTACTGAAAGAGATGCATGGGGAATATTTAACTGTAGAACATAAACAAGAACACCGGTCTCAGAATGGTAGGGAGGATTATTTTCTAAGTATGTATATATGTGTGTGCATGTATGGATCCAAACTATGACAGCTGAAATTCTTCATGATGAGGTTTTGCTGTAGAACACTTAGAATTGCCATTGTGTCACTGGTCACAAGATTTTTGCCTTTATCTTCCCTGCAGTGTTAAACTTGCATGGGAAGATCATCTATTAACAACTGGCTGTGGGAAGTGACTCAGAGGGAAGTGTGTTATCTTGGCTAATGACACGAGATTGTGCAGTTTGGCAGTGAATAATTCTTTGCAGCACTACGGCCTTTTCTCCATATGCTCTGCTCCTGTCTGTGCAGTTGGTTCACGAGTGCAGACCATGGCTGGCTGTTCTAATGAATGCTAAGCAACAATTTATGGCAAAAAATGAAGGTTTCTCTTTGCTCCTTCTGCAGGACCGTGCTGAGAGAGCAGCTCGCTTTGCAAAGTCGAAGGAAGAAGCAGAAGCTGCAAAAGCTGCAGCTCTTCAGGCCAGGCAGGCTGAAGCAGAGGCCAGGAAAGAGGCAGCTCAAAGGGAGCGAAGGTGAGTTGCTGTAGAGAAACAAGTGTGTATTTCTGGGGAGAGAGATAAAGAAACATAAACTTTTTAAGAGATTTAATATATATCCTAATCTATTGACAATATGTTGCCATGTTAAACTGTTTAAATAGTGACATTAAAAGTTGGCTTTTCTAACATTTATTCATAGCTATTTATAAGAACATGATATTCTCTGATAACTTGCATCCTTTTGGCATTGGTGATTATGAACCACCTTTTCTTGTGTGTTATTTTGGTTAGATAAGAGCTTTTTCTGCCTGATCTTTGATTTAAATACCAGGTCTAATGGGGATGGGTGCAGGACTAGGTAAGGTGAGAATGTGAATGGTAAAGGACTGGAGAGAATGAGGGATAAAGTCAGCACTGCTGGGGAGGGGGTGCTGATCCAGCTGCTGGGCTGGGGCCACCAGCTGCCCATGTCAGAGCTGTGTGTGGAGCTGTGGAAGAGGTGTATGGTGAGAGATAAGCAGGGATAGTCCAGTCCTACAGCCCATCTGCACTGCCAGGAGTGGAGTGACTGCCCCTCTCTGCCACATTTCCATACTGCCAATTGTGTGTGTCTGTAACTGTTGCTGTGCTGACTGATCCCAGTGTGTGTCCCGCAGTGCAATAGCCAGGATTCAGTTCCGCCTCCCCGACGGATCTTCCTTCACCAACCAGTTCCCCTCGGACGCACGGCTGGAGGAAGCCAGGCAGTTTGCTGCACAGGTACACAGGGGCTTTGTTCTCTCAGCTACTGCTGGTTAGGACTTGGTGTAGCATCAGCAAGTTGCTGACTGTGGTGGAGTTGTCATCAGCTCCTGTCCTTGGGGAGTGTTGGAAGGGGGCTTTGGCAGCATCATTCTGCAGGGCCACCAACTGCCTCTGTATCACTACAGCGTATCATTAGTGAGAGACACAGAGTCGGGAAGGATTTTTCATACCCTACTATGAAGATGATTGATAGTCTGATAAGAACTCTTGGCAAGATACACAGGATAAAGCGGGCAGTGATAACTGAAGTGTTGTCTGTTTTTCACAGACGGTTGGTAACACTTATGGCAATTTTTCACTGGCAACGATGTTTCCCAGAAGGGAGTTTACCAAAGAAGATTATGGAAAGAAGTTACTGGAACTAGAGTTAGCACCCAGTGCTTCAGTGGTGTTGCTGCCGGTAGGTGCTGGGCTTTGGTTGCTCTGAGTTCTCACTGTCCTGCAGACAGCGGTGCTGTGGCTGGGTATTTGCTGTCAGTCAGCCCTGACACCGTCTGGCTTGAATTTTGGGCTTTTCTGTGTCTAAACTTGCAAAATTACTTTAGTTTCTGTCAAGATTGATTTGGAGAAGTTTTTGTGAAGCAGATAAAAAGTGGCACAGATATTTGTCTAACGTGTAACCAAAGGAGTGCTCTTGCTTCTCATTTACTTGTGAAATACTCTGTCTAACAAGAGCACGCCTTTAATATCTGAGACATTTGCTTTCTGTGTTCGTGCCCAGGCGGGAAGACCTGCTACTTCTGTTGTCCAGGCTTCAGGCAGCGATCTGTGGAAGTTCCTGGGCACGATACTTTACCCCCTCTTAGCGGTTTGGAGGTTCATTAGCAACTTTCTGTTTACGAGCCCACCCCCCTCGCAGCCCGCGGTGAGAGCAGCTCATCAGCCTGACCATTCAGCCCCTTCAACGTCGAGCAGCATCGAGCAGAGCAGGTGAGCCCAGCTGTTCAAGGCAGCTGTTTCTCAAGCTGCTTGCTGGTGTTGCTTTAATCTCCTAGTGGGAAACTGAACTTACAGAGCAGGAAAACCATTGTTTTGCAGTGATTTATGAATAGGAAATTCGGGTGTAACTACAAAGGTGGCTTTTCAGTGTTGGATGGTATTTATTACTTCAGACAGTGTGTTGAAAATGAGATACCAAATGGTTATGGTTGTACAAGAAACTCAAGCAGCTGAAGTCTGATTTTGACAGGTTTTATATTGCCTAGAGCATGATCTCCCCTGTACCAGGATTGCTGCTTGGCTCTTCTGGGTGAAGCAGCCACATCTTCTTCAGTGACAGAGAAATGAGATTCTGTCAGTTTGTCTGCCTGCTAAGTGACAAATTTTCCCCTGGGTGTTGCTTCCCAAGGGAACAAAGGGATGAAGAAAACTTACTGGGGCTAAGAGAAGGAAGGACATGTGATTTGTGTTTATTGCATTTGCTGCTTCTCTTGTGTAATTATCACTGGGGAATGTCAAACCTCACTGTTGTTTGTGCCCTAGGCAAGCAGTCAGGAAACGAGCAGTGGAGAAGCGAGGGGAAGACTTCAAAAAAGAAGGCAAAATCTATAGACTGAGGACTCAAGATGATGGAGAGGATGAAAACAATACTTGGAATGGAAATTCTACACAGCAAATGTAGTCTTGAGTAACTGCAGTTACTATCTGGCTGCTTTTTTTTTTTTCCTTCTCTTATTTGATCTAAGTCAACTAAAGTTTCTGGACAAGTGGGGCTTATTTTACACTGACTGAATTACTTAATTCTTATTCCTGCGGTGGAGTATGGAATGCAGTCACCTGTGTCAGAAAAATCAAGTGAGTAGAGGTGAGACCTAGCAGCAAAAGAGTAAAAAGACTGAAAACCTCCAGCAGCTTTCATAATTATTACCTTCTGCCATAGAAAGGCACTTTTTAATCTATAAATATTCTGCTACATGAATCTAAGGGCCAGATATATTAATATAAAGGTCACGGTAGACAACGACTGCTTAAAACAAGGGTTTCAGAAGCACTATAAGTAGCAAATCAGGTAACTAATTTATGTTTAACTTTTTTCTTGCTTCTGCAACTGCAAGCAAAACCTTGTAGTTTTTAATTCCCTAAGCACTCAATAAACTATTTTCCAGAAAACATCCCTGTCTTGTCAAGTTCCTCTGAAGTTCTTGTGTCACAGGGAAGCCAGCAGGGTCATGCACCAAAACCCAAAACACAGCAGAGAAACACTTTGATCCAGTTTAAATGACCTTACTGTACATGAAATAAAGGAAAAGGGGTGAAAACCCAATCTGTACAGTAGGTGCACTAGAACAGCACATTCTCCTAGACCCTTTCTCACCAGTATAGGCAGCAGAGCTCTGGGGGCTCCTCTTGGCTCCCCTGAAGATGATGGAGCAAGAACAGAGGCCAGCTGCAGTTCAGAAACCTTTTGTGCAGGTACCAACAAACACTTCTACTTTGGTCTTTAAGAAAGACCGAGGAGAATGATTTTCCTTCCCCTTTTAAAGTTGGGAAGCAAACACCACCATGCTGGGGAGCCATCTCTGAGGAAGACACAAGGCTGCTGCAGTGCAAGCACTAGGTTTCCTTTCCTGATGCTAGACACTTTTTTAAAGAAAAAACAAACCAAACAAACATTTGAGCAAGTGGAAATGTTACTGTTTACTTCTCAGTTCCATATGCGATTGTTCAGGGGCTCTTCTGGATAATTTTCTACATTTGTAGGCAAAGAGAGCCAAGGCCAAGGCTCCAACTATGGAAAGAGCAAAAAGGACATACAGTGCTATTTCTGCACTCTGGGGTGTCAAATCCAGCCCCAAAAAGCTCACGGTGTCAGCTGCTCCTGGAGTGGGGTCTGGTGGTGGCACTGGAAACGGTAAGAGAGGGTCAGTGCAGAGCCTGGGGGAGCCATTCCATGCAGGTCTGGGCACTGCTGCTGCTGCCTCCACAGAGACCCCATGGTGGCAGCACCAGCATTTGGGGGAATTGGGGTTGGCACAGCTGAGGCTGGGGGTGCAGTTCCTGGCAGTACAGGGGGTATTCTCAGGCACCCGTGGCCATCCCCAGACCCCCCACACCAACACTGTACCCCTCTAGTTCAGAAAACATAAACCACAAAAGAATCTGTATTTCCAAAGGGTTACATGTTAATGAAGCACACAGTTCCTGCTGCCTCACTTACCTTCCGGCTCTGGCTCTGGCTCCAGACAGGGATGTGGGCCCGTTGCGGGGTCTGGGAACCCGTTGCAGGTTATGACCTGGGAGTAGAAGCTGGCAGAGGCCTTGGGGCGCCGCGGCAGGGCGGGGTCGGTGAAGTTCACGTGGTAGAGCCCAAACCTCTCAGCAAAGCCCACGGCCCACTCGAAGTTGTCCATCAGAGTCCAGGCCGTGTAGCCCCGCAGGTCGACGCCGTCGAGCACCCTGGCTGTGGGCAGAGCCAGAGAACAGGGCTGGTGTGTTGTGTGGTGTTGTGTGGTGCAGCCAGGGGACAGGAGGTGTCCAGAGCACCCACACCTGCCCCACCACCTCACTGGTTTTGTCCTCCCCGTTCCCACCCGTGCTGACTGAGCTCAGGTGATTTGTGGTAGCTCAGCCACCAAGATACAGCCAGGGCAGCTCACTCAGTGCCCAGTCCTGGAGACTGCTTTCCTCTACCCCAAAAATCAAAGCCTTTGTCCCAGAAACAAAGGTTTGGGGACACAGAAGAAAGGCCATGAACCAGTTTGTGGGGCCTCGCTGCCACCAGGCAGGAGGTGAGCACTTCCTGAACCCCTAGCTGGCAGTTCCCAGAGTGTAAGAAAAGCAAACTGAAAAAGCAAGTTGTTTGAGCACTGCTGTAATTGAAACTAGTTTGGGGGTTGATTTTTTCACTGTTTTCATAAAAAGATGCAGCTTTTAGACACAGCAGCAGTCAAACTAGTCGCCAAAAAGGTGTCTGTCAGTAGTCCCTTCTCCTGCCAGGTGCAGCTGCACAAGGAAACTGCCCTTCCCAAGCCAAACCCAGGGTTTGCTCTTCCCTCCCGTCCCATTTCCTGGCACACCCGTGGCTACCCATGGGCAATGCTTGGTTAGCCCTGAGGCTCAGGTGGACTCGGTGAATCTGTGACTGTGTAACCACTTGCCCCTGTGATGGCAGCGGGGTTTCCCCTCTCGCTGCACCCACACCAGCACACCCACATCTCAGCGCCCTCTCCCACCTTTCAGCGCCTCATTAAGGTAGGCGCGGTAGTAATGGATGCGCTGCGAGTCATTGAAGACAAAGGGCCCCCTTTCCGAGACGCCGTTCTCGGTCACGTACACGGGGGGGTCGCCGTACTCCTCCTTTATCCAGCGCAGGATCTTGCGGAAGCCGAAGGGGGTCACCTTGAGCCAGCCGGAGCCCGAGCCCAGCCAGCTGCGGTCGGACACCGAGGCTACACCCCTGCGGAGGAGACACTGGGGAGGACCTCGGTGCTCACCCGGGGCTGCTGCTGACAGCCCTGGAAACACTCACAAATCCCTTTTGTGGAACACAGTTCCCGTGCTTTGCTTTGCAATCACATTCTGTGCAAGTCAGCTACTGATATTGGCTCCAAATCTTGTGTGCTCTGACACCAATCCTGCTTTCCAAGGTACCCCGTGGTGCTTGAGCACATAAAATCCCCTTTGCACCTGCACACGGAAATGCAAGGCTGAGCCCCGTGCCCTACAGGTCTAAAAGCACAGAGGCTGAGATGCAGCAGCCAAGGAAAGTTAAAACAATTTCATATGTTCCCTGTGGAAACATCTCAGAAAGCAGACCATTCCACTCCCATGTGTAGTTCCACCATCACTTTAATTCCCAACAGGAAAACTAGTAAGCTCCTATTCATTGCCTTTTGAAGTGGGGAATGAAATTAAATATCTGAATAAAAAAAATCTTGACTTAGTATACTTAACCACAAAGTCACATTTATCCAATGTGGTGAAGGACCTAGAACTGTCTAACAGCAAACGGAACAGCATCCATAAAGCAGGAAAAAATCACAGTTCAAACTGCAGATTGGAGGCAGCAAATAGATAAAACCTGATCCCAAACCACCAGGAAACTCACAAGTGCAGATTCCCGCCATTAGCAGATCCCCTAGTTTTCTTTGTTCTGCTTTAAAGATTCATTTTATCATGTAAGTAACATCCCCACAGGTGCTGTATGGGGCTACTTTCCCCAGTATTGGTTATAATAGCTTTAAATATCTATCTCACAGCTTTAAATATCTATCTCACAGCTTTATTTGCTATCAATTTGCACTTGTCAGTTGGCCCAGGCTCCAGGCATGCAGATTTTACTTTACCAATACTTTCCTTCAGCTCTGACCTGTCAGAGTCATATGACTGAACACCCTTGGGAAAGTTCAGGTTGTAAGCTAAAACTGTGGTATAATGATTCAGACCAAAGTAGTCATATGTGCCTTTAATTCTTTGCTTTTCACTTTCAGTAAACTCTGGAAGTCTGCAAGAGAAAACAGAGAAGGAGCCCTGAACACACTCCGTGTGTAACGCTGTTTTCTGTGGGGATACAATCAGCTTTTCACAGTAACACTGCAAGAGAGTCCTTGAAAGGCAGCACTTCTGCCAGAGAAGCTGCAGGTCTGAGCACAGCAGTGAAACAAAAGAAGGTGTGAGGCTCTTACCGGGACTGGCTCAGCCCCTGAGCCAGACTGCGCTCCCGAATCCTCCTTTTCATCACTTCGTTATAATCACCGTTCTTGAAAATGGGATGAGCAAACCAACCTAGATAAAACTAAACCAGGAGATAAGGGAGGGAAAATCACGTGTCAAAACAAGGGATTTAACCATTTCTCTATCATGAGCTGCTTAATAGATGACACCTGAGTTTATACCAAACAGACACATGGAGATAACTCAGCAATGCCCATGTCAAGGCATTTAATTTAACGAGCTTTTGCCACTGCAACCATGCTTTGTCTCATTGCTGTTGCACACTTATCAACCCCGTAGGAGAGGGATACCTTTCCTTGCAGGGATGCCTCTGGCTCACCCTGTTCCTTCAGCGAGGTGCTGACCTGGGTTCTGGGCATGTCCAGCGCCCAGAGAGGGGGTGTCCCCATGAACAACCCCAGGAGCAGCAGCAGAGCTGTGACCAGGGGTCCCTGTACCTGGAGAGGGGGTGTCCCCATGAACAAGCAGTAGGAGAGCTGTGAGCAGGGGTCCCTGTACCTGCACAAATCTCCTGGCAGCATCGATGTCCTCCTGGCTGTGTGGGTTTCGTGGCTCTGCCCAGTCGGAGCTGATGGTGATGGAGATGAGCCCTCCCTGCCTGGCCCGGTAGGTCTCGTTGTAGAGGTGCCAGACCTCAGCGTGGGCCTTGATCAGGTTGTGTCCCACCACGTAGGGCGCTCGTCCTGGCCTCGTGGAGACCCCTGCAGAGACAGGGCCACTGCAGCAGCACTTCAAGCCAGGGTAACACAGCCCCCAGGACACACATCAGTGTAATGAGCAGCATCTGGGGCCCAGCCCTGGGCTGAAAATCAGGCCCTGGAGCTGGTCTGGAAGTGGGGGCAGCAAGAGGAATCCAGGGGCTGCCAGAGGAGTGGAAGTAGGATGCAAGGCAGAGTGAAAGAAGAGTCTGTTCCCCCACCACCAACCCAAAGCCTGTCTATCCACACCACACCTCCTTCCCTGTGCCCCTCTGCGAGCCCCAAGCACCCACCCTCCTGCAGCACAGACCAGCTGTGCCCACAGTGCTGTGAAGGCTCTGGGGTTGTGCCCCGCAGTCCTACCTGGGGCAGCTGTGCCAACACCATAGCCAAGGTATGCAGTGTTGTAGGGTTCATTGAGGGTTATCCAAAATTTCACTTTATCTCCCAGTCTCTGGAAAAGGAGCTCAGCGTAGTCCTTAAACCTCTGAATTATTGTATCATTCTCCCACCCACCGACGTCCTGCAGTGCCTGGGGGAGGTCCCAGTGATAGAGAGTTACCTGTGGGGAAAGACAGCAAGAGAAAGGACTCAACCAGAGTCACTCTTACTTCTGGAAATAAGGAGAGTAACCCAGACTCATTTGAGAACACAAATAAACTGGGCTTTGATCTGCAGCTCCCTGTTCCTAATGCTGACTGAGTTTGCAGGGATCAGTCATGCCCTCAAGTGGAGTATCTCTCATGCACTCAAATAAAACACAAACAAATAGATAGTAAATACCTTTTAGCCACTGTTTCAGTTTCTTCAGGATATGGGGCAATGACTCAAACTCTAGGGACTGCCTGACGGTGAAGAAGGAGCTTTTTCCAAAAATCACCTTGTGGCAGCAGGGACTGGTCAGGGAAGAACTGCTGCAGCAGCACTGGCTCTCAGGAGAAACACAATCCAACAGGCACCTGCCTGGGCTGCTGGGGATTGTGGGGACAGGTCAGATTCACTCGGCAGCTCTGGAAGAGCTGACTGGGGCAGTGCTGAGGTCACTGCCCACTGTGTGTGACAAACCATACTGATCTGTGGGGATTCCTGGCTCCTGAGAAAAGAATAGCGTTGCACCTGTCTCCAGGAAAGGCAAGAAGATCCTGGGAACCACAGGGTGGTCAGCCTCTGGAAAAATCACAGTGTAGGTCCTTGTGGACTCTATTCCAAGGAGATGAGGGATGGGAGGTAATTGGAAACACCAACAACAAGGTTACTGTGACCTTCCTGGGTAAAAATATCAGTGTTCCCAGTCCATTTGTGCAACGCCCCATGTTTCTTTGCAGAATGCAATGAAAACCAATGAAGAACAACTTCCCTGGGAAGGAGGGCATGGATGGAAATACACACATTGCTCTGAGCATCCAGCTTGGGTTCTGCAAATTTTAGTGACCTAAAAGTTACAGGTTTTACTTACCTGAGGCATAATGTTGGCTGCCAGAAGAGCATCGATGAGCCTTTCATAGTAGTTCAGTCCCATTTCGTTGATGTACCTGGTGGTCCCATCTGGGAGAACACGGGGCCAGGAGATGGAGAAGCGATAGTGAGACACTTTGAGGCTTTTCAGCATTTCCACATCCTCCTCAATCCTGTGGTAGCTGTCACAGGCTACATCTCCAGTGTCATCGTTGCTGATTCTCAGGGGAGTGTGAGCATACTTGTCCCAAATGCTTAGTCCTTTCCCATCTGCTCTCCACCCTCCCTCAATCTGCAATTGAAGATGAGGGGGGAAATCATTAGAAAACCCAAAATTTAGGTCTTGCCTAGGAAAGAACTCTGCCTGATAAGTCTTTGTGGCACTACACAATTAGAAATAGCCATGTTTTTGCTGTACCAAACCAGCAAGACCTCTTGGGCCTCAGGGCAAGACACATTAGCCAAGCACAATGTCCCAGAGCAGGCAGTGTTCCAGCTCTCCTGCTGCCCTGTGGCTGGCTCCTGTGAAGCCCAGGCTGCTGTCCCAGTTCCTGTGGTACAACCATGCCCATAAATACTCCCAGGTTCCACCCTTTTACAGCAGTTGCTACACTAAACCCAAAGGTGTAGGTGTCTCACCCAGGATGAACCAACTGCGCACAGATGCCCCAAGGGCCCGTCCCAGCCTGCTCACCTGGTATGCTGCAGTTGCCACACTCCAGGAGAAGTTCTTTGGAAACTCCCCATACAAGAACTGCTCCTCTCTGGGCAGTGGGATGCCGTTGCTGCTGATGATTTCTGCATAGTACACGGCGGAGCGTCTCGGGGTCCTGGGCCTGCTGGGACTGTCAAAATCCACCTGGAGCAACCCAAATCTGGGATCATACCCATTCAGCCACTCAAAGCTATCCATGAAAGACCAAGCGTTGAATCCTTTCAGGTTAACACCATCTAACTTGTAAGCTGAAGGACCAGAAAGAGATGGAAGGGCATCAGTGGCACAATCACACATGGAATGAACCCCAAGGAATTCACATGCAAGCACACATGTGCTTTTAGCTTCAGCAAGATCAGTAAGAGACTCTTCACAGTTGGAGGACACAAAGCACAAATGGCCATGCAAAGGAGATCATAAAAAGAAATGATATGTTTAATTGTGTTCAGAATATTTAAAGACTGGCATTAATCACTTTTAAAAACGACCCTTCAGAGGAGTGAAGTACCCAGAAATCGAGAGAGGAGACACACACCACCAGCAGAACAAAAGCAAAACACTGGTACCTTTTAAAGCCTCGTCAATGTATGTTTTGTAGTAAAATATCCTGGCATTGTCATCGACACCCGACTTGGTCTTTATGCCCACCCCGTTCTCAATGATGTATATCGGGGGATTTCCATATTCCTCCTTGATCCAGTTCAGCACCCTGCGCAGCCCCCAGGCCACGGCCCGATGGCCGCTCAGAGCTGAGGAGGGCCAGGAGCTGTCCATGCTGGTTGAAACCTCCTGGTCGTACTCGTAAGAGAAGGGCCTGAGGCGGGTGGTGGAGTGGGTGACGATTTTGGAGGTGTAGGTGTTGAAGCAGAACACATCTGCTGTACCACGGATGTACTCGCGCTCCTCTGCTGAGAACACCGGCAGGCGCGACAACGGCAGCCCCTGCAGCTCACTCCTGTTCCCCACCTTCCACTTCATCGCCTCGGGGTAGTCCCCGTTCTTGAAGATGGGGTGTGCAAACCACCCCACCAGGAACTGCAGGTACCTGTCTGCAGCTTCCACGTCCCGGGGGTTGCTGGGTGACTTGGGCTCGGCCCAGTCGATGTTGGGGCACAGGGCAATGACCCCGCCCTGGGTGGCCCTGTATTTGTCATCATAGGTGTGGTAGACCCTGGCGTGGGCCTTCAGTAGGATGTGGGCAACCCTGTAGGGAGCACTGCCAGGGTCCTTGACGTTGGGTGGGAACGTCCCGAGGCCATAGCCCTGCCAGGCGATGACTTGGGGCTCATTGAACGTGATCCAGAACTTCACCCTGTCCCCAAAGGTCTGGAAACAGAAGTCTGCAAAACTGTCAAACAGGTCAATCAGGGCGCTGCTGTCCCAGCCACCAATGTCCTGCAGAGCCTGGGGCAGGTCCCAGTGATAGAGAGTGACAATTGGAGTGATGTTGTTTGCAACCAGCCCGTCAATGAGACGGTTATAGTAGTCAACCCCATGGCTGTTGATTGAGTTGTTCCTTCCAGTGGGGAAAATCCGAGACCAGGAGAGGGAGAAACGATAGTTCTTTACCCCTAAGGCTCTCAGCAGGTAAATATCTTCCTCCACCTTGTGGTAGCTGTCACAAGCAATGTCCCCAGTATCACCATTCTTTATATTGCCTGGGACATGGGTGAAGTTATCCCAGATGCTGGGCCCCTTGCCGTCAGCATCCCAGCCCCCCTCAATCTGGTAGGCAGAAGAGGACACACCCCACGTAAAGTCCTCTGGGAATGTCCCATAAAAGTACAGGTCTCTTTCAAAGGCAGTCTGAGATGAAAACTTCTCCCAGACAACCTTGGCCTTGGAGGGAACTTCCGATGCTGGCAGATTTGGCAACTTTGATGGCATGATGGGTCGGTCAAACACCGCTGGCGTAGAAGATCTGCCCAAGGTTTCGGATGGAAAACCATTTTTTTCAATCACACTGGAATAGAAATAAGCAGATGCCTTGGGAGTCCTTGGTCTGTTGCTGTCTTCAAAGTCCACATGATGCAGCCCAAACTTGAGGCTGTAGCCCGCTGGGCCCTCAAATCCATCAACCAGGGACCGAGCGATGTAGGACCGGACATGGACGGCGTCGAGTGTCACCGCTGCCACAGACACAACACCACACACTGTCACCCCCTGGAGCATCTCCCGAACAAGCACCACGGCTCAGGGCACTGTGACCACCCACACACCTGCAAAGGGGTTTATAGGCCAAAAAACCCCCTCGAACCATCAAGTTATCAGGCAAGAAAAGCACTCCAATAGGAGCTGGTCAGATGCTTAGTGACAAAAATGTGTGAGCAAAGAAGTATTAGCCAAGAGAGATTTGTGTGCAGGACTCCTGTGCCACTGGCATCACTTTCCCTGTGTTCTCGTTTCCACGCAGATTTCATCAGTTTAGGTACATGGTGCATTTCAGATGTAGCACTATAGTTAAACTGAAACACTTCAGGTATTTAGTGCTTGCCTTTCTGTCCTGAGCACAGGAGTGTTTCTTAAGGCAGAGCAGTGTATTCAGTACCAGCAGGGGCCAGGCCAGCATCCTTCCTCACACTGCCTACAAAAAAGCACTAAATCCCTCTCTTTCCAGAAAAGTTCACTTCCCATGTGCCCTCCATCTCCTTTCCTTCTGCTGAGGCATAGTAGCAATGCTGAGAACTAGGTCAAGAAGATCAAATGCTGCACCCTGATCACCAAAACATATTTAATAATGTTTTCCTGACAGTATTGTTCCATGTAGCTCAAGAGAATCTGTCAAATCTCTCTTTGAAATCCCAAATCTCTATTCCTGTCCAGAACTTCAGTCACTGGTATTATTTTTACAGCAATTGATACGCAGCTTGCAAAGATACAAGCACAACTTGAACCTTCTAAAAATGATTGAGATATAAATATCCCCCTAAAATTTCTAAGCTGAAATGGTGCAGGATGGTGCCAGTTACATCTGATTGATCAGTAAAGGCAGTTCAGCCTCGACCTATGAGATCTCTACAGGCAAGAGCCTTCAGGCAAATCACCTTCAAGGAGCCTGGAGGATATGAACCAATGTTAGAGTCCAGGTTGCATTAATCCATACATATGAAAAGCCTATTCCCACATCTAAAGAGAATGGAGAGCTCCCTATCTGGACACCAGACAGCCTGGGGTAGATGAGGGCACACTCAGTCCCCACAAGACAGGCAGCTGACCTCGTGTCACCATGCAAGTGATGATGTTTTGAAGTCAACCACCATGGAAGTGCTAAAATAACCAGTTGCCGTGATTAAAACCCCACATGGTAAGCTGATTTCTCCATACCTTTCAGGGCCTCGCTGATGTAGCTGCGGAGATAATCCACGCGCAGGGTGTCGTTGATGGGATCCCCCTTGTCTCCCGTGGGCACACCATTTCCTGCTATGTATATTGGGATCTCTGTCCCCGTGTATTCCTGGGATACAAACTTCAGCAGCCTTCTCAAGCCCCAGGGGACCACGTGGATCCAAGAGGAGGCAGCCTGTGGCCAGGAAGGATCCACGTGCACGGAGAAGTTCCCGATGCTCTCGTAGCCCGGCGTGCAGGTCCCCTCAGTCCTGGCACTGACCAGGCGGGATGTGTAGTGGGAAAGGCCAAAAAAATCTGCAGTCCCTTTCACCCAGGACTTCTCCTCCTCTGTAAACACAGGCAGCTGTGCAACTGCTGAGGGGCACTGCTGGTTCACCTCCTGGACCTGAGCCTTCAGGACCTCTGGGTAATCGCCATTGACAAATATGGGGTGAGCAAACCAACCAAGCATGAACTGCAGGTACCTCTCGGATGCCCTCATGTCCTCGGTGCTGGTTGGAGTCCTGGGCTCAGCCCAGTCCGAGTTCAGCACCAGCCCCACCTTTCCCAGTTGCCGAGATCGGTATTTGTCATTATACAGGTGCCAGACCTTGGCGTGAGCCTTGAGAATTGTGTGAGCCACCTGGGAGCAGAAAGCAGAGGAACGTGTGTCACACACAAAAAGCCTTGAACATTCAGTTTATTGCCACGTGAAAACATCTTCTCCATCCAAGAGAAAAAGCCTTGGCAAAATAGATAATCACAGCCAAAGAGTGCAGTAGGTTTTAGAATAAGCTGGAGAATCTGACTCTGCATCAACACCAGCTTTCAGAACAGAAAAATACAATAAAAACATCAAGCCTCCACTAACAAACACATCTTTTGCAAGAGTCATAAATCCAACAAACAAACAGTGGTCTCAGAGGCCACATTAGGCCTGAACATTGTTAAAGTACAGAACATCAGAGGAAAACAACCCAACAAGAGTAGCTGCAGGAGCCTAGTTATTCCTGTGTGCCTACCTTGTAAGATGCTGCTCCTGGGTCAGTGATTCCTGGGGGATGCTCTCCAGTGCCATAGCCAGCATAGCTGACAACCCAGGGCTCGTGGAATGTGATCCAGAACTTGACCCGATCCCCAAAAGTGGCAAAGCAGAAGTCTGCATAGTCCACAAAGGCATCTATGATGCTCTCGTTCTGCCAGCCCCCGAGGGCCTGCAGAGCCTGGGGCAGGTCCCAGTGGAACAGAGTCACCATGGGCTCCACCCCAGACTCCAACAGCCCCTCAATTAATCCGCTGTAGTAATCAACACCCTTGGAGCTGATGGTGTCCTTGGTGCCAGCAGGGAAAATCCTGGGCCAGGATACAGAAAATTTGTACAGCTGGGGATGAAGACCCCTGAGCAGGAAAATGTCGTGGCTGGTTTTGTAGTAGCTGTCACATGCCACGTCTGCTGTCTGGTTCAGGTGGGCATGGCCTGCGTGCCCAAACTGATCCCAGATGCTCTCTCCTTTCCCATCCTCTGCCCAAGCTCCTTCAATGTTAAAGGCACCTGTGGATGTGCCCCAGAGGAAGCCACTTGGGAAAACACCTGGGAGAAAAGAATCCCTCTCCAATTCAGACCGTTCAGCAAACATTTCCCAGACTGTTTGATAGGAGGAGCGAGGGGCAAGGTCAGCACCTGGGCTCTTCTGTAGAGTATTTGTGCTGGAAATGGGAAAAAAAAAGAAGGTGAAATCTCCAAGGTGAATGCCAGTGCCACAGGACTTGCAAATGTGGAGGAGAAAGGAATTGTTTGCTTCCCATTTAGGTCACATAAGCCACTTCAGGGTGTAGTTCCTCTGCCATCTGATCAATCCAACCTGCTGCCACCCAGCTGAGGGTGGAGGGCAGTGAGGTAACTACTAAGCAGCTCATTGCAGGTAGATCCTCATAATTCATTAGTTAGGTCAGAGGGGCAAACAAAATCCTTGCAGTGCGGAGCAAATTCACAGGCTACAACTGTTTCCCGAGATTCCACAGGATAAACCAAAACTGCAATCCTGCTGCTGTAATCCTCAGCATCTCCCTGCACAACGACAGCTCTCACACTTCCATAGGCCCAACTGGCTTCTCCCCTAGGAGAGCCTCCATTGGA
Source organism: Campylorhamphus procurvoides (assembly GCA_013396655.1). Taxonomy (NCBI): domain Eukaryota; kingdom Metazoa; phylum Chordata; class Aves; order Passeriformes; family Dendrocolaptidae; genus Campylorhamphus; species Campylorhamphus procurvoides. Next base: position 222,239 of record WBMV01003352.1, read on the forward strand.
TTTGTATATTTAAAAGTATTTTGCTCCTGAAAAGGGCAGAAGGCTTGGAAAATGTACTTATTACTATTGACTTGAAGGTTCAATCTGGGTTACCAAGGATGAGAGAGTGGAAGAGGATTACATTATAGGATTAGTAGCAGGATAGAGGATTGCCTGTAATCAGGAGAGACTGGGCTCAGCAGAAAGGATCCCTTTCCAGCCCTTTCAGCCAGGACTGCACCACTAAAACTGTCCTGTCTTTTCCTGCTCGTGGGTTTCTAGGGGACACTGTTTTAATAAGGGGTCTGATTTAAAGATCAAACACTGTACCTTAAAACATGAGGTAAGAACTCATTAATGTCACACCCAATTGTTCGTGTTTCTCCTTTATTGAGAGCTGAAAACAAAGAAATGGTGAGTGAGGGACTGAGTGCCAGCTCAGGAGCCACACACTGCATGGCACTGCTTGTACAAACAGGGGCACCTGGGGAAACAAGGTGCTTCTCATGACTGAGAGCTGTTTTCCTCAGAACAAATATATTGGGGTTTTATTAGACATTTACAAACTCACATTAAAAAGTGATCATAGAATCATTGCATTATTTAGGTTGGAAAAGACCCCTAAGAGTATCAAGTCCAGCTATTAACCCAGCACTGCCAAACACCACCAAACCACGTCCCAAGTGCCACACCTGCACATCTTTCAAATCCCTCCAGGGATGGTGGCTCCACCACTGCCCTGGGCAGCTGTGCCAGTGCTTGACAACCCTTTTGGTGAAGAAATCTTTCCTTACATCCAACCTAAACCTTTCCAGACACATCTTGCAGCTGTTGGAAATGACAAAAAGCCTTGGAGAAAATTTCCTGCTTCCCCTCCCTTAACATTCACCATCCACCCTTAATTTTCCATGAAGGCTAAGAAAAAACCCATGAAAAGTTATTTCATCTAATAGCAACAACCTAAATTGGACAATTTTCAAGTTCCTCCATAATTTATCATGCAGAGCTCAGCAAAAAACCCTCTACTCCTTTTTGAAATGCCACTTACCTGTGACAATGGCAGCTACTGGTGTGAAAGGATTCTCTTCCGTGGAAGCACAATCAAGGAGCTTCAGACTGAAAACCAGGACCTCTTTGTCCTTCCAGACCCTCTGCAAAACCAGAAGTCAGAGACTAGTATGAAAAGAGGCATCAGCCAGCTCATAAAACCCTGCTCTTGGCATTTGTTGCCTTTTACCTGGGCAGCTCCTTATTTTGCTGCCCAGATATGGGATGACTCTTGTTCTACGGAGTTTGAGGACACAGTTCACTACCCAAGGTTTAATATCAGGTATGAGCCTACAGCAAACCTGATGTTGCTGCTGCCTTGGGATCCAGTCCTTTCCCAAACTCATCCCCAGAAACATTTCCAGCACTGCCTCTGCTGACGAGGGGTGGGAAGTTTGGTGGTCCAATTGCAGAGCCAGTGCTAGAGTTTAACAGGGCCTTTCAGTGTAAAGGTATAACCCAACAGCTCATCAAACACTTAGGATGTGAGAGAGAAGGTGTTTCAGTCCTGGACAAAAGAATCCTGCCATTCCAGTCATCAGTAATAAGTATTGACCAAGATGAACATTTCCAGGATCATCTTAGACCAATTCTAAGTCAGAATAACAAAGAGAAGTGAGCACTGTGCAGCTGCTCCTGGTGTAGCTGCTGCCTGAGCTCTCCCAGAAAACCAGGGCTGTTCAGACATGCATCAAGGCACATAAAATCCCATTTCTATTTATGGCCTGTTGTCTGCGGCTGTCGTTTTCACTGTGTGCATAATGTTACCTGGAACTCATCTAATTTTGTGTAGAAATCTGTTTTGTTTCCACACTGGTACTGAAGGCTGAGAGACACAAAATCTACTGAATCCTGGAAAAAAGAAAAGAATAATCCTGGAGTAAAATGGAGGGGGTTTGCAGATATTACATTAAAAATATATAAAACTGTGAAAGGTTTGATAAAGACACGTTGCTGGAGTAAGAACTCATAGGGCTATATGGGAGCCCTGGACATCATAATGAGCACAAACTGGGTACTGTGTGGGAAGATTTGGTTTGTATGCCTTCTTCTAAACAAAGCAAAATTTAAACAGCTCAGTTGAATTCTGGGATTACTTTATGAATTTAATATTAAAGACTAGCAGTCAATTTCTTAATTAGTAAGTCTGTCTGTGATTGATCAGAGAAACCTTTGCAACTACATGGTTCAGGCCTTATCAATAACCCTTTGGGGAAAGTCCACTTCAGAAATCTGCAATCATTCCAAACAACAAGTGTTGCCCCACTAGAAGTCATGAAGCTCAAGGGAACAGATTGCACTCTTATTCAACCAGCTGATAAAACTGGAAGAAAACTGATAAGCTCCCAGTTTATTTTTCAGCCCAAGGTTCTCTTCTACTTTATCCAGCTCGTCTAGTACTTCTTTTCTCCTCCTACAAACTGCTACAAAGCCCTTTGCTGGAATCCTTGCAGTGTGATGCCTTCAGCACTGCTTGCCCTGGCACTGCACTTGGAAGGGTTATGAACACTGAAAAACCTGCACTGTCATTTGTTCACATCCACATCCTTGGGGTGAACACAAACAGAGAACTGGATCTTTCACAAAGATTTCATTGTCTTCCCAGAGATAATTTCTCCTCATGTTGTGCCTTCCCTGTGCAACTGCACCACTTTTGGCACAGCTCAGTCAGTGTTTTAACGTGATCAGCAGATTTTTTAAGTGGCAGTTATTTAAAATACAGTATCTGTGTCTTTGGTGGTGCATTAAGTAGGTGCAAAGCAAATGACAACTTTTGGGAGACACCTTGTCATTTAAGCAAGTATATTGCTAAAACTGCCAATTATGAGAACAAATATGTCTCCACATATCTTAAGCAGTGCTTACTAGCCAAGAAAGGATGCTAAACCTATTTTTTAAATCAGTGAGCTTCATCCAATCAGACTAATGAAATAAAAACTTACCGAACTGGTCAATTGGACAGCTTGCTAAAATCTCTTAGAAAACCCCTAAAATCTTAAAAATTTTAAAAGTCCCTAAAAAATCTACAACCTAGCAACAATCACTTGATCCCATACATAAAAATCAGATTAAATCAAGTCAAATTTATATAATTTTGGAAGTTACCTGAAGAGAAACTGAAAGCAATTCTGATGATGTGTTGTCCAAGACCCCACCCAGCTCTAAAGCAATGGACAGCTTTCCACCTGGAAAGAAAAAACAGGCAGCCTGTCAGTAACATATTGAGGGGAAATAAAACCTCCAGTTTAATGCAGTTATTTTAAATTCAGTATTGAACTTCTGAAGCTGTGGATGAGCAGACAGTGCCCTGGGTTGGGGATTTCAGAACATCAGATGCTGAGGTGCCAGGAACTTGGGGGGACAGGAGATGAAGGAGAGGAGCGGGACAACTTGTAAGGGCTATCACCAGGTAGGGTGGACTGTACAGCAAAGCATTCCTGACAAATGAAAGAATTAAAAATAAATTAATTAAAAATTTGGAAAAAGAAATTATGGCTTAGCCAGCTCTACTGGTTGTCTGTTTGAGACAGAAAAATTCCAAGCCCGGAGAAGGCAGACCCAAGGGAACAGCTGCTTGCAAAATCCCAGGCCCCCACCACACAAGAGGTGAAATTCTGTTGCTCTGTGTAACACAGGTAGATTTTAGACTTAATTACTGTAAAACCCGTGTCTGCAATGAGAAAAGTCAAACAAAGGACACTGCAGACCTTCTCATACTATTGTCATCTCATAGAAGAGACTTCTTGTGCCTTGGTTTTTCACGGCTTCAGGTACATTTCAGTTTTTTGCCTCTGTGGGTCATTAAGAGGGACACAAAAATATTCACATGGAGACTGCACGTGGCATTGCCCCTTAAACCCATCCCACCATGGAAACCTCCCTGTCCCCACTCTCCTTACCTGCTGGTGAGTGTTCCCCGTGGAACATGGTGTGAAACCCTCTGTGGGCAGCAGCCACAGCCTGGGCTCTGTGCTGGGCATTAGGGAAGGGCAGGCTGTGCAGGACCTCCTGCAGGTCTCCGAAGGTGATCCACAGGTGCACCAGGTCCCCGAAGGCGTGCAGGCTGAACTCTGCATACTCCACAAACAGCCTGGGGAAAGCACCTTCCCCCCGCAGGGTCACAGAGCCAGGGGCACCTCGGGGGAGCAGAACCACCACGGGGCTGAGCCCTGCAGCAGCCAGGGCCTGGAGCAGCTCCCTGTAGCACTGCACCTGAGCCCCATCCGGCCTCCTGGCATCCCCCTGGGGCAGGATGCGTGCCCAGGGCAGCAGCACCTTGTAATGTGTCACCCCGGCCTCGCGGAGCGGGGAGAGGTAACGGGGCAGCTCCGAGGACATGAGATCCCGCTGGCACAGGGAGCCCTGTCCTGCAGCCACAGCAGGGCTCTGGTCCTCCTGCAGCAGCACTTGGTCCTGCAGACCTAATTGATTTGCCAACTCGCCGGGCAGAGGACCCGCCATGGCGAGGAAATTCCAAGCGAATTCCCCATCTATCCCAAGGCTGGGAGATTCCAACAGAAAGAAGAGGACTGCCTTACAGAGCAGCCCCATTCTGAGCCTGCCTCAGGAATAGTTATTCCACACTGTTTATATTACAGTAGAAGTAATATTTAACTGGAATTATCTGTTGCACAGATAAATGTTCCCAGAATTAGCTGACACTGGAATGATAACAGAGCAGGACTTCCAATCATTAGGTGAACAAATGGATGAACACAAAAAAATCTATCAAAAAATTAGTTGGAAAAAGGTCACATGAAAATATTTTCTGAGATGCTCAGGTTCCCCTTTGGACTTGAATATCAATTGACGTTTGCTGACATTGCCTCCATTTCAGAGGAAGATAAAAGAAGTAGGTCATACTTTCCCCCTCCTTTTGGCCTTTTAGGTGTAGGAGGAATCCCAGCAGAGCTCTGGATGCAGAAAACAACAAAGGCAGAGTTATGTGTATTGCTGGGGCTGGCTCAGGGTGTGCAGGACAGGAGGAGGCACGTTTGTACTCTAATTCTTGGGTGCACAGAGGAAATCTGAGAGGTGGCACCTCACCCAGCTGGAAAAGTGGCTGTCAATGAGAACTGAGGCAGCAGCAACAATAACAACGTGCTTCCTCATGCCCAGCAGAACCCAGGGGTTTCAATATCCTTTTATTGCTTTCCAGGGTACTCCTCCTCCATCCTTGAAAACACAGGCTGTCCCAGCAGGGTGGACACACTGAGAGCACCTGAACTCTGCAGGAAGAGGTAACTCAGCCTTGCTACGTTCCAATACAGCAACACTGAAGAGCTGAGAACATTTCCTGCCTCAATTCAGAACACATTGATACCCACTAAACACAAAGTTCCACATAGCTATATTGAAATGTCAGATCCATCTCAGAGTTTGTTTTCTTTACTAACCGGCTTTATATCTAAAACATGCCTGGAATCATCTGGGCAAGTCACTGCTGTGTCAAGCAATATTAAAACAGAAAACATCTCTCAACATTTGCTATTACTCCAATAGCCAAGCTCCTACAGGGATTGTAATTCGTGGACTTTGCCCCTGTTTGATTTCCAGTTGATTTTTTTCCCCCATAAAGAGCTGTAACCTTGTGCTTACTCTTCTGAACAACTATGAACCCTCTTCCCCTCACCTTGGTGTTTGAGTAACAAGTTTGAACAGCTACTTCACAGCACCACCTGGTGCTTATTTTTCAGTATTTTTCAGAGTTGTGTTAACTCAGAGAACGCCCTCCCCAGCCTGCAGAGCTGGGGAAAAGGGAAGCAAAAAAACATCTTCTCCTATGTGAAGAATATTTATTATCAAACAAAGATTGAGAGGAGGGGAGGGGGCAAACAGGTAATGAAGTACAGACATCCTCCTGTCCTTTATTTTGAAAGTAAAGGAACAACAGAGAATAACATAAACTGTTGCTGCAGGTGGGTGGCAATTTTGAATGAAATGCAGCATTTCCCTCAATGTGGTTTATGAAAGAAAGAAATCAGTGAAGTTACTGCAGTTGGAGGCAGGGCCCAGTGATGTGGCAGTGTTGTTGGAGATAAACATTTATGACACCCTCCACTCCTTAAATAACACTGTTTATCTTGAATGACATGCTGATTTAGGCCAAGGCATCATATCTGTCCACAGCTGGGAGAGACCAACAGGAAAAACATGACTGCCTTGCAAACCCACCCCCATGGCTGAACCTGCTTCAGGAACAGCTATTTCACTCTATTTCTAATTCAAATATATAGCCTTGGTATCTTTCATGCCATCACAAATGTTTCTTAGGTGCTGCTATCAAGTTGACAAGACAAATATTCAGCTATTTTTAATTCCTAATAGATTATTTAATAATCCCATAGCTTATGCTAAAAAATTGAGAACAACAGAAAGTTTTCTTAGAGAAAAATCTAAAAAATGGTTTACAAACATAATCTTAAAAATCCCTCACAAATGGTGGTAGTTTTCAACTCACAAGTCAAGACACTCATCAAGATGGGGGTTTCTGCCCTCCTGACTTAAAGCCTTGCTTTGGGCTTGGCTATTTCCAATTTCCTACTTTACACATGCAACAGGAACATGCACATCTTTAGTCCATCTAAAAAGAAAGAGAAGCAATCAGTTTCTCACTATCCATTACTGGAAGTTTTAAAAAAACTTCTTAAAAACCCAACATCCAGGAAGCTTCATCTTTCTTAAGGCATTAAACATTTAGGTCACTATTCTTTCAAACTCAAAACACAGGCAATAGAAACCAGCAATCCCACATGTGAGTAACAACAAATCCACCCCCAGGCATTCCGTGGGCTTTTATTTATGTTAATAAGAAAAACAGTAAAAACCAATACCATAAAAAGTCTACTAAATGCAACAGAAGAACAATGCAAAATGCCTCTCATTTAAAACACAGGCACCTAAATAGCTTGATGATGAAAACAGCTATTGGATGATCCTCCTCTGCATCGAGATGACAGCACTGAAGTTCAGAATTAATAATGAAACTAATATGTAAATGTAAAGGCATGCTCAGTATAAATGAGCAATCACATATTACTGACCACACCCTGGAGCATTCACAGGAATTAAAGGAATTGGCTGTAGAGCAACCCCTGCAACAAAGCAATCCATTTTCCAGCTTGTAACCAATGCAGTCCTCAGCCCTCAGTCTTCCAGCAGATAGTTTGGGTTGACAACCAGATATGGGTCTTCATCAAAAGTCTCCTCTTCTCTGGATCCTCTCAGCCCAGACTGGGACAGCTCTATCAGAATGTGGTCCTGCAGCAGACAAAGATCTGTATTAAAACAAGGGCTGTCTTTTTGAAAGGCACCTTTTTGTACTGGCAGCACCTCTTAATTACTTAACGCTTCTAATTGTGAACTCCTTCTATCAGGCTCCTGATCTTAACAATTACATTCAGTGGAAATCTCTTATATATTGAAATCTTCTATGTTGTATGCTTTCTGGGAACTTTCCAGCCTAGTGCTTTCCAATCTATGGGTTTGCACCTTTAAAAGTGGAAAGTAGTTTATGTTTCCATAATTTTTCCTCCAAAATGCCCTACTACCCCTGTGACTTAAGGCTATCCACTGAATAAAGTGCTATTTGTATTTCTGTGTCCTAATGTACAGCCAAGACTACAGAAACACAGAAAAATATCACACTTCTGTAGGGACATAACATAGCCCTTTGGACTTTTAATTATTCACATCTCTAATTTATTTCAGTGCTTTTTCCATAATTATTGCAACAGGTGTTAAGCAAAGAAGGCATTTATACTGCACCAGTCAGTAACAGGAAAAGCAGAACAGGTTTCTCTAATTAGGAATGTATTCTATTAAATATGAAGCATTGCCCTTTGTAAGCCCAAACCCTTCTTCACCACCCACACATCTCTATACATACATAATGTGTCAGTCGGTGAATGACTCTCTCTATGATCTTCTTCTTATTTATTAGTTCTTCTTCAGATTCAATTTCAGATTCGATTTCCTTTAGATACCAATTAATAAGTTCACTCTTCTTTAATGATGAATCATCCTCTTCTGCAAAGAAAAGAATTTGCATAAACTCAGCAGCACTAAGATAACATTTAAACCATAAAAAGATTTATAGGTTAACATTTGAAGTGTTAACAGAGAAACATGTTTTAACATGTTTATGTAACATCAGACTTTCTTCTGTTCCTTAAAGCATCATGGTTTGCACAGGAGGCTGTTGCATCATGATTTAATTGGAGACAATTTAGACTGAGAATTGAAGCTTTCAGTTCTGTGCACACCAGTGGCTTCCAAAGAATACCAGCCTTCAGCTACAAATCCTTTTCTGGGTCTGCTCTGTTGAGATGCTTCTCACTTCATGGGTTTTGACAAATGACTAAGGTAACAGAGCTAAAATCTGCAAGGCAGCAATTTGTATCCCCAGATGTAGCACTCTCCTGAGAAGTGTGTGAGAACGCCCTGTGCAACAGCACAAGTTGCAGTAACAATCACCCCCCGAGCTCATGGTCTGCTGCCTGTTCAAGGAACAAATCTTACCCTCCTCTGCCTTCCTGAGGTGCAGCACCAGGAGGTTGGAAATGCGTCGGTACTCGGCGAAGCCCAGCCTAAGAGAAACTTTGGGTGCAGCATCCTTGTCCCCCTCCTCAGAGTGGCCATTGATCCCGTTCACAAGGCCATTCACCCCAGCTGGAGCTTCTGCCTCACCTGTTTGGACACATTTAGAGCTGCAACATACATCTTTCAGCTATTTAATACTCTGAGCCACTGAAAAAGGTTGCACTGACCAACCAGGTGAGCTGAAGGCTGAAGAAAGAGTGTTAAGAACAGAAGTCAAGATTTCTAGGCCTCATCAGATGAGGAACAGGTGAGAAATGGAACAGAAGCACGTGCTCAAACAAGGGAAGCTGTAATGGCTGGAAAGACTTTATCCTTTGAAAAAAATTCCCTATAAGTAATTTACCATTGACTCCACCGTGGTCCTCTTGATCCTCCATCTGCTGCTCATCATCTTGGTCTAAATTGATGTCAGGAGTCTCCACTCTAATGATGGACTTATTTAAGAGCCTGAAAGCTTCCTTCACGTGTTTTGGGTGAACCTGAGGAAGATTTGAAAAAACGTGTATTAAACAGGAACTGTGGCTCTTATGCTTTCCCAACAGGTCCAGAAACTCAACTCTCACTCTGACAAAGGGCTTTTCTACCAATCTCACCCAATTAATCCTAAGCAGTAAACTCTGCAAGTTAAATCATATCCCACTACAAGCACTCTGAGGTCACACAAGGTGAAAAAAAAAGATGGAAAAAGCTGCCTGATTAATCTTTCAGGATTTAGTGATCATGTGGAGTCAATAAAAATTTTATTTAAGACAAGAACAGTTGGAGGAAAGATCAGTGGAGCAAGAAACATTAAAGAAATGAGTCTAATGAGACTCTCCTCCAGAACCAAACAGCAAAAACTGGAAAAGTCATCTCTAGCTGAGCCACAAGCTAAAAGCTATTTGTTTCTTTTAAGCTGAATTTAATTTCAAAGAACCCCAATGGGTGCCCTTCTTACACAGCCAGTGAGCAAGGCTCTATCCCTGCATGCGTCACACAACTGCTAACCAGCATTTCAGAAGGTCTGCTGGGTTTTAGAGCAGGGACTAGATGGGCAGTAGTCACACCACAGTTAATAGCCAGAACACAACATGCACCTCAGCACTGGCTGATGTGAGGAGCTCAGATCACACATAGGGGACTCTTGGGGAGGTTGATACTTCGATGAACTTTGGCTTTTTGGACTGTGGATGGAGCAGAGCTGGCAGATTACAAACTATGAAAGATCAGGAAAGACACTGCCAGCAGCCCTGGCTGATAGGAGATTGTTCTTCCCCTTGGTCATGATCTGACAGTAACAGGCTGAGAGTGCTGACACAACTGTAAAGCAGAAACGTGCCTGTTCTCAGTCTGTGCCAGCTGAACTCAGCTTTAGAGGACATACCTTAAACCCAGTGCTTCTGGCCTACAAACCCAGGCTGAGCGTGAGCACACACGAGCACACCCCCCAAGCTCCCCTCCTCACCCCCAGGAGGGTGCCCAGTGTCCAACAGCAAATCCAGACCTCCCCTCACTGGTGTACCATCCCCACGCCCTCCCTGCCACGCCCTGGCACCTCGTCGCAGCAGTGCATGCGGGCCATGGCCTCGGAGAGCCGGATCATGCTCTCCAGCTGCCGCACCGTGATCCTCCAGGACGAGCGGGTCACGCCGGCGCCGTCGCGCTGCCGCAGCCGCTTGTACTGCTCCACTATGAAGTCCTCGGACTCCTTGGAGATCTGGGGGGCATCAAACAGCACCACAGTGTCAGTGTTTGGAATGTTAAAGTTTATTCTCCTTGCATTAGGTTGGCAATCCCCAGACTTTCCTGTACTAGCAACAGCTTTTCTCTGGAACAGTCTACGCTGGACATATACTGTACATAAATATAATGGCCATCAATTATGTTAAAATTATAGTGTCATAATGATTACACTCACCAATGATAATGAAATTACAATAAGTACCTTGCTGCATTAATCATTTTACAGCAGGGTTTCTGATAATTTCCACTTTTTCGTTCCACTGACTTGTTTCTGGGCATCATTCATGTCTGTCCATACCAGATTGTTCTGTGTTTATAGACTTCTGAAAAATCTAACAGACAGCTGCTACTGAGATAGACCCCAAAAAATCCGTACTTAGAGCAGTTTCCCATGTCCTGTATTTTACCAAGAAGCAAGCAAAGAAATACTGAGGAGCAACACCCTTTTAAAATAAAGAAAAATCAAACCTCCTAAGCAGTAAGTCAATAAAATACAAAACTCTCTGCAGAAGCCATGGTGAATAATCCACACCCTTGAGGTATGAAAAAACCTAAAAATGACCCCTCAATTGTTCCAGACAGAGTGGTCTGCCACCAAAGCAGTTAGGACTACTGATTACACCAGTCTCAGCTGAGCTGGGTGGGTTTCTAGATTTCAGAAGAGTACACAGCTCCAGAACATGCTGTTTCCAGGTAATAGTTGAGTTTATGGATACTTCCTTGAGAGAACACCACACCAAGAGTCTTTGTGTTTGCTGGAAACAAGCACCCAGCAGAGTGACTGTTCCCTGGGACCTCCTCAGACAGAACAACTTGCACAGGAGAATAGAATTAATTACCTTTGGTTTGAACTGCCTTGCAAACAGCAGATACCTCCTGATGTCATCCAAGGAATAGACACGGTCAACAGACTCTTCCACCCGGGCATGCAGGTCCACGATGCGCCTGGCAATGGCATAATCCGTGACCTGGGATATTGATTGGGGCTCTGTCAGACCACTGTCACAGCAGCAGCCAAATGACAGGACAACAGTTACAGTCCTCCTTCCCAGCCCTCCCCCTCTCTTGCCATCCTCATGGCAGAGCTCATTTTCCAGAAGCCAAACTCTCTGCCAGAAGGTCCAGGAGGAAGCCCTGGAGGTTTTTAATGCAAGGAAACATTGCAGAGTAGGATAAAAGGCAGTTTTAGAATTTATAACCTCTTGGAACTCTCCTGGGCCACAAGTCAGCCACAGAGCAGTCAGGAGGCAGCACTTTGCAGTGTGGGAACTGCTTTCTTCCTTTTCAGCCTCTTCACTCTCTCTCACCAGTCCCTTCCCAGTTAGGTAATCACTCTGAGCAGAACAGTGGTGAGAGCGGCACTGACCAGCATTCATCTCTGCATTCTCACACATTCCCAAGGCAAATGCCACACAGACAGGTGGCAGCAGTGCCAGCCTTAGTAACCAGCCATTTGTAATAATGACTAATGGTGTTAAGTTTGCAGGTCAAGGCACTCCGGGGTGAAAAGGCAGTGTCCTTGTATTCAGATTTGTACTGCCAGCTTTGAGCTGACCAGACAGAGCAGAACAGCAAGATGCTTCCATGGGATCTGCTTCACCTAAAATTGCAGGGGGCCACCAGCATGGTCAGAGGGCAGGAGGGTGTGATGTGAGAGGCTGAAAGAGTTGGGTCTGTTCAGCTTGAAAAGAAAACAACTGCCTCATTGGCCAGTACAGAGGTGACAGAGCCAATTAGATCTTAAGTGAGAGGCAACTGACACAAACTGAACCATAAGAAATTCTGATTATATACAAAAGTTATTATTTTTTGAACATTTGAGAGCTCTCAAATATTGCAGTAGGGGGCCTAGAGAGACTGCAGAATCTCCATCCTTGGAGATACTCAAAACTCACCAGGTAAGCATCTTGGCAACATATTCCCAAAAATCTGAGCGTGAGGTTAGACTTTTCTGACACAAATTATTCTGTAATTCCTTAAAATTACCTCATTACATTCATCCACAAGGATGAAGAAGAGATCAAAACGGGACATGATGGGAGCTGAGAGGTTTATATTCTGTTTCAGTGACTTGGATCTGTCATAGCGCCCACCAACTGGGTTTGCTGCAGCCAGAATGGATGTCCTGGCATTCAGGGTAGCCTGACAATAGGGAAAAAAGAGAAATTAAAAATGAAAAAGAGAATGGTATCTGTGACCGCTTGTTGAACCAACTCATTGCAATCCAAATGGGTCAGCATAACAATTTTTAGATGGAGTTACAACAGAAGTATTACAACAATCAATCCTCAAAAGCACCCAACTCTTTTAACCAGCCCTTTCTAACCAGGTCTCTGCCCCAAGACACAGTATTTTAACATTATCACACTCTTGCCAACAATACTGACACAAACCCTTAAACTTGCTTTTCACTACACCCCACTATTAGCAGTGCAAACACTCACTTTACCTCTACAGACACACACAAATCTACCACCTTTTTGGGTGTTACTTCAAGGTTAGGATTTTCCCATTCTCTGTGTCCTGCCCACTCCTACCTTTTTGCTTTCAGTAACATTTCTGATCTTTCTGGGGCAGGTGGCAAAAACCTTTGCAGTAAGAGATGCCTGTGCTGCCACACATCTGACAGGTGATAGTTCAGCAAAGGTAACAGCAGGTGATCCCACAGACTGCACAGAGGACTAGGGCAAGCTACCTTCACTCCTGCCTTGGTGATGGATATTGTCTGCTGCTCCATTGCCTCATGGATGGCCACCTGATCCCGCACGTCCATCTTGTCAAACTCATCAATGCAACAAACCCCCTGCAGCAGAAGGAAAAATAGTGAGTGACCCAAATTCAATCATTGCTGGGAAGAAAAGGCATTGTTAGCACAACTGGGGGCTCTCTGCTGTTAATCAGGCCGTGGTGGGGAGGCAGGAACTCACATTATCTGCCAGCATGAGTGCTCCAGCCTCGATGACAAACTCGTGGGACTCCTCATCCTTCACCACGGCCGCCGTCAGACCCGCAGCACTGGAGGCTTTGCCACTGGTGTACACAGCTCGGGGACTGAACTCATCCACATGCCTGTGCAAAGAAGGAACAACCCCCACCCCAGTATTTAACCTGTCGCTGGTATTTTAAGGTGTGCAATGAATTTGTATTTTTTTTAATATTCAGCATCTTTTGAAAATATTTGGAAATTTGTACTTTCGTAACTACTTAAAGAACAAAAACAGTCTGTCCATTCTTTGTTAATACAACAGGGGCTTGGTGAGTTTGCTCCAGCCCTGTTCAGATGCTTCAACCACATCCAAACAATCCCTGGAAAATATCCTTACATATTTTAATTCCTTTGCCTCTGTTTAACACAGAAAAAGGCACGGTACACATTTACAGCGCCAGTCACACTGGACAACATTCAAATACCGAGTGTCAACGAGAGCCTTACTTTAGGAATTGACTCTTGGCTGTACTTGGATCACCAACAACACAAACATTGATGTCCCCACGCAATGAAGTGCCTTCTGAAGTGGTTTTAGGAACTCCTCCAAAAAGCATCAGCAGGACCCCACGTTTCACCTCATCATTACCTGTCCCAGGAAAGACACTCAACTAAAAATCCAAAGAAAACACTACATTCCTCCTATTTAGTAAAGCCTTCAGCCCACCAGAATTTTAGAGCATTTGGGCACATCCACTCAGAGTTTATGTATTTGGGACCCTTTTATCTTCTGAAGAAAGCCCATATAACAGAGCTATACATAAAAATATTAACAATAATAACAATAGTAGTACATAAAATAAATCCAACTATCAGCTGTAAGGTTCAGTAGTAGAAAACCCAATAGCAAACCCAACCCTTCTGACTAGTCTTGCAGGCCTTAATGATTAAATACAGCAAGTACTCAGGAAACAGAACCTCCTTTTCTAGCACAGTCAGTGCTGGAGGGGAGAGCTTGTGGCAGTAGGAACAGGGCTTTCAACCTTTCCCAAAATGGCACCACACAGAGAGCAAAAGGAATTAATATTCACACAAGTGAAATCTTCCCTCTCTGAGGCCACAACTGGATTCTCACCATGGATAGTGGGGAAGAGGCTGGTACACAGATTGTGGTAAAGGTTCTTATCTTGGCTCATTTCAAAAACTTTTTCCCACTCTTTCACAGACATTTGGTTTTTAATGCTTTCTGCAGTCTGTTCTTCATCTCGGAGCTCTTTTCCACCAAACTAAAGAAAGGAAATAAAACACTAATAAGAAGTAGAAACATGGTCACTAATGAATGTGAGCATTGCAGACAGGTTACAAAAACTCACTCTGTATGAGGGATGGAGAAACTGTTCAGAAAAGCTGCCCTTAGGCTAAAGAAGCTCATCACCTTATACCTTTAAAAACCAACAATTTCTAACATGAGACCCATGATGCAACTTCAGTTAATGAGAAAACCCCAGGTGAGATGCTTATACACAGATTCAAAAAAAGAGAGAAAACGAGTATGGCTTCCTTTGGCTAAATTTGCCTTTGTAACCATTCTCCATTAACTGGAACTTCCAAGGTCTTTTGTTACTCTGAAAAGGGGTCAGAAACTTCTACTCCCAGAAAACAAAAGGTGTTATTTTTATCCTACACGGCAGTGAATCTCCTACCAGAGTGATAGATTAAAATAACACACCATGCCAAAACCCAGAGAGAGTCAGGATTAGTTATTATGCTGTAGTAACATCCCAAAATGTGATGTGATAAACCAGAGGGAACAAGAAGGATCCCTGTTTTCCCCGTGGCAAAATGAAGCACTAAGATTTCCTAGAAGGAAATGTTGCAGAAATGGGTGAAAGCTGAATGGAAATACATAGAACAGTTATCAAAAAAATAATCACACCTGGAGAGAGGAACTTTGCTATACAAACTGAGTAAGAACTTAAAGACAGTGAAAGGCACACAGGAAGGTGGCACACACGCATATTTAACACTTCACCCATTTCTGCTCCCTAACTTGAGGGAAACCACAGGAGCAGAACTGAGCCACACCTCTGAGCCTCTTCTCTTTCCAGACTCACCCGTGGGTTAGTCGGTGCAACGTAACAGGCCAGGAAGACGAGCTTGTAGGAGAGCTCCCTGACGCCCAGGGCGCGCAGCCCGCGGATGCCCTCGGTCTCGTAGCCCTCCGTGCCCATCAGCCGCGAGCCGGTCTCTGCGCGCAGCCCTGCGGGGACAGCGACACTCAGCGCGGTGCCACCCGGGCCAGCGGGGCCCAGGGCAGGCGGGGGGCACACTGACCTGGCGTGGAGAGCTGCGACACGTCGGGCACCACGATGAGGGAGCCGGTGAAGTCGCACTTGTCGCCGGCCTGGGCGGACTCGACGGCCTCGGCGCGCAGGATCACCTCGACGCTGCGTGGGATGCTGCCCCGTGGCAGCTCCCCCTGCGTCTCCTGGATGCGCACCTGGGCACGCAGGGCAGGGCAGGGGGACACTCAGCAAGCAGCTCCACAGCACAGGCTGCTGCAAAGCACAGCCAGCAGCACCCCACTGCTGCCATCTATACCCAGCTCCTCTCGCTATGAGACAACAAAAAGATCCCTTTGCTCATCAGCACCTAGGGAGTTTTGGAGAAATTAAAGAGGATGTACAGGGGCCACAGGGACAATTCTGAAAACCACCTTGAAAACTTGAGTTAGCACAGTTCACATAAAGTATTCCTGCAGGATGTGAAGTGCTGAGGATTTGGGAGAGTAAATCAATGGAGAAGGAAAAACACTGCAGATTCTAGAAGACACCTCTTTTTCTACTTTTATAAAAGAACTATCAGTGATGTACCAGCAACAGGAGACTAATGATGGCTTGAATGGGTGGGTTTTCAGTGGTTTAGACAATAAATGTCATGCAACAAAATGGTTTGATACTATTAATAATTTCCCCTGCTTATCATAAGCCTTCCATAAACAGAAGCCTTCTCCAGAAATTCCAGTGTCTTTTCTTGAGGGAACCAAAACTTTCTGTCTTCCACAACACCTTCCAAACACCACAGGCACACCATTGTCAGTCACCACCCCCAGCCTCCCCCCGGTACCTTTTGGAAATCAACAAATCTGGATTTGTTGGTGTCGAGCAGGAACCTCCTTCTGTTGGCGCAGACTGGGTTCCTGCAGATGTTTGGCTGTGTGTATTTGAACTGCTGCTCCACGTCCTTGATGACCGTCTGGCAGTCGAGGCACATGAAGGTGCCACTCACCAGCTCCGGGTGCACGGGGTGTGTCCGAACCACCTGCCCACTGATGCGCAGCAGGGACCCGATTTTGGCCGAGGTCAGCTCTCGGATTCTGGTTCAAACAGAAACTCACATGGATTAGATTACTGAGGTGACAATTCTAGGCCCAGGACACTAAGATACAGCGTGTTTTTGTTCAATCAGAACGGCTGTAACAGACAGAACAAACAAAGTTACTAAAATATATTCTCATGTTATGATTTTACATAAACTTTTAGATTAATCCTATTGGTCAAACCAATGCAAAATTACTTTACAGGTACTTCAAAAGCAATACACACTAATTTTTTTTTTTTTAAATAAGGGAAGTTACATTTATATGTGGAGCATGACAAATAAAAGTATCTGATTCTGATTCACAAATGAAAAAGTGTTTTAAGAAACTTCTTCACATGTGTACTGGTCAGCTGCACATTTCACAGTATAAAACCAGAACATTTTGAGCGTGCTTTCTCACATTTTTCCCTGTAGCAAAAATACACAGGTTTCTGGAATTATTAATCATCTTACTTGTGTCTGGTAGGCAGGTCTTGGAATGCAACATAGAAGTCTTTGTTTGAAGGAACATTTCCATGATCTCTGGCAAAAGTCTTTGTTGCTCGACAGAGGTAAGGATAAACCCTGAAATACAGGAAAAAAAGTTCAGATTTTACAGAAGCCATCAAAATGCCTTCACTGCTTTAGTCTACAGCAAAGGCTGGGATCACATTGCCAGGGTCTGGCTTTTAATGCCACATTATACAACACACAAAAAATTACTCCAAACACGCTAAATGTGAGATTACTGCATAAAAATGTCATTTACATTACTGTTTGATAACATGCTTTTTAAAGTCTTATTTTGTGGCACTTTTATTCCTACATCAAGAAGCGGACCCTCAAAACAAGCAACTGACTCAATAAAATATTTTCAGAGCATGAAGTCTGAGTTTATTCTGTATTCCCATACTGACCATCTATTTCTTTACCAGAATAAATGCCATTGCCTGGTTAATTTGTGGTTTCCAGAGAGGAATCCATTGAGAAATGTTTTGAGCCAGTAAAAAAATAAACTCTTAAACATGAGTGTTTTCAGGATACAGAAGGAAAATAAACCTCTCAGTTTTTCACATAACAAGCAGGACCTGAGAACGCAGCAGTGCTCAGCTTTACCTGACAAAGAGCTCTGCCCTTTACCTGTAGAACTCCTCCTGCACAGTGGTGGAAAGCTGCTGGTTGAACTGCTCCAAGTCTGCAAAGCTGACGACCAGTGTGTTCCGCTCGGGCCGGATCAGCTCCTCGGCGTCACGCAGGTACTTGACCTCCCCATCGCTGTTCTGGAACCTGAGGGGGAGGCAGGAAAACGTTTCAGTCACACACCAGGCAGCAAGTGAATACTTCTGAATGCAAGAGAGAAGGCTCACTCACATTAAGGCATCCCACAGTCCCTCACAAAGCCTTTGTCTAACAATATTTCTTCTTCTACCCCCCCTTCTAACATCTGTTCTGTCAACAACCCAGCAGAGATGAGCCCGGACTGCATTCCATACAGCAGCAGTGACGTCCCAGTGCCACACAGTTTTATTTAGCCTTTAACAATGGCTGCACCAGCAAACAGGGGTTTGTTTCCTCAGGGTGGCACTCATGGTTTGCTTATTTGACACGGACTCGAGAGTCAAAACACAGGAAGTAAGATGTATTGATTAAGGTGTAACATCCACGCCATGGAAAGGGTTTTCAATACGGCTGTCTCAAAACTTTGTTAGAAGGAACTAAATGCGTCTAACGAATCACAGAATCACAGACTGGTTTGGGGCCTTACAGACCATCTCGTTTCAAAGCCCTGTCACGGGCAGGGACATCTTCCACCACACCAGGATGCTCCAAGCCCCAGCCAGCCTGGGCACTTTCAGGGATGTGGCATTCACAACCTCTCTGGGCAGAGTCCCCATGAAACACAAACTCCCCGCGAAAGCTCTCTGGGAAGGATTTTGCCAACCTGAGAAGCACCGTGCTCCCTTTCTACACCCCGGCAAGGCAGACTCGCCCTGCAGAGCCGTTCCTCAGAGCCCACGAGCGCTTTTCCGAGCGAAGGCCGAGGGGCGGGGGCGCCGGGCCCGAACAGGATCTGCCCAAATGGCGGCCCATCCCTCCGTGAGGCGCTTGCGGCCCGCCGCCGGCCCTGCCCGCCCGCCGCGGCCCCCGGCACTCACTCCTCCAGGAAGTCCAGGAAGAGTTTCTGGCACTTCTCGGCCACCTCATCGCGGAGCTGCTGGTGGTGCTGCGCCGCTGCCCCCGCCCCGGCCGCCGCCAGGTCCATCCTGCCCGCTCCCGCTCCGCACCGCTTCCCGCCACGCCAAGCACCACGTGGCCCGCGCGCCCGCCGCGCCGCCCAATCAGCGGCCGCCGTCACTCAGGGCACCGCCCCCCGCGGCCGTTTTCGCGCCAAAGGCAGGGGCGGGATCGGGGCGGGACTAGGACATGACCGGGGCGGGCACAGAGACGGCCCGGTGGGGTTGGGTTGGGTTTGTGGGGGCTGCCCCGGACAGAAACACCGGCACGGCGTGTTACGGCGTTCGAACGAGCCTTAAAGCTCAGCTGCTCCCGCCCCTCCCTGCTGCGGGCCGGGATACCTCCCCTAGACTACGCTGCTCAAAGCCTTACCCAGCCTGGCTTTCAATACCACCAGGGTTTGGGCAGACACAACCTCCCTGGGCAACATATGCCAGTGCCTCACCACCCTCAAGAAAAGACTTTCTTCCCAATATCTAACCTAAATTACCTCTCTTTCAGTTCGTGCCCATTACTCCTTGTCCTCTCAGGCCCCCTTCAGGAAGGTGCTCTGGGGTCTCCACACAACCTTCTCTCCTCCACGCAGAACAGCACCAACTTTCTCTGTCTCCACAGGGAAGGTGCTCCAGTCCTCTTCCCAACTTCACAGCCCTCCTCTGGACTTGCTCCAGCAGTTCCCTGTCCTTATGTTGGGGACACCAAAACCATGGGCACGGAGGAGCCAGCTGTGGGCAACTTCAGCAGAGTCTTCAGCTACAGGGTACTGTTTCCCAGAGATGAAAGCAGCTACAGTAGCTGGAGTTAAAACTCCTCTGGTAGTCCCAAGGCACTGCTAAGGAAGCCAGATCCAGGGAATCCCCACAGTGTACAGGAGGCACTGGGGCAGCTGCTCACCGACAAGATGCAGCTCCGGCTGCTGAAGGACTGGCCCCAGGAGAGCAGGGTGTAAATGAAGCCAGGTGAGGGTCAGGCTGTAGTTTGGACACTTGGCTCCCTGTTGGCAACACAGGACGGTGGAAGGTAACATTTGCCAAGCGGTGCCATGGCTGACAGCCACTCCCGAATGGCAGCTGCTGGCACACGGTGCCCACCAGCAGGAACTGCTTCAACAGCGATGAAAAATTGCTTAGAATTGCTCTGCCACCTGCAAAGTCATTAATCTCTGCCTAAAGTGGGAATTTTGCTGTAATTAAGGCAGCTAAGGGCTCCTTTTCAGTCCTGAAACCCTGTAAGAAGTGCCAGCAGCACCAGTCTCCCACAGCACTGTCAGTGCATGTGACGGTGCACTTGCCTTAGTGAGCAGAGACTTGACTGCAAAATGGTAAAGAAAGAAACTAGTAGAAATAACCTGGTAACTTTTAAGACATTTGTAGTGAATAAATGCTATGTTTTGTGAGGTAATACTAGCAAAAACATGCACAAGTTGGTTGTGAGGCTTATTTTAAAAGAGTAATTCATCTTAGATAATTTTTTAATAATTTCTATCAAATTATTAAAAACCCCTACAGCCCGTGCATGCAGATATATATAATACTCAAAAAAACCCCAGTAAATAATTCAAATCTGTTTAGGCAAGTTGTTTCCTCTAGAGGTGGCAGTCCAGAAAACACACTATTTTTCCAGGCTCTCTTTGGCCAGCAGGAACAAGCTCAGAGGGGAACCATCGCTGGCTGGGTGGTGTATGGGATGAAGGGTAACCATGGACTACCGTGGCCTGAGTGAAACCATTCCACCATATGGGACATGCTGAAGCCCAGTATGAGCTGGAGTCCAAGGCAGCCATGTGGTGTTCCACAATGGACACTGGCAATGTGTTCCAGCAGAGCAGGGTTTGCCTTCACATGGAGTGGTGTCCAACACACCTGGAACCGACAGGCACAAGGTGGAAGCACCAAGTTTTCCTGCTTTTCCTTTGGTCCTCCCCTGTCCCATGGGGCAGGAGCAGGCAGCTGTGTGGTGCTGAGCTGCCTGCTGGTTATCCCAGCAGGTGTGGGCAGCCACAGGGAGCCAGTCCTGCACTTGGCTGCCAAAAGAGCAGCCTGAGCCCTCCATCCTGCTGGGACATTCAGACAGCTC
Source organism: Campylorhamphus procurvoides (assembly GCA_013396655.1). Lineage (NCBI taxonomy): Eukaryota > Metazoa > Chordata > Aves > Passeriformes > Dendrocolaptidae > Campylorhamphus > Campylorhamphus procurvoides. The sequence goes on from WBMV01003352.1 coordinate 243,186, forward strand.
AGTGAACACAGATGGGTTTTCACAGGAACATGGTGGGGTTGAACTTCTGAAGCAAACTGAGGCTTTGTGTCTGTTTTGAGCAGATGACTCCCGGGCTATTCCTTACCAACATTCTTTATAGTTCCTTAGTTTAAAAAATTGCACTATTGTAATTACCATCTGCACATCATGAAAGAAAATACAAGCAAACCCATTTTACCTGGTGGAGAGGCAGCAGCAACATGGACTCCATGTAAATTGCTGAACTTCCTGCAAGTTACTGAAAATAGAGGACAATACAGGTTTTACTTTTCCAGAATGATTAAACCAGAGTTGCTACCTATCAAAGCAATATGAAGTTCAGAAATTACTCTTTGCAAGGTTTCAAACTAAGCCCTAAGACTGTGCAGCTCCCATTGAAGCATCCTGCTAGCACGACATTCAGGACAAATGCACTTTGATTTATGATCATAATTATTTTCTGTTAGCTAAGAGAGACTGCATGAAAGGATCTGCATACAAAGGAATTGGGGCCTCAATCCAGACTCTTGTTCTTGTGCAGCTACTGTGAATAAATCAAACCACAGCCCGAGCCCGAACAACTCTTAACAGAACTGGGATGAGCACAGCAGTTACAGGAATGTATGCAAAAAACTTTCTGCCAAATCTAGAGCAAGAAACACTCCTCAGAATACTTTTTTTGTTGTCAGGAAATTTAAGTCAGTAATTTTGCTCCTGATTAGAAGGATGCGCTTCCGAAGTGGAATATATTACTATTTCCGTATGAACAAAACTAATTAAATTAAATTCATTCCAGTTGGCTTAGCTGAATAAACAACTGAAAACTTGGATTCATCAGTACTAAGTCTGTGAGGATATGCTGTGTTTATAATCCACTTAGTTTTACAAAGTACGACTGGGTAGGCTGCAAGATTGTCAAGTCAATAATTTGGGAGAGATTCCACAGTAAATTAATTACAACAGACTCATAAGCAAAGCTGCAAAGTGTTATTCCTTGAATTGTGTGACTTCTAAACAAAGTTTAACTTCTACATTTCCAGTACTTTACCTGACTGACCTTTAGACTGATTGTTTTCTAATGGAGAAGTCTTGTCACAAGACATTAAAATTAAGTCTTGTTCAATGGCAGCTGCAAAAGATGATTTGCCCTTTTGTGAAACTCTACACAATTTACACACAGCCTCACTGACCTTTTGGTAGCACAGCCAATATGTGACTCCTCTGACATTTAAAAATCAAGGTAGCAACAATAACAGAGACCATCTAAACCATACCTCCTACTGAAAGCTTTATCATGGAAAATGTTAAGCACAAATTAAGTCAGGAACTACAAATATATATGAATATTAGAGTAACTCTATTGCAGTGCCTCAGTAAGGAATTTAATCCTTTGCTCTTTGGCATCAACACTTACAAAAATGTTTCAGATTTGAAAAACAACTCTCAGATGCAGCCCACACAAGGAAGTTTTGAATGCACTGGTTCCTCTCCAAAAGCAGGGCACATCCTCTGGGCTGGGAGGAGGAGGATGAGGAGAAGGAGCTTTGTGCATCACTGCAAATTGAGGAGGTTCAAGTAAGTGATTCATTTGAGAAACAGGATGTCTAGAAAGAATTCCAGAAGTACTCTTAGAGAAACACCCAATTTCTTTAAATGTAGAACAGTTGGGCTGTTGGCAGCATTTATATATTAAACAAAACCCCTGAAATTGGCTGGCTTACATAATTCTTTCTTTTTTCCTCAGTAATAAGATGTATGAGTGATTTGTTTTGCTTGTTATCCCAGAGGCTGGGTCAGGCAGGAAAACACACAATCTGCTCTCAGACTCACTGTCCATTTATTTTCTCAGAATATTATATATCCCTTGTGTATTCCAGGAGCACATGTAAACTTCTATCCATTCTCAAAGAGTAACATAAAATAAAGAACAGGTCTGTGGTTTGTATACAACCTTAAAAAAAGGGAGAGGGGAAGAAGATAGAAAATAAATTTAAACTTTAGACAGTTATTACATCTTTAAAAACCCCCTAAGCAAACAAACCTTATTGATTCATTATTATCTTGAGAGGATATAAAAGAAAAAAACAGAAAGACAAATTTGCATCTAATTTACTTTGAGAGATTTATTTCAACTACTTTCACAATTTCAAACCAAGACTTCTTGTTAAGAACGTTCATCTCACCTGCTTCCCTACCTGACACTCATGTAAATTAACAACTGGCTGGTCTCCTGATTTTTAAACTGCAAGCATCCAGTCACTTCACCTTTGAGCCAAAACTTCAGAATATTCAATCTTGCTGACATAAGTTAAAAATGCAAAATGGTTATTGCATAATTTATTAAAATGTTTAGAAAAATGATAGAATTTAATGTGACACTAGAATACTAACTCAAAATGTCACATTTTCCTTAGAAACGTGCACACTTGCCAATACAAAGAGTCCTGATCTGTTCAAATATTTTCCTTTAAATAAACAACTAAAAAAAAAAATGGCACTTCATAAAGGAGACTTTGTTTTAATTGTGTATCACAATGCTCAGATCAGTAGAGGTCCAATGCTTGCAATCCCCTGGGGTTTGCAGGGCACATCTCCTCCAGCTCTGGGCAGCAGCAGCAGCTCGCTCAGGGTGTCAGTCTCTTGGGATCCCGTGGGAACATGGAGGTCTGGCGGACGTTGTGCAGCCCCAGGAACAGCATGGTCACTCTTTCCAGCCCTGCAACACAGCACAGCAACCAGCACTGAACTCAGTCTTGTGCTCAAACCCTTAGGAAGCCACAGGTGCTTCCCAGGCTCACACAGTGGAGACTGAGGTGTCTGACTGTGCAAGGAGCTAAAGCACAAAGTAGGGATTTTACACCAGTGCCTCCTGCCACGGTACCGACATCATTTGGGACAGGTATGGACAAGAAATGGCACCAGAGATTCAACCCTGCCCTGAATCACTTCAGGATTTCAAGAAAGATGAAAGACTTCAGAGCAGAGGTGGGTAATTTGGAGAACTGGACCTTGAGTACAGGAACACAAGTACAGTCCAAGCCAGTTTTAACAGCTGCAGAGCACAGGACAGTAAATGCCATAAGCAGGTAAAAACCTGCACTTGGGGAAGTTCAACCCAAATCCTCTGCAGTACAAAAATGTACATTCACAATACATATCCACTTAACTATCTGATGATATCTTTATGGTAATCAATATTTCACTGATTGTTGTGTTCTTTTTTCCTGAAATCATAGAGGTTGTGTGTGTCCTGAGGAACATGGAGGCACTTCCTAATCCATGGGGCTATATAAGTCCCCCAGCCATGCTGAGGTGCTAAACTGTCAGTTGTTATCATTAAAATGCCTGAAATCTTTTAAAAAAATTTTTATATGTAAAATACTCACACCCATGACATGAAGCCTCTCAATACCTTTGCTGAAACAACCAGCATCAAGCTGATCAGTGACTGTCAAATCCCTGACAAGGCAGAAGCAACCACTTTTTTCTCCTCACTGCAGAACAGCTTCACCAAATGCACAGAGATCTGTAGCTGCTGAAATAGTGGTGGCTTTGGTAAATCCATACCCAATACAGTATGTTCTTGCTTCCTTAAATTTTCCTCATTGGTCAAATTTAAAATGATGTGCCTGGCTAATGAAAGGGCACCTTTTCTTGTGATCACCTACTTTTTAATTGCCAGGCTGTACCATTAATATTTTGCCTATTTATTTTATGATGATCCCTAAATTTTAGCTTCTCTCCTTCAATTTTCCAGGATAAACAGCCCCACAAATTTATCTAACAAAGCTCCTATTATGAATTTTCTATTGAACTCTGCTTGAGACTGAGCAGTGCAAGTCAAGTTCAGGCTAACACAGACCAAAATAAAACAGAGACACTCACCTATTCCACCACCTGCATGAGGGGGGGCTCCAAACCGAAAGGAATCGATATAAGCCTTTATCTTCTCCAAATCTAAAAAGCAAAAACAGCTGTTTCTCACCTGCTCAATGAACCCCGAGCCAAACATACACCTGACTACAGGACTGCAAACACAACAGAAAATTTACAAACCAGCAGTGGGGTTTTACTCACTGAATGTATAAATTACCCAGGACTATCTAGAAATTATGACTGTAACAGATTTGTTTTACAATTTTCTTCATAAGTCTTTGTCAAGAAATCGCTGGGAACTCATTTCTTACCATCACCACTCTGGATGGTTAAACAGAATTAGATGGATTAACACTAAGAATGAAACAGTACTGTGAGTCTACCACTACTGCCATATAAGAAATTGTGCCCCAAATTCCTCCTCTAAAGGACACAAACCCAACCATGAGCTCTGTTCTGTTAAAGGGACTCCTCACCAATGCCATGATGTTTGGCTCTCTCTGTCAGCAGCTGGGGGTCGTGAATTCTCTGAGCTCCTGACAGGATCTCCTCCCCTCTCATGAACATGTCGTAAGAGTTAGAGGTTTTCTGGAAAACACAAAGATGAGTTTATTTCCTACCCACAGTTGCTTCATAGGTGGCAAACATGCACTTCTCAATAGCTTCACTTATGCTACCTGAAGCTGTGCAGTAAGAGCAACGTTTATTTGAAGCCTGCCCAGGAATTACAGCCCTTTGGCTCCTTCTCAGTAGACTGGAGCTGATTTAATACACTGAAGTTCACCACATGCCCTTTGAAAAATCACTACACCTGCATGTCATTATCCCAGCAAAAGATGCTCCAAACATATTTACCACAGATTTAGGAAGAAACTGTGGAAACTGTATTTGGTGTTAAAGCACCTGCTGCCCTGGGAGAATGTTTTTGCCACTTTGCAGTGATGGCAGCAGTGTTTGACCATGGAGATCCCTTCATAAAGCCCTCCCAATCCTTCTGGTAATGTTTTCACCAGTGAAGAGCAATCAAAAACATTTTCCAAGTCGTATAACACTGATCTGATCTTGTTCTCAGAATTTTAACAGTAGATCACAGTGGGGCTGGAATTAGATAATCTTTATGGTCCCTTCCAACCCAAACCATTCTATGATTCTTTGATCACACAAATATGCCTTATTGTATTGTCAAGTTATCCTCACACAGCAGAATTTAAACTGGAACCCCCCCACACACACACATTGACAACAACAAGGAATTTTACTTACAGGGTTGGCTGGATCTGGCATTGTATAAAAAGGCCTCACAGCAAGAGGGTATTTGTCCAGAATATAGAAATCTGTGTCATACTGAAAGAAGGTAATTTGAAGCAGTTAGTACAGGAGAAAATTACATAAAGAACAAATTACAAGAGGAACATACAACCAGTAAATCTTTGAAATAAAATTCAAAGACATCTCCCGACAACTTCCCACAATATTGTCTTAAGAAATGAGTTATCAATAAAAGGGGCATATTATTTCTCAATTTTCCAATACTTCTAGTGTAAACTTAAAATGTTTAGCAATAAGATGTGTTGCTGTAGTAATTGGTACTTTCTTCTCCCCCAAAAGATGTCATCTTCTCCTATAGATTTAGTGAGAATCTGGTTTGTTTTTTTAATTTTAAGAACAAGTTTTGGAACATACTGTCCTGCTTCGTGTAGTCAGTATAACATGAGAGAAATAAACATAAAAGATTGAAAACTGATTGAAATGGTTTAGTAATGATAAAGACAAAACTGACAGTAGATTAAATACACAGCACCAAAATGGGCATGCAGGCAGCTGAATGCTTATGGTAATCCCAAACTCTTCACAACTTCTGCATGGTCTGAAATATCATATTGTCAATCAGTGTGTAAAAGGCTGTTTTATATGAAGTAGGTATACTAACCCAACAGCTCCACAGCATCAGGTTTGAGATTCAAGGACAAATGTATTTATTCTAAAATAATGGTTACCTTTTCCTTTACCAGGCGTCCCAGGAGCTTTTCATTTGGTGTGCTGAAAAAAGATTTTCACCATTAAAACTGATTTAAACTTGTAGTAATTACATACTTCATAAAGCCAAAATTATTTCAAGCTACAGGTCTGCTGCATGCTGACCCTTAGAAAATCCAGTGCTCATTTCTGAATGCTTTGGATTGTGCAGACAGAAATTGCAGCAATAAAGTATATTTAGTTGTTTCTAAATATTTTGTACTGGTGCTAGATATCCAGTTAAATCAACTGGTACCTAAAGATATCCTTGCTCTTAATAAAACTACTTGCTAGTCACCATATTCTGATTACTGAAGATCTGTGTGTTCTATTTCCTAGTGGCATACATCTCGTGTATGACACAGTAAGTGAGAAACACCATGAGCAGTTGCTGAGGAAATTATTTTGCTCTATCAACTTCTTACGATTGATACTTTATTTGATGCACAGATTTATTTACCTGTAAAATAACACACTATCCTAAGGGTGCTGGATATGTTATGGGAAAGAACAGAAATGTTTTCATCCATTAAGTGCATTTGGAAAAGTTTATATATAATCAGTTAATTAAACCATCCTTCAGTAAATCAATGGGAATGCATCAAAATTGGTTAATCATTTTCCTGAGAGGTGGAAGGAAGAACTGGAAAGATGTCACTTAAAAGAATGACCTTGAGACTGGAAAATCTTTTTGTTCAATCCTACTCAAAAACATGGGACAATTCACATAAAGGACTGCACCTGACAAACAAACAAACACTTCTTATCCTTAGAAGGTTCAAGTTGCTCTCACTTAATGCTGTGAGTTATTTTCTTTTGGATTTCAGAGTTTGTATCTACAGCCTATGTTAAAAGAAAGGACAGTTAATCATATCCACTCATTTACTTCTCAAGACATCTGGATACAAGTACTGTTTATTCCTCTAAATCTGTGGTTCCTTCTTGAGGGCTGTCAGGTGCCCAGGACAAAAGCGACACTTGACTCCCAGGTTCACATTTATGTGCTGCCAAATTACCTCAGATCCTCTTCATCACCCATCTCAACTCCAGCCTCCCTAAGCATGGCCACCCCTTCACGATATTCCAGCCTCAGGGTCGGCTCCAGGAACTTAAATGGCTCACAGGGGAACTGTTTGCCCACTGTCTGAATCTCAGTTTGGAATCTACAGAGAAGGAAACAAGAAAAGAAGCCAAATATAAAACAGTCAAGAACTTGGAGCTAATAAAGACTTTGCAATGGCAACACGTTTTGCCACAAGAGGTCCCTCTTGCAACGTAAAAACCGTATTAAAGCCACTTCTGGAGAAATTCTGTACAGTCCTAATGAAATGTTTCATCAAACTGAATGCAGCTACTTCAATCAGATACATGTTAATATTGTCCTATTACTTCTGTTCAATTCCTTTTTAAGAAATAATCGACTAGGACAAAATTTCACAGTAAAGACACTGAGAAATCATCCCCGTGATTTGTAATATTTACCTGGGTTCTTCTTTGATTTGAATAATATCCTATTCCAAATGCAAACAAGAAATTTCATTCTGGAGAGATGAAAATATGTGCATTTCTGCTGGGAAGACAGTCTAATTTGTAAACAAAGGAAAACCACTTCCCAAGTTTTAGGCCTGGCTTTTTAACAAGTTAGACTGTGAATAATGGAACATAACCTTTGCTGCTATCATGGAACAGAGGCAGGCTGGTATAATAATTTTAATTCAGGAAAACTTTCCTATATAGTAAATATTACAATCATATTCAAAAGAGAACAATGTACCTGTAGCGGCACAAAAAGGACATTTTAAATTAATGATGGATCATTTCTGTTAGAAATTCCTTCCAATGGCAAACAGCAAGTTTCTCAGTACAAGCCAGCAGACTCCAGGAGCTGCTAAAAGTAGTTACTGGCCTATGGCTTGAGTGAACTTTAAAAGTCAGACACAAAAAAATAGTTAAGAGCAAAGCAAAAATGTTTGTTTTGGAGTTCTGTGGTAGATCAGATTATCAATGATTATCTGACAAGCTGAGGATAAAATGCTCACCCAACTTCACACCACAGTGCGAGACATGAAAGAGAGAGAGTTGCTCATTAAAAGAAGGAAATGCTCTTATTACCTTTCCTGGAGCCCCTTGAATATCTGCACCAAGGTATCTGCAATCTCATCTACCACTTCATGGTAGTGATAGTTAAAAGCCATTTCAATATCCAGGCCAACAAACTCGGTCAGGTGTCTGTGTGTGTTGGAGTCCTCAGCTCGAAATACTGTGAAGGCAAACAACAGAAATTCTAACTGACCTGAAATTATCATTCCACTTGGAAAAACAGCACTTGCAACCACATCAGCATTTGGACCACTCAGACATGCTGTCCTTAGACATGGAAACTCTCCCTGAGAAACAAAAGGAAAGCATTTGCACAGGGACAGCAGTGCTGTAGCTGTGCTGCTCCAAGGGCACAGGGCAGACTTGGAGAGGCAGGATCTCTCCTCAGCCCCACACACACAAATGCAAACAACAGGCAAACTTTCAGGCGGGCCAGAAGCTTCAGATTTGAAAACTGTTCAGAGGAAGTGGACTTGTACACGTGTGTGTCTTCTGGGATGGGGGTTTTTCAGATGTGAGCGACATAAACACGTCTTCCTATAAACCATGACTCATTTGGTAGCAATTAACAAGAAATTTAAGATCTTCTGAATTACTTGGAATTTTTCTTTTTAGTCTATAAGCTCTTATTGACTTGTTTTTCAGCATTTACAGCTTATGTATCTTTAAACCATCTGAGGCCTTAGAAGATTTGTACTACCTCTTAAAGAGTAAGAGAGTAACTTTTTGAGAAAGACAGCACGGGACTGGAAGTTATTATTTTTTATTATTTACTGAGAGCCCAGTTAAAAGTAAGCATGTTCTAAATAATGTTGTTTGGTACATGTACAAATGCAAGGGGTAAGTCTTTGCTAATATGCTATTTCAAACCCAGGTTGCCTACTTTAACTGGTCAGTACTGGCCACATAAAGGCAACTACTGGGCACAGTGAACTGCTGTGGCTGCAGTTAGCACAGTGCTGTTCCATGTTTTACCAACTTCATCACATTACCAATTTCCAATGCAACCCTGTTCCCCCCCCCTCTCAGAACAGCATTGCAGAAGAGTGTTCCACCCTCATTTCAGCATTTTAGTTTTGTTCCAGCAGCTTCTCTGTCAATTTTACTCTCATTAGTTGCCTCAACTGCAATTTGTGTTTAGTAAGTGAAACTGCATTAAGTGAAACCACTCAAAGCTTTCAGCGTGCCTGTTTTCTCATTAGTGCCGCAGCTGCCAAAAGCCATCAGGGCTCATTTCACACAGTGGACAAGGCAAAGCTTTTCTTACCTGGCCCAACACAAAAAACCTTGTCAAAGTCAGCACATATACACATCTGCTTGTACAGCTGTGGGGACTGAGCCAGGTAGGCACTGGTTTTGAAGTAGGATACAGTAAACACATTGGCTCCTCCTTCACTGGCAGCTGAAAAACAAATGCTTTTATAAGTAATTATTAAAACAAAAATGTAAAAAATAAATCAGAGGTAGAACAGCAGATTATTGGCCCAACATTTAGAGATCAGATTTTTCTTCAAAGCATACTAGAGGAAAAGGATGCATTTGCATCCATTCATGCCAAGGGAAATTCCACATCTCAGAACTGTCACACCTTGTCTTGCAAATCTGCATATTGAGCTGGGGTAGTTTAAAATGTTACTGTTCCCAGCTGTCTCTCAGCTGAATATGAATATGTTTGTACCACCCCAGCTCCCTGCAGCCCAACATTTCTGTAGCCACCAGTGTCTGTGGGTGACACAGCCTGCCAGGGCTTAACTGCAGAGCCTGACATCAAACTGCACATCCTCTTGGGCCAGGACCATCCTCTCTAACTGAAGGCACAAATATCTCTCACAGCCAAAACCAGATTACCAGAGCACACGTGCCAAAAGGTAAGGCTTTTTCTCAGTTTGAGGCGGTTTTCATAGACAGTCAGTTACCTTGAGAGCACAGGAGCCCAGAACACGTCATTTGTATCCCTTCCTGCAAACTGCCAACCAGAACTGCAGCACCTCACCTGCCCCTCCCCAGCGTGGGACAGGAGGGCTACAGTGGCCTAACTTGCTAAAAAAACCACACCAGAGCAGAAGATTAATCATCTTTGAAAGGTCTAATGTTAATTTGATTCTAGGTAAAGTACTTTGTTATTATTACTGACCATTCCACTGAGATTAATGTTTCTTTTCTTTCATCATCACTACTCCCACTGAAATAGTTTCAGTGGATATTCAGTTATTTTTCAACAGAGGTAACTTTTAAAACCTCAGATCTTTCAACAGCTACGATATTTAAATTTGAAGTTTAGTGAGGATTATATTGACTCAACTTGGTTAGTTTTACAAAATATGGTCTCATTCAAACAATAGGATGCTTGCTTGCCTGCTCTCAATGGTACACTGCACAGTAAGAATAGCACACTTCCTCAAAGGTGCTACATAAATAAACTACTCAGGAGTCTTCTAGTACTTCATAGTGCTTTAGCTATCTTCGGAGGAAAAAACTTATCTATTCTTCAATGTACTTTACATGTTGGAAGAATAGCAGCTTACATTATTTTGTTAAAAAGCCCGTTTTTTCAATCTCAGTCAAGAGCTGTCTTCAAAAATATAAATACAGAAGTATAAAATTCACTAGGAAAATGTATCCATTTAATGAATGTCCACACAATGAGAGCAGCACAAATACTCTGCCCTAATTTTCCTTGCCCTATGTCTTAGTGGCATCAGCACAACCCCTCAGAACACCAGTAAGCCAATTTGACTTTTGAAAACAATACAGCAAATCAACAACAGAAGTAGAAGCAAAATATACACTGCCAGACTTGAAGGCAGGCTAAAGCTGTTATGCCACATTTCCTAAAAGGAAAAGGTCTACTACCACTTTTAGCCATGTGCTCATTGCTGAAGAAGTGACAAACTGTCTATTATCATATTTCGTGCCATTTTATGTTTATTTTAACTTCTTTAAGATGGAATCTGCTTTTAATCTAAATTAAGAGTGAGGGGAGGTTGATACTGGGAATGGAATTGGCAGTGCTCAATACTGAGAGCACAGAGAGAACAATGCATGTGATCAGACATCTATATTTAACCAAATTAAAACTTAATGTGCACTGTGGAATACATAAATGAGGTATATGTAATATTTGTCTTACCATTCTTTTAACATCCAAAGTCAGGAGAAAAGTAAAGAACAACTCTGACACCTGCTACAAGTTGCATCTAAAATAAAAACTTACTTCATTTTTGGCAGACAGGTACACTGAGCAACTATAAAACAAGCACACCTGTGGCTGCTGGATCACATATACAGTACCTGAAATGATTTTGGGAGTCTGAATTTCCACAAATCCCTTGCGAATAAGAGTTTCTCGGAAAAGCTGACAAATACCAGATTGAAGGCAGAAGATTGCCTGGCTAGTGGCAGTCTATAAGAAGAAGATAAAAGAATGAATCCTAAGTTAGTTCTTCCTGACTCTATTACTTTTTCTGGGCAGCTGGAAGGATGAATCTCTTCCCTTCGGAATACCTGATTACTGTATCTGCCCAAAAAGCGAAAAGTGCAAATCAGTAATGGTTTATCACACAAAAAGAAACAGCAAAGGAAACAAGAGAAATTACTCATTTCAATTTATGGCATATTCAGTTATAAAGGAAGCACTATGGTCAATTCTGCATTTTAAAAAATAACTGATTTATGAGATGTGCTTCTGCAAATAAAGGTTTTATAGTAAGAAATTGAATAAAAGCACTAAACCTATTAAAAAGCTTTCAACACAGTGAACTAGAACAGCTGCAGTAATATACAGTGCATGATAAAAGCAAGCCCATCAGTAACCTACAGAGGGTAGAAACGTTTGTCTGTTAAAGGCTATCAAATACAGCAGGCTACTAAATCCACGTAAAAACACAGCCACGTGTGAACCATGTACAACTCTGCCACAAAAACATCCCAAGAGCAAGGGCTAAACTCCCACCACCCAAACAGTCCACATAACACCTGCTCACACCAACTGCAGTTCTTTTTTCACTCTAAAAAGTGCATTTAGCTGAAAGCAGAAGTAGACGAAGCTGAATTGATCACCATCTTTTTGTTTATGTACGTGACACAATGCACCACTTCTCTGGTTAGCACATACCTACACTTCACAGCTCCTTGTGACACTTTTGGCATGAAGAAGAACAAAACCACCTTGGTGTGTGCTGCAGACACCAAGAGACGTCAGCACTGAGCCCGTATCTGATTTTGTGCCTGCAGCCTTTACAAGGTGGCAGAGAACAACCTAAAAGGGTATAAAGAGTGAAATGAATTCCTGCAAAGGGCCCAGAGAACGGCTCTCTACGCCAACCTGCGTCACAGCACTGTTTACTTCTCCTTTCTGAAAGGTACCCAACTTTTCAGTTAGGGTAAGAAAAGCCTTGTGGGCTTTTTCACATGACTCCTACCAAACCACAACACAAAAAACCCCCCATCAAAACAAATTATATAAGCACCTGAATTTAGGCACTCAGGCAGTAGAAAAGCTGAAATAAACCTCCATCCACCATCTCTCCAAGATAAAAATATCCCTTCACCTCCAAACCCGAAGAGAAAACTGCAGTAATGCTGGAGGCCTGCAGCAATTTGGAGCTGTGTGCCATTTCAGCTGACCAATGAAGTATCTCGGGGGTGTAAGTGGTTTAGACTAGTAAATAATAGCTGGCAGTTCTCACTCTCTGATAGCACAAACCACAGCCCCTACTCCAAGAGTTCAAAATGAAGGAAATGAGGTTTTGAGCAACAGTTACAAAAGTGCCCTCAAAGTTTTTCACTTTTTTCATGTTGGTCTCCCAGAATCAGACCTATGCAAAGAGTCTGCCTGAGTTCTGGGCGTAGCTTGGCAGCATTACATCAAAGCACCAGGATCATTCAAAGGGATTTTTTTTCCTTAACCATCTCCTACTTAAAGGGTGAAAGACCTTTTCCAACTTGAAGTCATATTTGGGTTTACCAATAGAGTTTCGATGAACCAGACACATTTCTGAAAATGCTGAGAGATTAAACCTGTCATTTTTCTTTAAAGTGTGATAGTAACAATGCCTCCTCTACTCTTCTGATGGACCAACACCAGTTTCCTGCCAGAGCAGGTGAGAATGCAGCCCTGAGTCACACACTCCCAGGAAACAGAGGAAGAGGGGTTGCTAAACCCAATCTGAAAGCAATTACTTGGTCTGACCTAAAACTGTGCACAGAAACACAACCAGTCGACACCTACACGGCTCTGCCCTAACAATGGCTTGTCAGTCAGTACCTCCTCCTGGCTTTTGTGAGGATGCAGGGCATCTATCTATATCTAACCCAAGCCATCTATAATGATAAATTATGCTCAGAAACAGTATTTATGAAAGCAGCCAAATTCACAGAACTGGACACTGAAGCTTTTATTTAACTACAGACCAAGAACAAGCAGCAATTCTCTGTACCTCAAATTAGATCTGACAAGACCACTCTTCTTTCACTAAAGGTGGCTGAGTTGCAGTGTCCATTCATTCAGAGGCTGCCAGCACAGATAAGTGCTGGGAATTCCTGACACTGCAGTCTCCTTGTAAGGATTAAACAGACCAACAGGACGTCTGAGATAAGCTCCTAAAGAACTGCACCTGTCAATGTGCAGTGTAGTCAAATCAATGACCTCAAAAGTTTCATCTGCCACAACTTTCCAAAGATTTTCAAGATGGAGAAAAACTTTCAGATTTAATAACATTCTTTGCACTGCTATGGTGTTTAGGACAAAGAGAAAATGAATTCATCTGAAGAAAATAATTCAGTAACTGAGATGTTGGTGTCCATATTGCCATGTTTGGCACAATGCTAGGTAACATGGTCATCATTTGAACTTCCAGACTTGGCACAATACAGCAAATAAAGACAGAGACAGCTGTCAAAATCAACTGACTTTTACCTTTGCCTGAAAAAAAGATTTTGCCATGGCACTCTTTTCCTGAATATTTACTCCAATATGAACTCTTCCACATACATACTGACAAACTATCTGACCTGAGACTATGGCAAAGACAGTAAATACTCCTTCAAGAGTTGAGCAGAAACAAACTTATGACACTCAAATGTTGTTGCAGCTAACAGCGTTATGTTTTAACTCAGCCTGCAAAGTTGGTTTTACAGGAAAACTCATTATTTTCCATTATCGACTTTGCTACAGAGAGCAGAAAATATGTTTAGCTAATGATGCTGAAACACAAGTGTCAATCACAACCTCACTAATTTCACCGGTGTGTTTATTACTCAGACGCCACAAAGCAAGGTATTAATAACAGAACTGAGCACTATACACAAGATTATAAAAACAATTACCACAAGTCATTTGGCACAGGCTGCAGTGACACAACAGCAGCCCCACACGTGGCCAGATGTGTTGCAGCAGAACTGAGGGCAGTTCACACCTCAGGGATCGCAGCTCACCCAGGTGAGGCCGAGGCACTGACGTGCAGAGTTGTGAACTGTTCTTTTTACTCTCACCTCAGCTGCAGAATTTGTTCTGCTCTCTCCTCCTTTTTGCTTTCCTGCTTGCCTGCTGTAACTAGCTGTCTTCCACCATAAATAACCACTAAGTACATAGTTGGCTAAATATAAAGGGAAAGCAATGCAATCTAAAATTTTTCAGTAATATACATTATTTTAAATAATGCAAATAATTTTACCATTCCTTTACTACATACAGGACAAATTAAGGTTTTGCTAGGAAATAGAATTTATATTAAATAACATTTTTTAATCCCAAAGTGACCAAAGTCAACTTTTATTCAAATTTCAGTATTTCTTATATTATAAGAAGAATATATGAAGTTTGTTGTCTGAATGACTGTGTCTGCCTTCACTACCCACACTAAACTGTACATCTGCTTGTTCATTACAGCTCCAATTCAGTCAAGGGAAGCACAGCTTTGGCAATGAGTAAATTGAATTCAACACAATGAAATCAAGCTTGAAGTAATCAAGTATGTTGGAAAAAGAGCACTAAGATCAGTGTACAGCTGGATTATCACATGACATAGTCTGACATCCCTAAGTGCTGCAGATACAGTTTGATGTTTCTGCTCTACCCTGAGCAGCATAAACAGGATAATACTGACCCTAGAAAGGCTAGGGTCTCAATGAGCTGTGCATTAGCAGACACAACTACAGCACCAGGACTGCAAAATGCACGTAATTCAAGCCAAATTTGCACAGATGCTGTTGAGATAAAAGCCCTGCTGATCATCAAAAATAAGCTGGAGCAAGGACACCAGTCAGGTTCATTGTAGAACTGGATGAACCTGAATCGATTGGAGAACACCAAGAAGCAAAACCCAAAAATCACTGTTTCACTGGTCTGTCCTTCATTGCTTTTCATCTATCACAGAACTTCACGAAATATGGTGCAAGTAGTTGTTTTTATAGACATGGGAAGCCTACACACCATGGAACACTTCAGTTAAACTTAAGAACAGCAGAAAACTAAAGATGTCAAAACACAGTTACCGCTCCCATTTGCCTTCTTTAACTGTTTTGGTAAGTGAAGGGTAAATCAAACATCTCTAGAATCAAGTGGTTTGACTTTCATTAAGCCACCAAGAAAAATCGATACTTAGGTCACCAGTGGTTTCCTCACAGTTGCCTGTGGTTATGTGAAGGAAAATCTGGTCTATGCAAGGACTTTTCTTTCCCTTACACACCCAATTTCTCTACTCCAAGCATGTGATCTGTATTTTATGAGTTAACCCAGCAGGAATAGATTCATTCTTCCTCAGTCATCATTCCTTGGAAATGATTTTTAAAACCCCCTGCCCCAAATAATCACAATTTTCTCTCCATACATCAGAGTAACAACTACAGCAATAGCTTGGGATCTTAGCACTGAAGTGCTTCCCAACCCTAACCTAAAAATTAAGCACCTACCAGACACTTCTGAATGATCTTTGTCAGCAACCAAAATGCAAGAGTGTTAGTAATTCAGTGCAAAACTTCACATGTACACAAGAATGGAAGCCTTGCAATCTCCGTAGAGTACGTTGTATATCACATCTCCGCTAATATAATATCCTTATTATTATTACCTGCACTACTTCCATTGCATCATAATCAAACTCTCCTTTGCATACATGACAGCTGGATGGAGTAGTGCTATTTTTGGAAATCCAGTCTTTTTTATTCACACAATAACTTCATTGTGACTTGGCCCTATCCAATGAACTCCCTGATTAATCACAACTTAAAGTTAGTCAAACCACTTAACTACTTTAAATATTGCATTTAAATGGACAAAAATCATTTTAGTTTCATACTAAGGACTTTTTTCAGTCCAAGTCTAGCTAAAATCTATGCATTTAGTTTGCTAAATCTTTTTCCAAAACAGTGTCTCTATTTTTGATGTTCAGTGACCTCCTTCTTCCTTAAAAAACTGGGGCACTGAGGAAACCAGAACGAGAAGATACGTGTATCTGTGGCTGGACTTCCTCCCACACTTGTAGGAACAGACCAATGCACCTGTCTTAGATCTGTTCTGTTAACACTTCTTCCCTGCTGCCCCCATTCTGGTTTTCCTAGAAGGAAGAGCTCTGGGAAAGCAGTGGCTAACCATGGTTTCAGGTAACACACCATGTTCTCCAACCCTCCTTAGGACATGCCTGCTTGTGCAGTGCATTTGAAACACCAGGGGCTCTTTGAAGTCCCATTTGTACTCTGGTTGCTCCAGTCTATGGAACCCAATCAGTGAAAATCAATTAATACTTTTTTGGGGTTTCTTCTCCCCACCAGTTATTTTGAAGGACAAACTGCCTTTGTCTCCCCACTCTTGTGATTCCACCACACACAGCTCTTAGGACGTGAACAAATATGTAAGCACGTATGTTCTTCCTGAGATTTCCCGTTTCTCCATTAAATACCCTTCCTGATTATTTAGCACTCCCTTTAAAAACACAGATCAAAGTAACAGATAATTATTTAGAATCTTCTTTTGCAGAAGCAAAGGTCCTGCAGAACAAACAATGCAAACTTAGGAGCAGGCAGATGCCCTCAACTGCATTCCAGCCAAGGATACCTCCACGCCATTTTTCAGCCAGTATTTTTAATCTTTATTTCCCTTTGTATTACTTCTCTGTTCTCTTTGGGGCTCATGGCTCTTCTTATTTTATTACTTTTGCTAATTTAATGGATTTTCTTAAATTTCTCTGGAGTGTTGTTGGTTACTTTTATTCATCACCGTTAAGTTTAAGCAAAGCTTGCACTTCAAGCATCCCAGAACTCTCCCTTCAATTTAGTACATAGCCTTACCACTACTGCTAGCTGATGATCCTTCAAATAAATGATTTTCACTTTCAATCATTAGTATAGAATTCTGAAGGATTTAAGACTGATGAAGAGACCAATATGAGGACATACTGAGTAACCTGAAAAGTAATGGCAAATTGAAGTTACTCAGTATTATACACAAGGTCAGGTGAAAAGCAAGTAACTTTGGTCCAAGAAAAACAGTCTGCACAAGTAGTTTTAATTGCTGAAATAAGGAGATCACATGTTGAAATGCTTTAAGTATCTCAGTACCAGAACTTTTCCAAATTTCCCTGTAAGTGACTTTTGTGTTTCACTTTCCAGGTCCATAGACTGATATACTGAGAAACTGACATTGTCAGAACTGTGAAGTCAGTACTAGATATAGCAAGAAAATCGGCTAAGCACAGTCTTCAGTCAATGAAAAGTTAACTACAATTTTTTTGTGAAAAGCTAGAAATGGCAAAAGGCCAGAGTGCCTCCTGTCAGTAAGGATGGTTAGTTACACACTCAGTGTTAGTTGCTGCTCCATTAAAAAATAATTCTGTAAGTAATTTAGTAGATATAAGTAATTTAGTTTTTTGCTGCTGATCAGAAACAGTAAATATTTGGGAAGTCTGTGAATTCACAGAAGACTGTGCCTGTATGACCTGGGTGAAGAAAGGTGTTTCAGAAAAAAACCAGGAAAATAAGTGAATGCTGTGGAAGAAATAAGGAACATGAGATTGGGATCGTGGCCTGGTGCAATTTCACTGCTAAGACATGCATTACGGCACCTCAACTGCACGTTAGACTCAAAGACTTCCATCTTACACCTCCAAACTGGTTTTGGGTGTCACAGACTACATCTGAGAAGAAGTGTTGTCTCTCAACTGTCCCTATTCAGACACCTTTGACTTGGGTAAATAAAAAGCCCAGGTGTACATACCACATGTCTAATCCGAAATGTTCTCCTTCAGAGTACTCATAGGTGTTCTTTAATGAATGCAGTAAAGGTGAACACTGAGGATTCAAAACCCTTCTGTGTTCACAGTACCACTCACAAACAGGAAAACGTGCTGTTCATTTTTCTTCTGGCCAACAATCACTTCCATCAAATCCATGACTTCTGTTGCTTCATGGATTAGAAACGTGAAGAATAAAGACTTGCAGGCAAGCATGCAGCACAGCACATTCCTTACCCTCAGGTCAATGATTCTGTTGTCCAGTCTGGTATCTTGGTTTACAGTAGCTCTCCCATCCTAAACAGTTGTGCAAAAACATACAGTTAATCCACACATCCAAAAAATAAAACAAAAAACCAAAACCCCAACAAATATCATTTGGCTAAAAGCCAGGGGCTACTTCTAAGTTCAGCAGAATTTCTAGATCATTCTAGGAAGAACAGACAGCACTGGCTGCATAGCAAAGCTTAAGGTATAACTTCTCTCAGAGCTCACAGGCAGAACCCAATTATAAGGATCCAGCAGAAACACAAGCAAGACTGAAAACCCTGTTTTTGACCTTCTGCTGCAGTTCAGCAGATATCAAAGCTACTGAGATGTTGAACACAGCTCTGGATAACAAACCCCCCAAATCACCACATTAAGGAACCTGCTTTCATGCTTTTGTTCAGCTACAAAGACAATAAAAAGGATTTGAGGATGCAAAGTTTTCACCTCTTCTCCCTCCACTTCTGGTCGAACAGCATCATCCAGCTGTAAGGGCAGGCGGGGCTCAGCTGAGCTGATCACATAGATCTGAAATTGAGAGAGACCAGAAATAGCTGAGGCTCCGCTCCAAGGGAGGTGTGATTTACAAAAGGATATTTCTGGCAGAGACTTGAAACAGTGTTTGCATAGGCTGGGAGCTGCAGGGCTGTGATTTTATTCAAGTCCTCGAGATAGATGGGTGCATTCTCATGACAATACTGCAAGTGCTTAGTTCTTGCTTTCCTTTTGAAAGATTAAAAATATCTTTTTTTTTTTCTGAGAAGCACCAAGTTGAGCGAGTACATACTGCCTGAGGGACAAGCCTTTTGGCATGAGTGCCAGCTCTGAACCTACGAGACTTCACCGAGTTGTAGGTTCTGATTCCTGCAGGATCATCCTGCTCTTCTCCTTGTTAATGTATTATTTACTTATCGTCTGATTGTATCTGAAAGAGCCATTTCAGACTGAAAAATTTATGAGACACCTAAAATACAATCAGAGAATGAAAAACAGCTTGCCCTGCCTTACAGTCTAGTTACAGGAGCAGTGAATTTGATGTCCTTTCAGAAAAAACAAGCATGTGATAATCTGCATATGTATTAAAACACATTTCTTCAAAATCTGCAGTTTCCCCAATGCTGTTTGCTAAAATTTACCTTACTGCTGTAACAGCCATTGTATTCTACTCCTAAGGAGACCATGTTTCAGCTGTAATGCAGGCAGAGTTTGGTTAAAAGCCCTTAGAAGGAAAGGATATTACATAAAGGTTGAAATATGCTTTCTATTTAAACAAATTATAAAGCTGCACTTCCTCCACTCCTACAGCACAAGCTCCAGGAATTTCAGATTTCAAAAGCTCCCATGCTGTTAAGCCAGTGAGAGTTTATTTCTGCCCAGAGTTCTGTATTTCAGTCCATTGTACTGAGGGGAAGATTGTAGCTCTGATAAAGAAGACACTTCTGACTTGCACTTAAAAAGAAGCAGACTTTTTATTCCAGCATCTGCTTCAGTTAAGGATCAGAAATGAGAATTACAAGCTTTCATACCCAAATTGTTCTAGGGAGATACTTTATTCTACTTGATACTGCAATTCCAATGGCAGATAAAAATAGGAAAATATAAACCCCAAGTATCTTAAACCCAGAAATGTTTAATGTTTACATATGATACACTGAAATTTGTACTTTAAGGGAGTTTATATCTCTGGCATGGGATTCCTTACTTGCAAAGTTTATATATGTAGATAGATAGACAGTCTCAACAGATAATCTATCAAACAATTAACCAGTGCTCCATCTGCTCAAAAATTTACCCTCTGAACATGAAGCTCAACATCTTGCTGAGTACAACCTCCGACTTTCTGATATGCTTTCCTCACAACGCCTTCCACGTCCACAATGCTCTCCTTGGTGATGCTGCCAATAAAGAGAGGACAGGAGGGTCACTAAATTCCCTGGCACACTGCAGCAGCCTCAGCACTGAGCAGCAGGATGTTCCTGTACTGCACAGACTGCTGAACAACACCACAGAGTTGGTTCAGGGTCTAGGTGAGGTTACTTTTAACTTTTATATACAGAATAACTGGGTAATGAAAGACTTTGCTAAAATATGCCCAGCCACAACGAATGCAAACTGGGATGGAAGAGCTGTGAGGGGAAGAGCGATGATTAAGCTCGGTGCTCTCCCATTCTTTGTGTGTAAATACACAAACTGACAAGTCACAGAGCCCTTTTTCTAGGCCACAGACACTCTTGCATGTGTCAGCTGATGCAATTATCTGCAAGATGTGTCTTCACCAGCTGAACAACAAACTGAAGGGAAGTCCTAGAACTGAAGGGGAAAATCAAAACTGCTTCAGCTTGTTTAAACTACATGACTTGTTACTGAGAGATGCAAGATGCTTCTAAGTCATTTTTCGGCGACAGGGGACATCTAATTGCTCTCCACTAACAGTACATTAAAACACCACATACCATCTAGAAAGTCTTCCAGAGATATGATATAAAGTATGTCAGCTATAAGGAAACAATCAAAAAACCCTCAAGAGTTATAGGTGAGAAAAAAATTTTGCATGATATTTTTTTTACATATTTAAGGTACTGGGCTCTAAACCAATAATTCTCTACAGATGCTCTCACCCTCGCTGGAATTGTATTTTCACTCTGTGTCTTTGCTAGCTGGCTTATAAAAGGCCAAGTATCAGAAAATATTTCTTCCCTTTCTACACAAAAACATTACAACTCCTGGAGAAGGCTGAAAAGCACTTTATGTACATCTCTCGAGCATCTAAGCCCTCAGACAGCAGGGAAGTATCAGGCCCACAGTGCAACTGCAAATGATGAGAGGGGAGTGAGGATGTCACTGGGCAAGCTGGACACTGCTGGCCTCGGCAAAGCAAAGAGCCTTTAACAACCCTCAAGTTTACAAGGTTGGCACTGCTTTTACTCTAAGTAAAAATGGTAAAAGCCTTGAAAAATCTGATGACACTGAAGTAACAGGAGGAAATGCAAGCATCAAAAGCCTCAAAACCAAATGGTGGCACTATAAGTAAACTATGACAAACTTTAAAAAAAAAAAGCCAAACTTGAGTATTTTAGTTACCTATGTTATTTCTTTGATGGCAATACTTTCAGGTGATAGAAACTCATTGGCAGCTGCTCCAACAGTTATGCAGACCATGGTGATTCACATGCTTAACCATTAGGTAATTCTACCTACTGCATGAAATCTGTGAGTAGTATGTTCTTCTTGCTTTTCAAATATATTTAAAAGAATTAAAGTTTTACTCTCACGTGAACCTTTTTCCCCAAACAGTTCTCCTCTGTCTATTTTTCCCCACTTCATTTTCCACGTCAACACTTTGGCAAATATCCAGAAAACACCACTAATGACATGAAGAGCAGTGTCTTCACTGAAAATGCAAGTTTCTAATCTGCTGAATAAAAGCCCTCTCAGTAATAAGTGTAAATAATGTTTTAAACTCATTGAAGGAAATTCTTTGTGTTGCGAAAAAGAAAATAACAGTTAAATAGAAATGTGTTGTATGATGGATCCATAATCAGATTACTGATGAAGTCTGAGAAGTGGTGTTAGTGAAGTCCTTACAGAGCTTTGATCAGAACATGCAAGGAATTGAAGACATGCAAAATGGTATCAGTTTAAAAACACAGGAAGAAACTGACTTTTACATCACTGTAACTGCAACATTGCTTTGCAAACTTGCATAACAGAACTGTAAAACTTTGCATGATAAAATGAGCACTCTCTTTTAAACTGCAATTGCAACTAAAACGTGTTTCTTGGTCTGGAACATACTTTAAAACTGTAACATTCCTTAGTAATTACATTTGCCATAATTTTAATTGCTGAATTAAAGCACGTACGTTCCTGTATCCAAATGTGCAAGTAACTGCCTGGGCACAGAAAAGCACTCTGAAGGCTTCTGTTGCATCTTTGTATTCATGAACATTCAGCATCTCCTCTAGCTTTCATCTGGTAAATAAAAATTATGCTTTTTCTCATTCAAACTACATATTTAACCAGGTATGGAAATTACACGTGGTGTTTGGAGTTCTGTTTTAACCATGCTCAGCAAATTCTAGAGCTGGAAAATCTGACACTCCCAACACAGTGCATCAAAAATAAACTACAGAGACCTCGAAGGTGCTGCCTTGATCCCTACAGGTAACTCCACGAATGTTACTGAAAGGGTAATTTCAGCCCAAGTTAAGACAAGAAACAAGAGGTTTTAATGACATGCTGGTAACCCTATTTTCTGCAGCAGCAGGACTAAGTCATCTGGGTGATTTTTGGTAAAATTCCCCTGGGTAACAAAAAAACCCAAACACACCAAAAAAGGGGATCAAACAGCAGAAAAGCATGGCAAAGTATTCCCAGTGAAGACAACAATATTTAGACCTGTAATTAATATCACCAAGGACTAGAAACTAAATTAGTTCAATAATAAATAAAATAAATTAATAAATACATCATTAAGAAAGGTGGTATTTTTCCATTAATATTTGAAGAAGCTATTTGAGTCATAAATTCATAAAGTCCAATGCTAAAGTATTTCTCTGTATAGCAAACCACTTCATATGTAATGGTCCAGAATATCAAGACTATAATTACTAGAGTGTCCACTAGATGCCTTATATGTCCCTCTTAATTATGTGCATGTCTATTAGCCAAGACTTTCTCTTTTAACCACAGGATTGCATCCTTGCAGGCTGTATGGCAACATCTTTCACCAACAGCTTCATGTTGCAAGCTGAACCCTGTGCTGGCCTCCCCAGGGGAATCACAATCAACATTTTCTTGATCAAAAGGCTGAAGGATAGGAAGAAACTTGGTTATTCATAGACTTTAAGGAGAAAATACTTTACTTCATCTATAGCATTCTGTTTTTTTCAACACTGCTCTGTAAGCACTCTGCACTAATTACTATAGTAATACATTAAGTCTAAAAATATTAAATTGTCATAAGCTGTAATAATCAATTATACTTTATCTGATTGCCAATGAGAACTGAAGGCAGTGGGGTTTACTTTCAAACAAATGAGCTGAGAGTATAAAGATTTTGTACTCAATGAGAGCAACTGTGACCCTGCCTGTACAAACAGAGCCCCTGCAAGGTGAGTGAACTGACACTGTATTAATGAAGGCCTGGGAAACATCTATTCTTGTTCCCTTCATTCTAAAAATACAATAATCTGTTTCCTAAACCAACATTCTAACACCTGGTTGAACCTGGTGTCTTCTGAGAAACAAGAAGCCTATCTGCTTTTAAAGAATTTAAGTAACAAAACTCACTGTGCATTTTTAATATTTTTTCACTGGAAAAATTCTTCATTTCCCTTCTGAATCTCCCTGATTTCATCCTCTGTTCATTGCATCCAGTCACACCTTTGTACCTGCAACTTAAGAACCCTCTACTGGCAGAAAAACTTCTTGCATAGGTACCATCAGACTGGGATTTAAATTATTGACTCATTTCTCTAGGATAAAATAGTTTTCCTTAGTCTCACAGGAAGGCAGATTTGCCTGACTATATATCATTTTATCTTGCAACTTCAACAGGAACCTTTTCCAACTTGACATATATTCAGATAAAAAGACAACAAAAGTGGACTAACTATTCCAGAAATGGTCTAATGACTGGCACATATTACACTAATGACATTTTATTCCTCTTCTTCTGAACTCAAGAGATCTCCCAGCATAGCAAGTAAGAAAACTGCACAGGCTCCTGTCAAGAAAGTCACCCATCACCACCTCACATTTCCCTCTGTGCTTTACTACACATAAATCCTGATGATACACCAGATCTGATTCAGTGGTCACAAAGGTACAAATTCTCACCGAAGAGCAGCAAAGTGATTACTCTGAATGAGCCCTGGTTACCATACACTCCAGAGCATCTACTCTACCAGTCTAATTTCTGTGTCACCAGCAGATGTAACAGCTGCAATTCAACATTTTCTTCCAAACCACTGATACAAAAATTAAACAGAAATGGGTAACGAAAATATTCTGCAGTATTTGGCAATTTTCCTGGTATTACCTATTCATCCAGCTAAAGAACTTAGGTCTATGTTTCTACATTGTGAATTATTTTCATACAGGTTTACCCTTTTTATTTTTCCCTCCATTTTCACTCTCCTCCCTGTATTTTTATTCTCTACTAAAAAGAGCCATCGAGTTACTTCCTCTGCAAGGGCACATTTGGGCAGCTAAATTAGAATCTGCTAACCACCTCTGCCAACTGCTCTATCATCTCACGTGGCCCTGGCAGTGGAGGGGCAGGAAAGGCTCAACGCTGAGATAGAAAAAGAGAAAGAAAACCAAAACCAACCACACCCAGCACTGGCTGGAAAAAGCAGGTTGATAAATGACTAATTGTTGCACTTGGCACCTCTGCTGTCCGAAGGAGACTTTTAACTCTTCCTCTTACACAGCATCCCGTGCAGGGCCAGACTGAATTGGTTTTCCTGATGAATGACAGAACAATTCCGTGCTGCCAATCCAGTATCTCCACTGGCTCTGTGCTGTTGGCTGTGTACATTTCAAAAGTTCAACTACAAACTTTCCACAGTTAAACTCACAGAAATTTCTTTGTAAGCTGAGCTAAACCAGTATTAACTATCTTGCACTAAGAAGAACTCACATCCTTATGATAATGGAGATAATTAGTATATGAATGTTGCTGACCACAAAAGGTTATGAAAGTTTTTGGGTTTCCATGTGCCAGTATCTAAAAGAGGAACTGGTTTGTTTATCACATATGAAAATTTGTACAAGAAATGTTCATTATTTAATGAACTCTCATTAAAAACACAAGATCCAGAATTTCACAAACTATTCTAAACAAAGTTGTGGACAAAGTATCAAAATATGAGGAAGTAGCACATGAAAAACACAGCTTATGTACTACCAGTGAAAAAGTTAAAAAATTTAATTGAAATTTAAGGTCCCTAAGTTAACTGTTTTCATCAATAAATGTGTATTTGCTCACTGAATGTGTAGGAAATGAGATGATGAAAAAAAAAGACACTGAGAAAGGCAGGGAAACAGGACAGCTATTTTTAGACATCTAAGCCATGCCTCATCTGCTAGAAATAATGGCATCATTCCAGAGCAGGTGAACTGCAGCAGGGAAGTGAGTGAGGACAGGCACGTCCTGGGCTCTGCTTCAGGTGCTGCTGACACAGTGACCCCAGGTGCACCCAGAACAGCAGCAGGCTCTGAAGGACAAGAGGCAGCAGCAGCATCTGACAGAATTGTGGGAGATAAAACACTGGGAAAAGTGAGAGCATGGCAGGATATTAATAAAAATAGGTTTGTGGGTGGGAAGGATTCATGAGAAGATGATCACACTGATGTGTTAACTAACAAAAGCAAAGCCCCCAAAGAACACCCAGAGGGCTGTAATAGAGAAAGTTACACCATTCAAAGAACGTGATGAGGAGCATGCAAGCATTTCAGAACCACAAGTAATGAGTAAAACCTGCATGCTGTAAATTAGGAGACACTCAAGTACCAGGATTCAGCTAGCAAATGCTGCCCCAAAAAGGAGCAGAATGAGAAGTCAAAACACAGTACAAACATGATGAGTCTGCCTACTCAGAGGAATTCAGGTCTGTCCCATCCAGGAAAATGGGGAGATGACAGGGAGTTGGGAAGAACATAAGGATGAAGTTCCATCTGATCCAACAGCTCACTGCTGCCAGAAGAGAAAGAAGCTTTGCCCCCAACTCTTTCCAGATTTCCACCATTTATCATTCCTCACTAGCTCTGGACCTTCATGACCTGGTGCAAATCACTAACCTGGCAGAAAACTAACCAAATGAAAAAAAATCAGTGAATTACAGAAAAAAATCATGGAAGATTTATAAGTTTCAGTCAGCACACTGAAGAAAAAAGTAAGGACCACCTTCCCTCTTGTGTGCTCCTACAGCACAAGCTCTGTCACTCATGAAACATAAGAAATTCAGTTGTGGAGCAAAGAACCACAAAGACAACTGAAGAATAGTGATATTTGAGAGAACTGGAGAATAGGAGAGTGAGATCACAACTGTAAGAGTTCTTCCACTGTTCTGTAGCTCAAGTTCATACACAGAGCACAGGCAGACTGTTGGTAGGTTAGAGGGAGATGAATTAGGGAACAAGTAGAGTATACACTTAATTCTTTTCAGGGATTCCAAGTGCTGGAGAGAACAAACCATTTCATGAAGAAACAGAACACTTCACTCTGGCTCATAAACACCTGTAAACAGCATGTTTCTCACTGGCACTGCCAGCACGAGGCACCGCCAACAACAAACACTGCTGGTTCTGTTTTCCCATTGCCCTGAACCCCATCAGCAGCAGCATTATCCCAACCTTCTTAACTTGGCTTCTGCAAGTCTAGACCATAATGGATCCTTCCTCTCCCTGACAGATTGAAGGTTGAAGGCTGTGGTACTTTTGCAGTTAATTAGTGGGGGCTCCCTTCCCAGGCACGAGAGTAGTGCCAAGAACTACACAGAAGGTACTCAAGTGCCACATGTTAAACATCACTGCACCCAACTGATCCACATTTCTATTTGTGAACAACTAGATACACATGATGAAAAGTTCTGCTATAAACTCGAATCATGCAAGCACGTTTATTACTGGACAACCTGAAAGCACAGTCTTGAGGCCAAGTAGAAGGGAATTTTTTTTTCTTCAGAAACAAAACAAACTAAATAACTGAATTCAAATTGCTGCAACAAACACTTCTAATTGGCAAGCCTAACTATTACCCCTCCCCCCCATTTAAAAAAAAATTAACTTAAATTCCTAATTAAACAATCTAGTGCCAAAAATAAGGTGTAAGTAAGATTAACCCAGAGCCCAGAAGCTACTTTTAATTTCCTCAATTCAGTAAGCTACTTGGAACATGGGACTTTTTCACATCAGTTTTAACTATAAAATTTATTACTACACTGCATGTCTCGTAGAAATAAAACGCTGAACATGTGCAGACACACACCAACACCACAAACAAAATGAAGTGTCCCACTAAGCTCAGCTTGCCAGACTTTTTGTTAGCCAGCTTGGAAGTAAATGTGGGTTGTCTATGGCAAGAGAATGCTGCTTCAGCAATTCAGAATGAATTTCAAGCCTGTTCTCTATTTTACCTTTTGTCAGTGTAATGTATTCAAGGCAATAGAGAGCTGACAATTTAAATAACTACATTTTAAAACAAACGAAGCATTGATGTTAATGTGTGAAAATGGTCCCAACCCCTGGGAGTCCCGGTTCCCACCATTGTTTACTCTGACAACAGGATATAATTGCTTACTTACTTGGCAGCAAACTTTACCATCTGCTTGCTCGCATGCTGTCCCACAGCCACCAGAGCCTGGATATTGAACTGCTGCTGACGCAGGACTAAGAAACACTGCTTCCCTGAATACAAAGAGAAACAACACAGGTGTATTAAGGACAAGTTACTCGAGGTCTTTGTGAATGAGAAAAAATGCTTTACCACGTGAATATTCGGCGGAGCTTTTAAGTGTGTGTGTCTGTGTCTCGCTCACTGCAGCCCTTCCTCCAAAGAGCTACATCAAACCAGGCAGCTCTGCATGTGCACACACCCCTCAAACTGAGATAAATAATTCTGCCTTACATCTATAAACATGTGAATGGACGTTTTCTAAAAATAACAGTACCTCTTCCAAGATAAATAATATTTAGACAAAAGAAAAACAACAAACCATAACTTTTAAAGTACTATTTTTCTTCAGCTGCAAGAAAGAAATCATACTTTCCCTTGTTTCTTTGCTCACAACTACTTCAACTCTATTTTCAAAGAAGCTTTTTCTCATCTTCTCAAATCAAAGCTGTAGAGTTCATTTTACAAAGCAGCTCTGAGAGAAACAGGCTTGATTTTGCACGGCAGGGACTAAACCAACAGTGTTTGTTCTATAATACACCACACACTCAGAATGAAGGGGTACAAAAGGAGTATTGATTCTAGTGAATGACAAGAACCTAAAAGATCCAATTAAAAATTCCTCTAAGAGCAACTTCATCATGAACAGCTTAGGGAAAAGGAAATTAATAGGAATTAACAATAATTTACAAAGAACATAAAACATTTTGTTGACTTCTAAAATGGGCATTTCCAAATCAACAAAGCCCCTTCTAATCTGTTTAGCTGGCAATTACAATCATTTCATGTTTCTTCTCATATCTCTAATAACCATTTACTCCTTAACTTAGATTTAAGGAAATATGGTGATTTTAAATGCTTCTTCCTAGAAAGACACATTATAAACAAACATTTCATTGTGGTACCAGTATCTGATAAATGCATCAATAGCACTTTATCTCCAAGTTCTGACTCAGAACATTGCAATATTTCCACTGAAATGGTGAGAATAGGAAGAAGCCAAAAGCTTTGTTATAGACAGCTACTTCCCACTTATTGTTCACTTAGACTACACAATAAATCAACACATACATAACTTGAAAACTGACATTAAAAAGCCAGTTGTAGTTTTCATTTGTAACTCTGCAATTACCATTCCTGACACTTAGCTACAGAGAATTTAAACAGTATCAGAAGATAAATGGAGAACACTTGACACACAATCTCACGGAAAAAAAGGCAAACATATGAAACTTGTACAAAATATTATTAGATATTAACATGATAATTATTGGAAATAATTAACTTTGTCCTACGACAAACAAAAATGCAACTAAATTAATTACATGTTTTCAGGAAGCACAACTATTTCTGTACTCCAGAGGTGTTCAAACAAAAATGCACAACTGAAGACAGCTACAATGTCACTGAGTAGCAAATACTTAAGGATAAAACCATTAAATACATGGAGGGACCTGCTATGACAGGATCATAGAACAGTTTGGGTTGGAAGAGACCTTTAAAGGCCATCCAGTCCAACCTCCCTGCAAAGAGCAGGGACATCTTCAACGAGACCAGCTTCCTCAGAGTCTCATCCAAAAGTCTGTCCTTGCACTTAATCCCAAGCCCTGGGAGTCTGATCAATATCTGCTTCATAAAAGGACTCAAATCTGTTTGTCATGAGTTACAGTAGCTGTTTTCACTAAGAAAGAGGATGCTTTGCAGAACACAACCATTTCTAATCAAGCAGCAGATAAGTCATCAAACAGACCTCACTGACAGGACTGGTTAAAACATCCCAGTTACAAAGATTGTAGGAGGAAACAGAACTTCTCCCAAAAGAGCTGGAGGCGTTCAAATCAAAGTACCAAAAAACCAAGCCATAATCAAATCTAGCTCATGCTGAGATGCCTTTCCAGATCAATAGATGGGGAAAAAGGAGGCATCTGAGTGAGAAAAAATTAGGACTATGGGATGTTCTCCATGTGTTTCAAAATACTTATATGGTATTTAAGTGAAAAGTATAAGACCAGCGTTAGTCACATTCAACAGTAAACTACTCTAAGTTTCTATAAAACAAACCACTACCATGTCCCACAGGAATCCCTAAAAAAGACGAAAAGTTTCAAAAGAAATTTGGTTAAAAAGGTCTGACACAGTATAATGCAAGGAATGTTTAGTCACTGATCAAATAAGAGAAGACACCACAGGAGAATTCCATCAAAAGTAAGCACATAAAACCAACCAGAAATCCACTGTGTTTCTTGGACAAAAGTACCCAATCACAAGACCTTACGAAAGAAAAGGATGTAGGAAAGGAATGTGTATGAAGAGCAAAGTCATATAAATTAATACATTGCAGGTTTCAGACATTTGCCACCCAAGAGAAAACTTTATACAGTTTAAGATAAAATTTGGTTCAGTATTTAAATTGCTCTTGGTGGGATTCTTATTTTCAGATGTTTAATAAACCTTTGGATTCATAAAACAAAACCAAGTTCAGGTCTACCACACCACACAAGTCCCAGCTGCCTGGCCAAGCCCAGACCAATTTCCCAAAGGCTCTTCAGTGATAAACGTGATCAGTAGCTTAGGCTGCCTTTCAAACAAGGCCAGAAATAACATTTATTTAATCTGTGATAAAAACCACAGGGCCCCAAAGCACTTTAATTTTAGTACAACCCACAGAAATTCCCAACACCCCATTTTTTACACATCCCTCAGTTAATTTCCATGAGACTCCAAGAGTGACTTGCTATATGACACAGCTGGAATCTGCAGTTGTTCCCATTCATTTTTTGGTTTACTGGTCAGAATTACACAGGGTTAAATAAAGGGTATGTTGGTTATTTAGGAGTCAAATTCAAGTTTCTGAGAAAAACTAAAGCTATTTTTGTGTAGTATTTTCCTGTTTCCTGCAAGGCTTTCCTTTCCTTAATGGTAGGAATAGTGCCATGATGTGTGTGGGAAAGGCTAATATTACTTCTTACCCTTAAACATTTGCTTTTCTTATAAGACTCTTTTCCCTAAAGCTTAAGTAAACAAGCACATGGCATTCCCTAGCAGCACTCCCTGAATGTCAGAACTGTTCTGTGCTGTCAGACTGAGAGGGAACAAGAGGCACAACCAATAAATTCAGAACATTCGTGCTCATGACCATCACCTTTTGCTTTCATTCTTCAGGCTGTGTTAAAGAGTCCTGAAAATAAGCAGTGTTGTTTCATCCAAACCAGTAGTCTTTCTGAGGTCAAAGGTGAAGGATGACAATGAGCTTCAGTAAGTCAGTACTGCCACGTTAGATAGATGTTACTGTGCCTGCAGTAAATGCATCCATCATGCAAGATGCCATAGATCAGTGTAATTCAGGGACAGCAACCAACAGCCACTGCACTTCACACTGCTTTCAAGGTCTGCAGAGACACCTGCCTTTAATATCCTACATTTTGTTAATAGTCTGAACTCTTCCTGTAATTGCAAAAGAAAAGCCATAAGGATACTCTTATTTGTGTCCTGTTAGTAACATTTAAATCAGATGTAGTGTCTCCTGTCTGGACGACTTCACATTGTAATGTCCAAGGCTTTCACAGCTTTTGAGGCTGATAATTCTTTAAATAATAAAAAAGACTTCCATGTAAGACCACACTACAGAACTACTGGGAAAATCACAGAGGACTGTCTAAATTTAACCTAAATAATAAAAATTAAAGTGTGCCATATGTATATATTTACATGCAGTTCCTTATTTTAACTGACTGCAGTAGGGACACTCATTAACAGGGACATTTTTTAAGCAAATGGAGACTCAGAAGGAGAAATGAATCTGTGACAATATTCTGTACTGGATTCCTGCCCCTAATTTGCATTATTCCCAATTTTAAGACTACTGTTAAGTTTCGCTCAGGAAGGTAATTTCTTTAAGCTTTTTTCTTTCAATTCTTGGAAAGACAAGGTATTTATATCTCACTACAGAGCTGCCAAACATAACCGAAACCAGGCAACAGTTGTCAGCATCTGATGTCAACTGCAAAGGCCAAAGCCTATTTAAGTTTGCATATGGCAACCTGGTCTCCAGAGATAACTTCTGATTCCAGGGAAGAAATATGGCTGTCAGACAGCCAAGTATGACAGCCCACACCACTGAGAACCTAGGAGAGAATTTTCCCTTTGTCTTGTTAAAGAAAGATGATGCTTCTTATTTGAAGTTCAAATTGATATAATCAGATACTGGTAATTGAAAGTAAAACTGAAATTTTAACACAGATTTTTGTTTCCTGTCAACAAAAAGGTATGGTGGAAACATGCATATGCAGCAGAATAAATATGACCTGTCTGACAACTGATACATTTATCATAAAACTACATTTTACTGCAGAAGCTTAGAACTGATTCATCTCACAACTCTTAACATCCAAAGCATAATGACTATAATATTTTTGAATTCCTATTATTTACAATTATCCACATATTATTCAGCAGTATGATAAAACAAAACTCACATTTACTACAATGTGATAGCAATACCTGATTTCCACAGTGCTGTAAATAGAATTTCCTTTTTACCTCTTGGGAAAAGGGAAGTGGAAAAAGAGAAAATACCCAGTCAGTGTGAACACTGAGAGAACGCTGAGTAACCAGGTGGCAAAATTTTCTTGAATGCAAGACACAAGTAATAGGCCATAAAACCAAAATAAACATTGAGGTTATACTAACAATATGAGGAAATAAAACTAAAAACCCTGGAGGCATCTCACCTTTAGCTCTGCTTGTGTGAATTCTGCCACGAACCCAAACCTCTTGGTCAGCCTTCTCCACTGTCAAGTCTTTGATGCGAACCAAAACTCTATCTGAATCACAGGAAAAAAAACATAGAGGTTAACAGTTTTTGGGTTTTTGAAGTACAACATTTTTCACCTTAAACTTCAAACACACTATCATTGCCAAATTTATAATAAATCCAAACTATTGTTTTTTTGCATCTGCACTGAAAACACTCAAGATCCCATTTCCTTTCTCAGTGACTTCTCCTGGATGGAGGAGCTTTCAATTGGTTCAGTTTAATTTGCTGGACTTCCACAGCAGGGCCAAGCTGCACTTTAACAGCAGCAGCACTCACTGCAGGTCACGGATGGCAGAACCCAGCAGGACTGTGCTGGTTCTGATAGGACTTCACTGTGCTACCTGCACTTCCCAGTCTGAATTTCTGCTGCCTAAGGGATGTCTGCCCTGCTCCGCTGTGCAACGTGAGGGCTGGCAGGTTGAACCAGCAAACAAGGCTCAGAGGTGACAGGGTTAGTCTCTCTATCTACCCTTGGAAATAGAGTGATTATCACCAGAATTATTAATTCATTTTAATTAATAAATATTATTTAAAGAAACCACAAACAAATGTGCATTATAAATTATTTTTATAAAAACAACAGCATTTTAGAGCAACCAAGCATATTACTGTGTCAAATGACTAAAATTTATTTTAAGAGAGAATCTGTTTGACAACCTGATCAAGCACTCCTATCACTACCACTGTCAGAGCCAGGGCTGATCAGAAAGAACCCTTCAAATTCAATGTACCTGTGAAAGCTAAATAACAGGAATGCATGGTTTGAAAAGGTCGGATTTTGTATATTAAAGGAAAAAATAAAAATTATCAATGAAAATATTTTTAAATACATCAGGACTTTTAAAAATTGCATAGAGCCATTATGGACTGCCAATATGCAGGCAGCATGCCACCATTCCTTGAAATGGACTTGTCTAATTGTATTTTTCTAGCCAAATTCATTTTTGCATGGTCTCAAACACTTTTTTTACAATATCTACAAATCAAACAGAGGACATAGATAGCACTACATAGAATCTCAATGGTCCTAACACCTACATTTGCTCATTTGCAGTTTGTATGCAGTTAAAAACACTGCTTATTAGGCAAAAAAATTCTTCAATTGAGATACTAATCCTTATGGGTCTCCTCCAACTTAAGATATTCTCTGCTTCTATGACATGCCTTTCCTCGCAGATTTCTCCTAGTTTCAAAATAACACTAAATTTACTAGGACACTTCCACTGTAAATTTTTCCCGCCAGAACTTTTCCAGAGTTTGCCCACCCCAGGTCACCATCTGCTGTTCTGGAACCCTTCCTTGTGTGTCTGAATGCCAGTCACAGCGTGCCCTGCAAGCCTATTATTCTAGGGATTTTAGGGGGTTCAAAATGTTCAGTAGCAATGCAGTTCTTACACAGACACACAGTAAAACCAGGACAGAATGGAAGTGCACAGAGAAATGTGATGGGAAATCAGCTCAAATATATGAATAAAGTGTGCATGTATGCACTGGGAAAGGGAGAAAGGGAAATAAAGATGTTATCACTTGCCAGCAACTTCTGATGTTCTAACTTTAACAGTGTAATACTATAGGAAACATGCAACCATCACAACCCATAACCTTTAGGAGTTCTAAGAGTTTGTTATTCAGACAGTCAAAATTACCTCAGCCAACTTAAAACTGTATTGTTACAAACTTCAAATACTTTCTAGGCACAAGCAAAAAGACACTTTTTATGTATCTTCAGTGTTTCTGAAGATCTACATTAGACAAACACTTCCTCCAAACATTTGGATACGTAATGGTTCATGTTTCACCACGAGTAAATAAGACACAGTTAACACAAACATTACTATACGGTATGAATTATTAAAAACTATTTCACCTTTCATAAAAAGTGTAGTATAACAATATTCAGAAAGAGACAGCATGAAGTCACTTTCTCCACCATCAGATGACAGAATCATCTGATTCAGGGCTGAGGGAAGGGGCACTTGGAGATCATCCCACCCAACCCCATGCACAAGCAGGGTAACTCAGAGCCAGCTCTCCAAAATCATGTTCTGATGGGTTTTTAATATTTCCAAGGAGGGAAACTCTTCCTGGACAACTTGTGCCAATCCTTGGTCACCCTCACAGTACAAAAAATGTTTGCTGATGTTCACAGTGAGCCTCCTGTGTTCCTGTTTTTGCCCACTGCCTCTGTTCCTATCAGTGTGCTCCACTTAAAAGAGCCATATGTAGCAAATACGCAGCTTTGCTTCCCTCCTTTGATACTTCCCAAATTTTAACTCCCATTTCTAAAATGCCAATAGCTCATAAGGATGCCTGCATTTGTTAGTGTAGGCAATCATTTGTCTCTGCCACACATTTTCTCTTGTTCCACCCACATACCACATCTTCCCTCTATACTCTCACATATCATTCAACCTCAAATTCCTTCCAGTTCATTTTCATCTCTTCCATGATAAAATTGAAGCTTCTTGCTCTCACTTGGAAGGTCCTCCCACCATATTCTTCAGACTATCACTACTTGTTCTTTCACAAATGCAAGCTATGCTTATATTTTCCCTCTTCTTGCCATATAAACACTTCTAAACAACTAAATGCAAAAATAAAAGGTGTTTTATACTGTGCTACAGTTACAGTGAAGAGACAGGAACAAAGATTTTAAACAAAATTCAAACACAACACTCTGTAAGTCTGAAATTATACTTTCAGCCCCAGTTCAGTACTCAGATTATCTCACCTTCGTTGCCATTTTGAGTCATTTTTATGGGGAAGTTGTATTTTTTTGTTTCCTTAATGTACACCACAATCTCCACTCTTCAAGATACAAATATCCTTATCTTTCCCTCAGAACCCCAATCTCTTCTAAACGTGGGAGGAGAGGATAAAAGCCCAAAAAGCTGTGTGGGATATACAAGACAGAATCACTTCTCCACCTCCAGCCCCCATTCCCTGCCTGTCACAGTCTATTTACTGAGTTAATTTATCTTGCATCATGGAATTTTAACAGACTGATCAGTATTTCCGCTGTCCTTGTGAAGTGCCAGCACCTTTGCAATATTGGATAAATTTGAAAAAGGTGAGTTTGATAAAAAATACCCTGGAAGCTGAAAGCAGTGTAAGATGAAAGCAGCTTCCAGGGAAGGGACATGAGATAATGGAGCTGAAGGGAGGAAAAAAGAAAGGCAAAAACTGCATTTTTACTAGAAATGAGGGCCACAGGATGGACTTAAAGACCTGCCATGACAGGAAGTGAAAATATCAGCTAGACAGGGAAGCCAACATTAGCAGAAGAAAGACTGAAATGGGCCAAGAAAGAAGGCACACGTGTGTGTGTGAGCTCAACAGAGCAGGGTGGAGCAATGATGTAGTGAACCCGTGAAAAGAGCTTTAATTTGCCTGCAGAGGAACAAGAATCCATCAGCATGGCAAAAGGACAAAAAGCTTGTTCCTTGGGAAGGAAGAGTAAGTTGCTCTGATCACTTTAAACTTTTTAGCTTCCCATGTCCAGGCAGTGCCCTCAGGGCAGTGCAGCTCCTAGAAACAAGTGCTGCAGCCAATTCCCCAAGTCCCTCTACAGGGCTGTGCAGTCTGTTGGCTCCAGTTCCCAGATGGTGTGTGATCTGCACACCTCATACCACGGCTGGTTACTCTGATTTGGAAATGGCACAACTTCAGAAACACACATAGTTAATACAGTACAGACAGTTGGGAACACTCACATCTGTGCTTCCCCACCACCCCCTGCCCCAAGCAGCAGCTCCTCCAACACACACAATACACGCAGAAC
This sequence comes from Campylorhamphus procurvoides, assembly GCA_013396655.1. NCBI lineage: Eukaryota > Metazoa > Chordata > Aves > Passeriformes > Dendrocolaptidae > Campylorhamphus > Campylorhamphus procurvoides. The sequence goes on from WBMV01003352.1 coordinate 279,668, forward strand.
ACTCTGCAAAGCCACTGATGACAAGTAATGACCTCACTCTCCCGTGAGCCCTTTGGCAAGAGCTCTCCCTGGCAGGAAATACTGAATCTGTAAATAAGAGTGCTCTAGTATCAAGGAAAGGACAAGGATGATCTTCAACTTTCTCATTTATAGGCATTTTGTTCTTTATTGTTACCTAATTTTGGTGTTCTGGATAGCCATCTTGTAAATAACAGAACTGCAGGCATGTTGTAGGTTGTATTTTACACCCAGTGGAAAACCCATTCAACGTTGTCCATACAGTGAGACGATTCAAGGGGACAACATAACTAAGTACAGCACTAGCCTTTTCCATATAACTTACTGTAGCTTTCACCATTTTCTTTCTCAAAATATTTTTGAGTGTTTCTTTTGTGCACGAGACAGCTGGCAGGGCAGACCTTCTCCAAGGAGAGCAGGATTTGATCCACCATCTCAGTCTGCCACCTTGGGCCCCCTGCACAGTTGTTTGCTATGGGGTGAGGAAGAACAGCAGCTGGGCTGGCTTACAACGTGATCTCAACTCTGGTTCCCTTTCTCTAGCAGGTAGAATGTATTTTATTCAACACTGACTGTTAATACACTCTCCACTGATTTTCTTGTCCCCTTGCACTCTTGACATAATGCTGCCATTTAGCTGGTTTCAACCTATCATTGCTCTTGTGACTCCTCCTCTTCCCTCCCATTTTACATTTCCCTTCCTAAGGTGGTCAACCAAAACAACCATTCAGGAGAAAAAAAACCCACACCTAGTCACAAATGATGTTGCTTTTTTACATTTCCCTATGAAGAAGTTACAAAAAGTCAGTCTATTCCTGCCCTTACTTCTATCTCATGCACTGAATAATACAAAGATTAGTATTTCCTGGGATGCTGACCCAGGAGATTGTTCCCTGGCTGACAAGTTTCTCTGCATCTCAATTACCCATCAGTAAAAAATGAGGATTTCCTGAATTCACGGTGGTGTGAATAATGACAGAACCCATAAATATTAATATATAATATTTATGGATTTAGTGTTCTATGCAGGAGCAACAAAGGCTGCATAGGCAGACAGATATCCTACTCAGAGAGCACTGCTGCAAGAAGCCACAGCAGAACTTACTGACACAGAAAAAAACTGACATCTCAGGACTCAGTACATTATAAATCAAAATAATTTAACATTAACAAAAGAAGTCAACCCTGCAGTGCTGGGGACAGACAAAGCTAACAAGCTGTGTAAGGTGTGATGCGTGTGAAGGCAAAGACTGAGATTCCATTATCCCTCCAGACCCAGCTCCAATATCCAACCACACTCCTGGCTTTTTTTTCTTCCCTCTCATTTCAATTTCCTGTGTTCTGACTTGTGTCCATGACCTCCTGCCCAATTACCACACATTTTCAAAGCCTGGCTTTATCTTTTCTACACCCTCCCATTAAGTAGATCTGAACTGTAATAAAATCATCCCACTTCCTCTCTCCAGGCTGAACAAGCCCAGCACCCTCAGCCTCTCCTCTCAGATCCTGTGCTCCAGTCCCCTGAGCAATTTGCTGGCTCTCCACTGGACTGGCTCCAAAATGTTCATGTTTTCCTAGCCCTGGAGAGCCCAAAACTGGACACAGCACTCCAAATTCAAGTGCCTCACAAGTGTCAAATATATTCAAACAAAGGGAAAGAATGCCAGCGGGATTAGAATGAAAAAGTTTGGTAAACAATTACACAAACAAGAACTGAAGATATCAAGTGTGTGTGTATATATATATAAAATTTCTTTTTTCCTTCCTTCCCCAACCCCTCTCTTCTGCAAAAAATTTGTTTTGTTTTTCGACTGACCTGGTTTCTCTTGGGATTGTATCATTGATGACACTCCATATCTTTCCTTAGCATAATCCTAAAACGGAGGTGAGAAACACACATCAAAGAAACATACACAAATGATGAACAAAATCACTACAGAGTGAACTGAGGGAATACAAAATGTTTAGCTGTAATATTAAAGAAAATGTGGTTTAGATTTGCAAGAGATACACAAGGGAGAGAAGACACATGCCATGTAAGAAAAAAATAATTCCCATAACTGCACACACTCATGAGGATAACTACATAAAAGTTTCTGTGACTATATCTACAAAAAGCCTATTCCTGAAAACATTTGAATATATGGGAGTAGATACATTAAGTGTTTCCTTCCCATATCCAGGCACACAGAAATCCAGGAGATTGCATGCAAATGTCCCAGCCCAATGAAGCCTGACTGCTAACAAAACCTGCCAGGTGAGACACAGGGGAACGTGGCCTTTTCTCCAAAAAAATCACAATTCTGGTTCCACAACGAAGCCCACTCATTTCATACAAACCCCCTTGATTTATTTATTTTATTCTATTCACTATATGAACCAAAGTTCATTCTAAATGCTTTATTTGGAGGGGGGGAGTTTGCCTCTCTGCTTTTGATGAATCGTGGCACACTTACAACTTTACAGAAGCCGCCAATATTCAGAACTCCTTATCCCTGATGCACTTGTGGCCTTTCAACAACAAGCAAGACTGATTTAATTACAAATAACGTTCACTACTTGTACTTTTTTTTTTCCTAGGAAGAAACACCGGCCTACAATCTTTCATTAGTGCCGTGTGGCCTCCACGTCCGAGACAGAATCCCCTGCTATGGAGAGGCAGCCCAGGTGTATCTGGAGGGGCTGAGCTCTTCAGGGACACGCAGGCCGGGCCCGGCCTGCCCACCCCGGGGAGCCTCCGCACCGCGCCCGCCCCGTAACCCTGCGGAGACCCACATCAGCCGCCGAGGAGTCCTCGCTGTCCGGGCGGCGGTCGCGGCCCTGCCCGCGGCTGGCGGCGCTCGGCATCCCTCACACCGACACGGACTCGGACACGGCCCCTTACACCGACACCGACACGGGCCCTCACACCGACATGGCCGCCCCGCGCGCCACTCTCGCGAGATCTCCGCGCCCGCCCCGCCTTGCCCCGCCCGGCGCCGCACGAAGTATCGCGAGAGGAGCCCGCGCGGCACTCTGAGGTGCGGGGACGCGCGCGAGATCCTGGCGTTCCCCTCAGCGACGGAGACCTGTCCTTGTCACTGTCCCTGTCCTTATCACTGCCCTTGTCCCTGTCATCGTCCTTATCACTGTCCTAGCCACGTCCGCCCCGTTGTCGTTCCAAAGGCCCCTTGTGGCGCAGCCGCCGCCGGTGCTGGCGAGGTGTTGAAGGGCTGAGGGAGGGTTCTCCTCCTGGCCCTCCGCGGTGAGCCGGGCTGCGGGCTGAGGTAACATCACACGGTCAGTAGGGTTGGGCCCTGCCAAGGCAGGGTCACCTGGAGCAGGTGGCGCAGCGACACGCCCACACGGGTTGGGATGTCGCCAGGGATGGGGACTCTGCCATCTCCCAGGGCTCTGCCACCCTCAGCACGAAGGTCTTCATGCTGAGGTGAAACTCCCTGAGTTGCTCCTCATCCTGTCCCTGGGCACCACCAAAAAGGCTCTGGCACCGTGCTCTTGCCACCTGCCTTGGAGATACATGTACATAAATAAACATGTTGGGCTGTGAGGTGGCCAACTAATGCACATGGAGCCAAACCAAAGGGCACTTCTGTTCAATCTCACCAGCAAATGTGGCTTCCTCGGCCTTACCCTTGCAGCAAGCTTAGTCTTACGACCCCTTTCCCAGTTGTGCTGTTTATAATTAGTTAGCTGTTTGTTAGTTAGCCACAAGCAGGCCTGGTAGCGTGGGGAGGATGAGCAATAGTGCAAATGCAGGTGTTTCCCTCCAGCTGCGTGCTTGAAGGAATGCTACAGGGCCCAGGCCAGGGCTGGCTGCAGGTGCCAGCTTTGAAATGGCACAAATCAAAGCTGCAAGCAGCTGTCGAGTCCTGTAGATTCATAGATTGTTTCTCTGGTGCAGGGCGAGAAGGAGTTGGCTGTCCTGATTTCAACTGCAGGCTTGAGTTTTCACATTTGAGTAACTAATGCCTCTTGCGGTATCGATTAGAGTTCTTCGTTTCCTGTCCTACCGTTGTTTATTTTGCAGCACTCTGTACTGCACTGGTTCAGCATCTCGTGGGAATCCCCTTCCAAAATTCCCCTTCTGCCCCTGTGTCAGAGAATTGTCACTTCACCATGAGACCACACAGCTTTCACAAAATCTTTCACAAAATCCTTTCTTCTCGTGCATCGTTGCAAAGAACGAAGATTCAGTGACAGAGAAGGCAAATCACAGTCAGTTTTCATTCCTCACCACAAGAAAGCAAGTTCTGATGGCAGCGTATTGTGCAGTGTACACAAATGCTAAGGTAACAGTAAGGTGGATTTCTCACAGTGTCAGTTGTGTCTTTTCTGTTACCTGTCACTTAGAACCGCTGCTGAACCTGAACTAACAGACAGATGCAAATCTGGTGCCTCACGACCGAGCAAACAGTACCACCTGCACACACAGTGCTCTGCAATTCCCGGCACTGCACCGGCTCTGCTCTGAAATTCAGTCAAAAGAAACCAGCCCTGTAACCCGTGTTTTTATGCTGGGAGCCTTCCAGTGGTGAATAGCATGAGTATTTCCTCTGGGGCAAATAACCTGAAGGGGTTCTGAAGGAAAAACCCTTTTAATGTAATGAGAGTGTTAACTTGAAAAAAAAATATGCCCATCTAAAGGGCACTGTGGCTAATTATTCTGTTGCCAAACTTTCAGAGGCAGCATTTTCCAGAGTTCATGCTCTCAGATCATTTGTCCAGAATCCCTTTGTTTTGCAGCACAGAAACGGGGGTTTTTGGTCAAAAACCTGTAATACAGTGAAAATAGAAAAATTAATTTTAAGAATAATTATTGGCCATACATAATTAATATCTGGTTAAATAAACCCGTCAAAATTCTCCACTTAATTCGGGTCTGCAGCAAAAATTTATTTTCCATACCCACCTCAGTAAATCAATAACAAATGTGCTGTTAAGGGCACAAAACCCTACGTGCAGGGGATGCAGCTCATCTGCCACACCTCCTGCCTCCTGCAAGGCGTGCGATGGGGGCAGTACCTGCAGTGAAGCTGGGAGCAATGGTGGGAGCAGAGGCTGCAGCGCTGTCCCCCGGGTCTTGGCCCAGGATTGCCACATGGAAATGACATCACCCGCAGCCAATGGAGGGGCCCCGGCGGGGCAGCTGGAGGGGGGCCATACTCCACTTAAGTAACGAGACATGACATACCATGTGCTAATGCTAAATAATTTATCCCTCAGGCATACAGTGAATTGCAAAGCCAAGCTGAGGCCTGGTCAACAGTTTGTAGTTTAAATTAAAATTGGCTTTTCTGTCGTAAAGGGAAGGGAGGGGGTTGTCAACTGCTGTGATCAAGAGTGGAATGCAGAAATCTCTTTTCTCTTTGATTCACGTCTTTCTCCTGTTACAATTTCATCTAATCAAAACATTTTTTGGTGATTTGGGGGATGTACGCCACACACCTCTATTATGAAGGAAATCTATGAAGGAAAATATTAAAGGAAGTTTTAAGTCACTGTGAATAATGATATCCAACATATCCATGAAACTTAGGCGTTAACACTTGTAATAGTCTAAACTGAAGCTATTCCACAGTTTGGTGTTTCATGTTACAAATGTTATGTGGGTGTTTCCATAGCAGAGCCATAAATTTGTCTCATTAGGAATGCAGAGGCATTAGTTGCTGCTGAGGCTGAAGCTCAAGCCCAGCCTCTCTCAGGATGCTGTGAGCCAGCAGCACACACAGGCTGGGTGTCATGTTAACCACAGCACTTGCTGGTGGCTACTGGAACTCTCACTGCAGCTTTCCCAACTCTGCAGTCCAGCCAACCTTGGCCACACCTTTGCTATTTGTTGCTATACTGAGCTGATTTTACTTAAATATGTTAAACAACATTTCCACTGAAACCATGAAGAGCTGAAAGTAGTCAGCAGCTTCCATAGCCTGTCCTTATGTAGCAGCTTGCAAAAATGGTGGTTCTAATATTCTTTAATCTTCCAGTGTATTATTGGTCAAGAAATGAACAGTTGCAATGTACACTATGTTACACAATATACAAAGTGTTGGTGGGAAGGAGATAGGAACTGCCTCTAAGTTATTTTAGGAGAAGAAATTAAAAGGACCTCTGGCCCATGGAATAAGTCAGAACAAATTTACCTAGTCTCTACATGTTTGGCAAGTTAAAACCTGGAGAGCATGAAGTGGTACAGAATTAAAAAGAGCATGTGGAAGAAAATACAAAACAAATTGGTAGTGTCTCTGAAGAGTCTTTAGGGAATTCAGCTTTATTGCCACAATAGCACACTTTTCCGTGTGCAATTACTGGTTGTCATGGAAATGGATTTTGAAGATTTCTCTTATTTTGGATGCTGCAAAGCATGCTTAATTTAATTAAGAGGTTGCCTTTGATTTTTCCCTTTCCATATTTGTTTACTTATATAGGTTCTTGTATGATTGTCAGGCTAGTGTCCAAGTTCCTCTTAGGTAAAAAAAAAGCAAAAAAAAAACACTGAAAAAAACACAGCAGCAGCAAAAATATCAATGTATTATTTTTTTAAGTTCTGTAAGTTCATAGTATGCATTCTGTGATAGAGACAGCTCTTCTACTAATAATGTCAACCTTGACAAAAATGCATTTTTGTAATGGATCATTTTTTTTCTACTCCAGCATTTGTACAATGTGTAACAAAGCCTTTGCATCTAAATCCAAGTAGGAACAGAATTTGGCAAATCTAATTCCTTCCTGGATTTTCGCAGCTCTACTTCCTTTAGGAAGTTTTTAGTCAATGGGAAACAAAGGCTTATTGAAAGGATTAAAGTTGCAACTATTCTCTTTGTTTTAGAGCTTCAGTCATGGTTTTCCTCTAGTAAACAACATTTGCAATTAATAAAACTTCTAAAAAAACAGGAACTTTGGGGAAGTACGTGCTTATGATAAGCAGCAGGATTTCTTTTGACAGAACTCTATACAAAGGTGTAGTCTTTTTAAGTTTAGACAATGAAAACAATTGAGTTTCTCAAAGCATTTTGAAAGTGTTCCTCCTGATAAACACAAGACAACATGCTCTGCAGTCAGGGATGGGCATTACATTTAAATAGGATATATCTTGTCTACAGTTTTTGTGTCCCCAAATTATTTTAAATAGCTGCGTACAGCTCACATTTCATATCATGCCTAAACCCAGTAATCATGTCTTACACGATGAAATATCTACGCGCATTGGACATACAGTGCTGCATATATTTATGAACTATTACCCATAAATTGTTTAATGGTTCCTTTATATGATGCTTGAAAAAGGCATTTGGATAGCAGTTATCTGTGCAGGAATAAGAACACATGGAATATTTAATCTTAATAATTTATTTTTTACTGGGTTTTGTGTCATGAAATATCTTACACATATTTTCATGTTTATGTCAGCTCTATTTCTCTTGCTGGTTTTATGGGTTTACTTCCAAGGAATCATCTCCTGCGAGAGGGAAACTGAGGGACACATGGCAACTTTGTGGACGGCCCTCCCTGGAGGGCAGTGTGGAGCTGCTGGATGATCGGGATGTTTGGGGCTGGCTGGCTCGGGAGACTTCACGAACAGCTCCGCTATTGTTCTCACCCAAGTGTCCAGTTCTTTTTCTGGGGTGGCTGATGTCCAAAAGATGCTGGAAACGGCAAACTGGAGAATAAAGGGGCTGCAGTTCTGACTGGGCCCTTCAGCGCCAGCACATTGTTCTGTCTTACATGCCTCTTCTCATTTACAAAAACCACCTTAAGCCATTGTCCTTCTGATGATAATTTTTACACTTTTATCTCACATGTAGGCAGATTTTTTTCTTGCAGATTTCGTCGAGGAAATGTTCCTGTGAGCATCTTTGCTAGCCTCTAACCCAGAGTCAACTTCTGGTGAAGTTATAAACCTTTAGAAACAGAAGGGTTCAGTGGGATTCCTGACTCAGACTTTGTTTCTGGGGCAGGAACACTGCTCTATTTTCAACAGAATGTGAGTCAGGCACCAACAGTAAATCTGATCTTTGAGATCATCCATTAAAAGTAAATGTTCTTTGTTTCTGTCTGAAGCAAACAAAAAGCAGAGACCACTCATCCAAATGATTAAATGTGTCACAGAGGATGTTATATACTATTTTTGAGACATTTTCCTACAACAGTCACGAGGCATTTTGTAAACAAAGTGTGTTACTGATCAAGGGTGCTCTGGCAGGCATTGTGTGTGTATACCTTGAATCAGACTGGGAAGACAGTCACAGAGAAGTTTGGAGGTTAGTGTAAATGGACAGACTGATTCCTAGAGGAAATAAGCGTTAGCATGAGAACAACAGCTGAACTGAAATCCCATAAGCCAGGAAAAACAGCTACACAATTACACTAACAGGTGGTTGGTTTCAAAACAAATTTCAAGGTCTGACAGCTCAGTGCACCTGCTTTGGGCTGATTTCTTTTAAGGACTTGGATTTGGCATGAACCATTGATAAAAACCATAATTCTCTGTGTCTGAGAAAAGTCATCATTATCATATAGTGATGATAAACTGCTAAAGCTTTCTAGAAGTTGTACTTGGCCAAAAGGTAATATGGGCCACTCTGTACACACTGTCATTAGAGCTCAAGCTTTTCTCTATCAGTCCTACCAGACAAACCCCATTAGGCTAAAACAGCTCCTCCTGTAAGCTGAGATAATTCCATTCACTAGAGTGCTCTGATTTGAATTAGGTATGACTTCAGCCTTTGCATTCGCCACCATAAGAAAAATCCAATTTTATTTGATAGGTGATTTTGACAAAGATATTCAGAAAATCCTGTTATAAAAAATATCCTCTTTCTTCTAAATTTCCTTTATTTGCTAACATTTCTTCTGGGCAGGTTTTTTCTTTACTAGTATTTGCTGTCAGTTTATAGACATTTTTTCCTGAGCTTTGGACAAAGGAAGGACAGTCATTTTCATTTTGGGGAGAAAAATCAACACAAACTTTTGTCATTCAAATGTCTCTGCTGGTGGTCCTTTATGGATGTCTTCTACATGTCAGTAAGAGATAGGATAAAACTAAAATTTGATGAGAACAGATTGATAAATGTAGCAGCTGGAGTTGAAGTTACTTAAGTTTCTTCACAATTGAAATGAAATTTTTGGAGTGGTCTAAATTCCTAGCAATCCAAGTTCCTCTAATTTTTAGGCAGTGGAATTGCATAGAGGGCCAAGTTCAGCACATCCCTGTAAGATCTGGGCCTTCATTTTGAACACCTCACTTTGCAAACCTAACATGTTAGGGGTTCATGTGATGCAGTCCTGAGTTCTGGCAATGTGGGGGGGTTTATTTCCTGGTAGAGAGAGGAAGAAGAATATGATGTCAATTTTCAATGCTGAGCAACTAGTGTGATGAAATGATAAGCACACTCACAGCCTAGGACTGTTCTGGGGACATCAGTGTGACCTGCACACTACACAGACTGCAGCTACTTTTCACTGCTGTACTTCCTCCCTCTTAGCTGTTGAGAAAAACTTGTAGATATTTATAAATCTGTGGTGTTCAAGATTGTGGGGAGTGCATATGGAACTACGAGTGTAGTTCTGTAGTGTTGCTGTGGGGTTTCCCCTCTCCTCTTTGCTGGATTTTTAAGACCTAAAATGATGAGTGTATGGTTCACAGCTGGTACCAGAGAAACAGAAAAACAGGGTGATTGACCTGGCATGTCCCATCTCTTTTTAACGAATGAAAATGCAAATCTACATGAGAACAGGTTTTTGTTTTAGCTGTCCTTCATTCAGAATGACCAAGTAAGTTACCTGACAGCAAGGTTGGTTGGGTTTTTTCTGTTCATCAGACCTTGATAGACTACTCTTTTTATTGGATTATTGAAGATGTTGCTGTTCATTTTGCTTGGCTGCTGTATATGATTTGCCTACGTGACTGTCAAGGTCTGTCTTGTTAGTTTTTCCTATTTTTGTAGTTACATTCCAGATTTCATGATCTGTAGACTTGAACCTGTCTAACTAGAAAATAAGATATGAAAGGTACTAACACCTTGTGAAATATACCTAAAATATCCACTTTTCAATTTGCTGTATCACTTAACTGGGTTTGCAGTGTTTTGGCTTTGTTGTAGTTATTCAGCTTCATATTGGCGTGCCCTTTTTTTGGTTGTTGACAGACACCAGCACAAAGCCAAAACCTCAACTGCCTTTCTTGAGGTGGAAGAGTTAGCAAAACTGAGCATTAGGTTCAAGAACTGGGAGCAAGGTTTTATCACTTGAAGGATCAAGATGCAGAAACACAAGTAGAAGCCTACATGGATGAAGAATCTGAGGAGCTATGAATTTCCCCTCATGAACACCTAACAGCAAGCCAGGGACAATAGTCTATTCTGCCAGTGGGCTGGTAGAAACTTGCTGTCTACAGTATTGTCTTACAGGTTAGCTTCTGTACCTGCAGCTGCACCAAAGTTCAGTGTGAAGCCACACTCTCAGACTGAACTATTCCTATAAACGCACCCCTGTCCATTTCAGGCAAAGTCATCCAGGTCACCAGGCTCTGGCGTTTGTTTACCTGGTGAGGTTACTTGAAACTCAATGGGCAATGCTCAGGTGAACATAAAGCAGAGATCAGGGTTAGTGATTTCCTCTGGTAAGGGTTTGCTTCCTCTGAAGTGAGCACGATGAACCACTGAGGAGGAGCCAGTGGGCAGCAGTGTGTAGGGTACAGCTGTTTGCAAAGGCATGTTTGTCTGTGGTGTGAATCACTGAGAATATGTGCAGAGAATATTGGGTTTGCTGCATTGGGAGCTCAGCACTGTGCTCACCACCCTGCTGTCATTAGCACTGTGTGTGCCCTGCTCAGGGCTGTGCTGCACTCTAATACATCCCAGCATTTCAACCTGCTGTGGAATGACCCTTTGTTGCTTTCTGAGAATGTGGCTCTAAGCTTCTCGGAAGGTCAGGGCATCTCAGGACTTAGGTTGGAATTCTTTATTCAGAGACCTGACTGCTGAAGAGTGCTCAGGTTCTAAAGTGAAAGACTTGACCCACTTTGGGGAGGAAGAAGAACAAATAGAACTGGAAGTGGGAAGGTCACCTTTAATAGCATATGAACTACTTCTGAACAAGCTTTACAATTGCTTTGTTTCTTCCTCTCCTAGAGCTGTAAACATGACCAGCCAAAGGAAGACCTTAGAAAACAACTCCAGGAAGCTATGAAGGCTATTGAGAAAGCAAAGAAGCCAGCTGGACTGGTTAGTGTTAAACACATTTTCTAAAAGTTGTGGTGGATTGATTTCTCCACATTTCTCAGTAGCTGCACATCACATATTTTGAACTGGCACAGTGAAGCACAAGAGGACATTCTCATACAGAAACCTTACTTTTCTAATGCATAATAACAGGCTGGGTTCTATTTGGAGTTTTCCTAAATCTCCAGTAAATAGGCAGCTGCTTAATCCAAAGTTGAGCAGAAGAGGAAAATTTTAATACGTTCTTTTTCACTTAGAGTTTAACTACTGGGTTTTTTGGTAAAGAGGCTAATTTTTCTTGGTTTGGGTACAATTACCAAAGCAAGCACAGTTGGAAATTAATTGAGAAATATGTGGGTTTTTCTAGCAATGTCAAAATTCTGAACCTTGTGCTCAGGAGGCTGTATTATTTAGAGGGAATGTTGAATTGCTAGGGCTTGTGATATTTTATATTTGAAGAATCAAAGGGATAGGATAATACTGACAAGTCATAGGTTAAGCCTCTTAGTGAGAATAAGTTCGTAGATATCAAATCTAACCCTTATCATAAAATCATCTAACCCTTCTTTGTGATGTCTAAAAATGGTGCTGGGAGTAGGGTGTATGGTTGATGAATGCAGGTGATATATCTCTGTATGTAGCTGTATTTTCAGAGTTGCTGTTACCAAGGTCACTGTAAGGTTATGTGGCATTCACTATCTCTGTTCCTTCTTCCCTAATTGTGCATAGATAGGATGAGTTGCTCAAACAACATGCAGTGCCTGTACTGTCCAGGGGGTCTGCACCAGTGTGTGCACTATGTGCAGTGCACAGCGGGAGGATTTGATACTTCCTGGCTCCCTGGCTGCTTTCCTTTCCCTCTTGTTCCACCACTGGGCAGCCTGTGTTGCCCTCCACAGTGTATTAAATCTTGCTTGCAGACACACATGGTCATTTGGTACCTGTTAAAGAATGGCCATAGGGGCAGGTGTTCCTCTGTCACTCTGTTCTCCCTCTTGCCACAGCATTTAATCTCTCCCTCAGTATTTCACTGCCTCCCATATGAAGCCTAGGAGGCATCCCTGATGTAAATCAAAGGATGTTTGCTTTTCCTGTTATGTCTTCAAGAGCCCAATTCTCCTTGCATAGACTAACTCCAATTTGCAAATAGTAACTGCCTCCGTGGTTGGGTAAGTTATTGAATTATATTTCTCACTCTGCACTTCATTTTTAATTTTCACAGAAGGAACCTGTGGCTCTTTACGTTAGGAATCAAGGGCAGGTTTTGCTGGAATCTGTTTTGCACACTGAAATGTTTCTGACTGTAAAAACAAAATTCTCATCTCTGCTAAGGCCTGGATTACATTTGGAATATAATTTTATCCAGAATAATTTATTGCAAATTGGAGGGAAATTTGAATTCTGAGGTGACACCAAGTGAAGTTTTAACTCATATGTATGCACAGCATGCACAAAATGAAATGCTTCTTTGTGAGAGAGCAGAACTGAGCAGGTAGGAAGAAGGAGAATGCAGATTTTGCAAAGGCAGTGCAAAAGAAAACCTTGAGTGTAATTAGGGTAGCAAACAAGAATAATAATAACAGACACATAAATGTGGTTATAAAGAAAGGATTACAAAAATGTAGTTAGTAATACTGGCTGAACTGATTGTGCTAGAATTGCCTTTGTATGATCTACTGTCTTGTACGTTGAAAGCACATCAAACAACAAAAATTAGGAAAGTGTCTAATAAATAGTTTTGACTTTGAATATTTGAGCTGTGATATGTCTTTGTTTCATGTATTTATTTGTCTGTTATGTTATCTACAAGCAGTAAGTGGTTTCTTCCTATACAGTATTCCTTCACTACAACCAAAGAGAGGTGGGACATTAAACCTTTGTCTTCAGAGTGAGAAAGTGAGTTGTACATGCAAAGAGAACAGGTTATCTGTTATTGCCCTGCCTATCCCAGCACTTCCATATGAAGCTTTCAGCCTTTGTAAGTTATAAATGTCATATGACTTTTTCTGGAGTAGGTTGAATAACATCTTAAATTGTGGTCTAGTGGTAGAAGTTAAAGCTGTAAGCTGAGGTTGGCATAGAGTAGCAAAGGAAAATAATCTCATTTTAACTTGCTCTGTAGGTGGTACAGTGTTCTACAGAACCACTGAGCCATTACTTGCTCTCTAATTGTCCTTCATTTTCCTGTGCTGAGGAGCTATTAGTGTAGGATATAAATTGTGTCTGTACTGAATTTCTGCAGCTAACTGGTAAGGAATCAAATTTTTAAATTGCTGCATGGAGCTCCTCAAACACCCCTTGAACTTCACACAATAAAACCTGCTAAAACTTATGGGGTTTGGAGTCGCCCCTCTCAGAGACAGTGTTGATATTTTAATGGCTTTTTGGCTGATTTCAACCAAGGCCCATTTTCTCTGCAGTGTACTGCTTCAAGCTAATGGATTTGTAATTAGTGGGGAAGCCAAATTCATAAGGCTCTTCACCACTTAAAGTATCACACTTCAAGCTTAAGAGACAGTTCATTACAGCAGTAATACTTCTTTGTCTTCTCTGCTGTTACAAAAAGGGATTTTAACATGTTGTGCTCATTTGATTCGAGTGAAGCCACAGTCCCATCGTGAACCCTGTAGCTTTCTTCTGTTCTGTGGTGTTTGTCACAAGCCACTTTCTGCTTAGCTGGTTAATTGTAGGTTTGCTTTGGAAAAGTGTTGATTTCTGGCTTGCTGTCTCAAAAGCCTTAGACTGAATAGGACATAGCCTGGAATAACTTGAAATCCTATTGCTTCCCATAACCTTAAGAAAGCTCATAAAAATATGACATGAGCTTCAAAGAGAGAAACAGAGATCTGATTATGAATGGGAAGATCTTTCTGTCCAAAGCAAGTGATTTATCTTCATGTCTCCATTTTCAAAACCACCTCCAAACAAGATCAAAATGATCCCTAAGATTTGCTTCAGCTATTACAAGCAGTGTTTTAATTAGCTGTAGTTTCTCATTGAATAGCTTAAAATATATGTTGTATTTTAAAAAAAAAAATTTCCCTTCATTGTGATTATTTCCTAGTTTCAGTTGGGTTTTTCTCTCTCTCCTTTCTCGTGTCTATTTCTAGAAGTTCTCTCAATTTTCTGAGGCTGTTTCTCAGGAATGTTCTCAGGCAAAAGTTCTCAATGGTATGAAATCAAACAGATTATTTAATTTTTCTTCATACATAGTCTTCATATGTTTTAGGCTGCTTGGAGAGGTGTCGCCTTTAAATTCATGCATCATTAGTGAGATCTGTGTGTCTACAACTGAGAGCAGAATTGGCTTAAAGTCTGCTTCAAAAGGAAATTGAGTAGAATCCTGCAATCCCAACCTGTTTCCCTTTCCAGCAGCAATGAGCTGAATCAGAAGGGAACTAATGAATTCTGGTGGATTTCCTTCAGCGCACCAAAGCTCTTTAAACACACACTGAAGAAGGGAAATGAAGTAGGATTAGTCCATTTCCCTTTGAAGCCAGCTGTGTGTTCACAGTGCAAGTACTGGAACATTATTTCACTTGCCACTTTCTGGCTGTGGGCCAAACTGTAGTATCATCTTGAATGGATGCAGGATCCAAAAATACATAGGAAAACACATGGACTGCTCCTGGACAATAAATAAGAAGTTGATGTCTGTCTGGCAAATGGGCTTATGTTTTTATTCTTCAGTTCTTTACCTGTTTGGCAAGGGATCACCTAATTTTCTTTTTTCATTAGCTTTGGCATGGCCATAAGCAGTTCTGGAGCCATATTTTCTCTTTCAGATTAACTTCAAATGGGATTGTGAATTTTTAATGTAATGTTAAGACATTTTGTTGTTTCTTTAGTGCTGCTAAGTTGTGTTTTTGAGGGAGAGAAGTCCCAGGTTTCATCTTGTACAGAGTGTTTGGGGAAAAGGGATGTTTGAGGAGTTGTGTAATACTGAAAGTTGTGTATGTGTGACTCATGCAAGTACTAACTATTGTTCTGCCTGTCTATAGCACCTTTCATTCCAGAAGGTCCTAAAGCATTTTGTAAATAATGTGGTGATTTCCTAGCGTGTGAAACTCTCAGGGACTGAAATATCCTTCTGCTCCAAAAGGATGAGACTTTGCCGGTGCATTTGGGTTTAGCACTGTAGAACTGTCACTGCCACACAGTTGAGCAGTTCTGATCCTTTGTGTAGGAGGTTAGCAAAAGATAAGAAACAGAGAGGCAGAATCTTATCCACAGCACTATACACATAAAGTACACTGGAATCAGAAGTGGCTGCAATCACACAAGTACTGTGCCATGGGGAAGAATTAGAACATTTGGGCTGGGACCTTTCTTCTACAGAGCTATTTGATCTCTGTGTCTTTCTTATAATGTGTCCAGTGACACTGACCTGTCTTACCTGTTACAGGGCATCTGCTATTTCCCTATTTTTCCATGCCACTGTGGGTTTTGCCAGTTTAATTACAGGACATTTCTGAAGGCAAAAACTAAGCTAACAAATGTGCTGCCCTGGTGGCATAAATGAGGTTGAGCTGGGCATTTGCTGGTGCAGCAGTGTCAGCTGGAGGTTATGTGCTTTTCACACTTCGTGTTGACGTAGCTATGCTGGCAGGAATCTGTAGTATAATGCTGCCTCTAGGGATCAGTGGATGAGGGTTCTTGGCTGCCCTTAAAGTAGATGTGCACTAACCAAATTAGGGATTTTTAAATTACAACTGGGAATTCAGACTTGATCCAGAAGTGAGAGGAGGATTGGTGGAATACCCAGAGCACCAGAGCAATATTAGACTCTGTCAGGCTGAATACAGTGCAGCTTCTCTCTGAGGTTCAGGTTTGCTTGCAGGTTGAGTGAGCTGCTGAGTTGGTACCACACCTGACAAAAGGCAACTAGAATAAGCAACCTTCATATTAAAACATGCTAACAATACATTTTAAAGAAGTTACCAATAGATATAGGGAAACCTGCCTCTTATCTGACTGTTCATTTTTACCTAATGATAATACTGTCTGTAACAGACAGTAGAGGATTGTGATTGCAGAGCTGAGTTCAGACCGCAGAATCTGAATGTGTATGGGCCTGCCTTTTGACAAGATTAGGCAGTCCAAAACTAAATCCATGGATAAAGCAGTGATCTTTCTTCAGGCCGTGGAGAAACCAAAGGAATTTCTCAGTTTGCTGTTCTTTGTTCTCAGGAAAGCACAGTGAAAGGAAGGAAAATAAGAAAAGCTATGCTTGCATTCCTAAAGAGGCCTTTTAAAAAACTCCAAACACCCAGGCAATAAAGAGTCAGGTAGGAAAAGATGAATGGCCTTGAGAATTTACATGCAAAACTGCCCGTATGGGAGAGCTACAGGGAAGCTTAACAGATCTCCATAAGTACTATTAACTCAGCCAAAAGCTAACAGAAAGTTGTCAGTACCCCACAAAGCCCAGGGAGCAGCCCCAAACGCCTGCATGCAGATTAGACATGCATGACTTCTGGGGGCCCTGGGCCGGGAGGGGATGCACCCGATCCGGAGAGAGGAAAAAACGAAACAACAACAAAAAAAGCGCAGATAATTCCGCACTCCCTAACCCACTACTCTGGAGATGTTCCCCTTTGTATCCAACACAAGAGAGGCAGAAATTAGGCCACAGCATCACTGGAGCAGACGGGCACGCTCTGTCTGTGCCGCTGCTCCATGTGCTCCTTTTCAGGGAGTTGCCCGGCAACGCAATGCTGTCCGCCCGAGTGGCTGCAGGAGCCCATTGAGAGCCCCCGACGGGCAGGGCCGGCAGAAAGGGCGAGGGCGAGGAGGAGGGGAGAGTGAGCTCACCGGTTTAGAGATCCCTGGCAGCAGAGCCAGGACACCAAGAACGAGAGAGGGAAAACAAACTAGGAAAGGGGGGAAAACCTCCTGCTATTCAACAGTAAATCTTTCCATCCATGCCTAATTTTATTTCGTCCATGTCAGAGAGGGATCTTATTTCGCCAGTTTTATAGAATGTGTGAGCATGGTCACACCCAAAGAATACATTACTTGTAATGTGTAGAATATCCATGTTTCTGAAAGTGCTGGTGGAAAGCGGAACGCAGGTTCATAACCTCACTGCAGGTAACGAGAGGCTCCTCCAGCTCCAGCACTTCCCTCGCCCTCGCTCCAGGTGACTGGGGGCTCAGCTGCTGGGAGCCCAGCGCCAGGACGGGAGCTCCTCTATCGACGTCTTTAACTGCTGTGCTGCGGACCGAACCTCTTCTAGGGACCGACGATTAGCTTGCATCGGTCTGCCAAATGACTAATTTCTGTTAGTGTGGGAATTAGTTAAATATCACTTCATCTGGGGTTCTAAAGAACCTGAGGGAGTCAAGTGTTTAACTCTCACCGAATTTCAATTGCATATCTCCACGGGAAAATTAATGAGCTGAGCCCTAAGGAGCCTTGCTGTTTTCCAAGGAGCTTCAACTTATTGTTTGTTGTCCAAGTCTCGTTTTCCTTTCATATATGCATACAGAGTATTCATTCTTACACGCAGAAACATTTGTCAGAAATTTCAGTTGTCAGCAGTTTGGAAATCTGGAGTCCTTGCCCCTGTGGAACAGCTTTCAAATGATCCCAACTGAATTCTGCTGTGAAAGTTGTGAAGTAGGTGGCTGTGAAGATGGACATCCTGACCACTTTGGGCATTAGCAGCTCACTGAAATTAATGGTTAATTCTCTCAGAAGTCAAGATCAGGTCCAGGAAACGAGCACTGGAACAGCCTTCACTGGAGGTTGGTGCAATCTGCTTTCTCAGTGAAAACTCCAGCCCTGGAGAAAATAATGGAATTAGTTAAATATCCAAACAGGAAATGCTGTATTAAATCAGACCAATATTCCATATGATATGAAGCCAATTTTTGACAGTTACCAGAAGCACAGGAAAGTATATTAGGAATAATTTTGAAAAGGATTGCCTGTGAAGGGTATCTCTTTCAAACTGTAATCTACTGGTGGTAGGATCATTTTTTTAAATGTAAAGATTAAAGAAAATATATGTCAATATGATTGGTCATTGTAAGAACTCTAGAGGAACTGCCAATCCCTACAGGCAACTGTTTTTATTGTAAGTATGAATTCTTTTTTCACAGAGAACAATTTCCATGGTGCCTGCTGCAACCTCTGTTCACACTAGGTTATTCCCTCTTCTTTGCTTTTCCTCTAGGTGCGCGTGGGAATCCAGCCAGTAACGTGAACGTGTTCAGAGGAATTGGGCAGGTCTTATTGTAGAGGAGACTGGTGAGATGTAGGCGTTGAATATACCCACCAAGAATGTGGGTATTCTCTTAGGGGGGCCTGTGTGTGAAGGCCACCATTCTGCAGCAGCCAACCACATTTGAATTTCAGGAGTGGTACAACAGACTCAGGTAGAAGCAGTGGGAATTGTTTCTCAGTTCAATAATTAGTTGATGTTTTATGGTAAGAGCAAAAGAAACTCTCTGCAAAAAACACGCAAAGAACTGGGAATGATATTTTCATTATATCTTAAAAATGATGTCCTATGAGGTAGCACACCCAGGCAATTACACCTTTTTTTGTTGTTTTTTTTTTCCTTTACTTTGCGAGGCATGAAAAGAAGTTATAGAAAAATAAAGTGGAGATAAAGGAAATAATTTTTTTCCTTTGAAAACATAGTTGGAAATTAGAGTTTTGTTGTCTTTTAATAACTGCTGTGATCTTTTGAGAAACAAGCTACAATGTCTGGGTAGAATTAACTCTCTGGGTAATAGGTGGTGGTAATAGCTACAGCTGTAGCTTTTAGGGCACTGAAAGAAAGAAATCTTTTGGGATCAAACATCCTGTATGCTCTCCCTAGGACATTCATACTTTAATTCAAAAGTGCAGTATTCTGAGATATTTTTTTAGATACTATGTTGCTGCTGTCATCAAGCATATCATTCCCATTATTCTCAGTTCACTGGGTTGTGCAAGAAATAGTTTTTCTCCCAAAGCCCAGGAAATGAGCCATGTTGATTGTTCATCAGAGAATACAACTGAAGTTTAGCTTTGTGTTTGAGTATTCTCTGTAATCAAAAATTATGTGTCCATTCTGTGTCTGAAAGTAGGATCAGAAGTTCCCAGGTTTTCCAGGATATGGAATTATTTCAGCCATTCTGATACAATAAGACCGGGCTCAGTCTTTGCTTTGCTCTTATCAGATTTGCCATACTCTGCAATACAATAAACGCCCACACAAAAAACAATGTTAAAATAAGGTTAAGGTGAGGACATATAATCACAAAGGAAGGAAGTTCTGAAATACTGTTTTCATTAAAATCTTCACTCAACAAGCAGAATGTTATCAGAAGATGAAGGGTCTGTGGCTGAGGACTGAAAGTATCCTAAATTTTTTTCTGCTGTGGGATGATCTTTCTTGTGCAAACCAATTCTTTAGTGATCTGACCCAGCTTGGTAATCCCATCCACTATCAAAACGCATGGCAAGTTATTGCAGTAGATTGGTTGCAATACTTCCTGCTGGATATTTTTATGCAGTAGTTTTTCTCTTTGATATCTAGAGACAGCTTTCAACACTGAGAGCCTGTGTTCAATCCTGAATTTCTCTGCCTTTTACAAACCTCCTCTGATTGTCCTGTTATGTGCCTTAAGCTCAGAAATGCCAGCTGCAGGATCTGATTTGAAGGTGGTGCTGTCAGTTGTTAATCTGACTTTTACAGCTCCACATTGAGCTATTTAGTTTTGTTGAGACATACATTTCCAAGCACATTTACTCAATTTCACTCAGACATCACACAAATTGCCTTTGATACAAATCTCGTTCACTTTGATGAGGTTTCCATAGATTCAACAAATATGGTTTGACACCTAGATTTTTTCCTTTATTGACTTCCTCTTATGCTTTCCTTCATTTTGGCATGGTATGATTCCCACATATCTTTTGAGATTCACCTAGTTTACTTTGAGGAATTTTCTGCTATCTTTTCTGAGTTTACTTTCCTTGAAAGCCACAGCATATTGGAAATGCTATACCATATTGCAGTGGAAAAATATAAGAAATGTAAATAATCACTTTCTATATATTTTTTCCTATGATATTTGCTATCAAGAAACAGACTTTTTCAATTAATTTTATATAATCATTCAGTAAGGATATTGTGATGATTAATAGAGTCAACTGGTAATGAATAGAAAGCTACAGTTTGGTAATTCCAATAATGAGATTGTATGGAAGTACCACAAAGATGCTCTAGTGACCATGCCAGCATCAAAAAGTCACACCTTTTGCCAATGTTTTATGCCTTCAAATGAGCAATGAACAAAAATATTCGGTGTTCATTGAGCTATCTGAACAGTGCAGGAGGAGCTGTGATCTCTTTTACACTAAAGGTAGATCATGCCTGATATTTGCTGGCCTTCTACAGTGGGGTTACAGCCTGGGGGCATAAAGGCAGAGCCACTCTTGTCATGCCCCTGGACTTGTGCAAAGCTGCCTTGGACACTGCACCACCTCCCTGTCTCACACTGCAGGGAGGTGGAACTGATGGGTGGATCACTTGGTGGACAAGGAGTTGGCTGGATGGTTGCACTCCCGAAGTTGCACTCAGTGGCTCAGTGTCCACATGGAGCCCAGTGCCAAGCTGCACTCCTCAGGGTTGGCATCAGGACTGGTGCTGTTTAACACCTTGGCAGGCAACAGGCACAGAGGGATTGAGGGCACCCTCTGGAATTTTGTTGATGGCACCATCCTGTGTGGCATGAGGGACACACCAGAGGGAAGGGATGGAGGAAGGGAACATTTTGGGGAGACCTTAGAGCCCCTTCCAGGACCTACAGGGGCTACAGGAGAATGGAAGAAGGACTTTTTACTGGGACATGTAGTGATAGGACAAGGGGGAATGGCTTTAAACTGGAAGAGGGTGGATTTTTAGATTAGATATGCAGAACAAATTCCTCCCTGTGGGGGTGGGCAGGCCCTGGCACAGGTTGCCCAGAGAAGCTGTGGCTGCCCCATCCCTGGAAGTGTCCAAGGCCAGGCTGAATAGGGCTTGGAGCAACCTGGGATAGTGGAAGGTGTCCCTGCCCATGGCAGGGGGTTGGAACAAGAGGAGGTTTAGGGTCCCTTCCCACCCAAACCATTCTGTGATTCCATGACTCTGTACAGGAAACAAGTTAAGAGCAGTGTTAAAACAATTTCTGGGGTTTTTCTTGTTACTGACATTCTTGGGTGTTTTTATTCTGGAAAAAAAATGTCCATATGGAGAGAGTTTGGATTTCTGGAATTTTTTTAAGTAAGTATTCTAATTTGAATGTGTATTTTATCTTATTTGGATGAGATAAGTTGCCTAAGGCTAAGTTTAGGCAAGGTCTTAGCCTTTATCAATATGCCATTCCAGTATATGTAGGGTTTTATTGCAAGCTGCCATAGAAAGCTGTGGTACAAGGTAGACCATATTCGGTATATAAATTCTGCAGGAAAGTATAATCTTGTATGTGTGTTTGTAATCCTGTACTCAAGATACCACTGCTGTGAGATCTGTAGTTTTTCTCATTTTACCACTGATCTTTTCTTTTTCCCATTTCTTTCTCTTTCCTGCTCTATTTTTAATTTTTGTTCCCTGTGTCAGACAATAAAATCAATGACTTAACAGAAAAAAACATATGAGGGAAATGAACAGATTTTCAGTTATAGTGGGCATTTTAGTTATCATGAATTGGGATGTGCTTCTTTAAATGAATGTAATTAACTGTCAAAATATGATGATTATCAGATTGACAACAAATCTGATTTCATTTATTCTGTGTATAGGTACAGATCCTTTGTTGTCTACGTTGTCATAGCTGATGACTTGCTGAACTGTGATATGTTACTCCAGCTGGGGAATGGCCAGTGTTAGAATATTGGTGGATCAATAGTTCACTTT
The DNA here is from genome assembly GCA_013396655.1 of Campylorhamphus procurvoides. NCBI lineage: Eukaryota > Metazoa > Chordata > Aves > Passeriformes > Dendrocolaptidae > Campylorhamphus > Campylorhamphus procurvoides. The sequence goes on from WBMV01003352.1 coordinate 301,802, forward strand.
TTCTTTAATTATATATTTTTCCCTTAAATTTTCCTTGATTTTTCTCTCCTGTGTTTTCCTCTGTCTTTTTTCTCAGCTGTGTGGTTATTTGAGGAACAATCCTAGTGTTCATAGTGTTGTTTAGTATAATGCATGTTTTCACATTTGGTTTGGTATAAAATTTACATATGTTTGGCTGTGCTGTGTCAAATGGGAATAAATCCTAAGGAGGTGCCCCTTACTTAACCCAGTGTCTTGTGTTATCCAAAGAATAACTTCAAAGCTGATTATTTTACCAAGAGGAACCACACAGGGCAACCCTTTGATTTTCCTTTTTACTGCTCACAAGCTCTGATAAAGCAAATTAAAATAAAATTTCTCAAAGACCTCTTCTTTATATTTTAGTTGCCCTAATAAAAGAGATCACCTCTACATTTTGGGGTGTGCTGTAAAGTGCTTTTCTGTTGAGCCAGTGTGATTAGCATTTGCACATTCCTTAGTTTAAAGGAAAAAAGAAAGCTTTATAACACGGAGCCTGTATCACACAGCCCTGGCTTTGTGTTTAACGTGATTCAGGAGTGCAGCTGTTTATTCCCTTTTTTCTTTTCTGTGACAACAATTTAAGATGATTTTGTTTAAAGTGAAATCCTGTTCCTGTTATTCACCTACGTTATAAAAATCCTACCGTATTCAAAAGTGTCATCAGTTCAGCAAATGTTTGAAATTGTATTGAGAGTTTAATAGATGTGAGCAGATGGGTCCCCAGTTTCAATCCCTGCAGTGAAAGATGTGCACTGCTGAGAACCTGCCTTTAAACAATGACTATACCATATGTTGTTGTAAAGGAACACACTAAGGTTTGGCAAACTATTTAAAAAAATACTTTGCATTGTTCAGCCTCTTACTTTTAGATTACCAGAGTTACCTCAAAACATGGAAGAAGTCATTTGAATCCAACATTTAGCAGTGCTGGTGAGCGTTTCCCCTGGTGTGTCCTAAACAGCCATGTGCATAATGAGAAAGACTTGGAAAAGTGCTAGGGCTGTATTAAATAGTATGTTGGCAAATCATTTAACTGGGCTGTCCTGGAGCTTTGTTTGATGTGTGAGAACATGGCCATCTCACACTGTTTTTATTATGAATGCAGGAAGTAATGGTTATTAGGGCCTGGGAATCCTGTTAAAACATATACTTGAATTAACATGTTACCACTGACAGTAGACTTTGTTAGCAAAGGGAAGAGCTAGAAGTATTCAAGTGAAAAATAATGTATTCAAAAGTGAAATAAAAGATGAAGTCAACAGCTTATCCTTTAGTGCATAAAAAGTAACCACACACTTAACATGGGATCTCTATTAATTTACAACAGTTGGAAACAGCAAAGAGCACAACATAAAGTAAGTCAAGGCTCATATGAAGAAGTAATATCTTTTACTAGACAAATGACTTAAGTGAAATAACAGCTGGACTTTCTGCAGTATAAGATCTTTTTCAGGCCTGAGCTAAAGCAACTACTGCATATATTGGTTTGTGTAGTAAAAACATTAGCTATCCCTAGACAGCTTAAATCATTTATATGCACAGACTGTCATAGCTGCAGCATCATGGCTACTAGAAACATAATATATTTGTGAAAAGAACTTTTTCCCCCTAGTTAGCCTTCATTCTGCTTCACAAAGTGATTCCTTTGCTTTTTGGGAAAAAACTTGGAGTCAAGAGTAGTGCCATATAGCACACACTGCCTGTGAGAAGGGCTGTGCTTTGAGACAGAGGTCCTGAGGAGCATCTTGCAAGGAATTGCCATCAGATCCCATTAGCTGAACACTTACCCTCCGAGGCTGAATCCTAGATAACCTGATACAGTTTTGAGTCACAATTCATAATCTTCACACAGGGAAAACCCCAACTGTAATTAATATTTGTTAATAGTCTGGCTCACTCTCTGGCTCTGCTTTAGACTCTGTCATTGCTTACCAAGATATTTAAAGCAAAGTAACTCTGTAGCATAAATACAGTTATTCTTTTATAATGCACAACGGGTATGACTTTTGAATTGGAGGTGAAGGTTTGTCTAAGACACAGGTAATGAGTAGGTGGTGAAGGAATGCACATTTCAGGCTGTAACAGCATGGTTCAGCACATGGGGGGTACAAGCACATCCACAGTAGTGCTGAAGCCGTGGAGATCTGGGAACACACCACTACCAGCAAGGCAAGGCTTCTAGGAAGAGGCACAATCTTATTTAAGTTTTCAGCTGGAGAAATCAATAAGCTTTTGAGAATGCAAGTCAGAAAGAGACTCAGAGTAGAAGCAGCAAATGGCAACTTGTATTCCTTTTGGGAATAATTGCTTTGATAATTTAAATTACCTAATGACATTAAGCAACTTGAAGGGAAAAAGGTGGCAAGGACTGCTGAGGCACAGGGAGAGAGGGAAACGTCATTAGGCACTGGGAGACTGAAGGAGGATGATGAAAACAACAATAAATGAAAAGCTTAGAAGCAACTACTAAAAAGAAAAAAAATGTATTGAGATAGTTTATTATAAAAACCCCCACAACGATGCCCTTCCAAAGTAATCCTGTGACTTTTAGTAACTCCTGTGTTGTGACAGAACTTCTCCACCAACACCCTTGCCAGACTGTGATTTACTATCTGTGATGTAATTGTCTTCATGTTTGTATTTAAAGTAACTAGGTTCTGTCTTTGTTGTTTCATTTCCTTAAATTGAATGTTTTCTCTGTTTAAGCGTGAAGGCACTTGTTCTTTTATTTGGAGAGAGAATCAAAGCAGGTCAGACAGATTGCATAGCATTGTTTCTAATCAAATGAAAGTAGATAACTCTGTAGTTTGAAAGTGAAACCCAGCAGCGGTTCCAATGAAAACAAATCTCATTAAGTGTAACTATTTTTTTCTTTTTATATTGCCTTGTTTTCCCTCTCCTTGCAAATTGCTGTTTCTTCCTTCTTCTTTTGTAGTTTTAACAAACCAAAGTGAAACTAAACATGCTTTGATTGCATTTGCAACATCACCCCAAAATTCAGTGACTCATATCATATGGAAGGTACATGATCTAAACAGTTGTGTGAACCTTGTAGAAAGTTTGTTGTTTGGTATTCTCAATACTTCTCCTTCCATAACAAATGTGTCTGAAATGCTTTCAAAGGAAGATGTCTTATAAAATTTCAAAAGAAGACATGGTTGGAGTCCTGCTGAAGTGCTTTCTGTAACAATAGGAATTTTAGTGAGTGCTGATTATTAAATGCCTTTGTTGGTGTATATATTTTATTTTTAGTAATGATAAATGCAGATGTTTGCAAAACTTCTTTTGCCTGTGAGGTGTCCTACCAAACTGGAATACAGTTCCACTGTGAAGCAGAGACAAGAGTTATGATTAGCAGTGGTCATTTGTTTCTGCAAAAATCCCACCAGAAGTCTGCTTGTAAGAAATTGTAGCTCCCATTGCTAACACAGTACATTTTTGTTATTCAGTTGATAGAATGACAAGTGTTGGTCTGGTTTGCCAATATATGTCATAACAAAGAACCAAATACCTAAACAAGTTTCCAGAGTGGCACTTGTAATCCTTTGGGAATGGTAGTGTTTGCACACAGCAAACCCAGGAATTTGTGTGCTGTGATCATACCTGAAAAAGAGGTTTCATGTGTAAGTATTAAATATGTGAGTATGAAAGTAGATAATTTGAAAATAGTTTTAACATCAGCAGGTAAGGACAGTAAGAATTGTGTAGTGTTAGTTGATTAAGTATTTCTGAGAGAAGTGTTCCTGTGAAAATAGAAGCATTGTATATTTAATTGACTCATTGCAGACTGAGTGCCCTTAGTTTAGAGCAGATATTCACCAATGGAAAGTGAATATTTCTTTGTGAGTGATTAAAAATAATCTCCTCTCAACAAACTGGATTCTTCTGGATCTTGTGATGCATGAAATACCAGTTCCTTAACAACTGCAGTTTTATAAAGGGTATAAAATATACCAAAGTGATTGTATGTAACTGTGAACAGTGAAACACACACTTCTCTTAGCTACTACATGTTTTAAAGGAGAACATATAGAAGCACATTAGGATAAAAAGAGCAGTAAAGTATTACAAAAAGATTGGTGAAAAAAACCAGTTTGCAATTTGGAAGGGAGAGGATCAATCCAGATTAAAAAATATGAAGAATACTTCGGTTCTCTGGAAACTTAAGGAAGAAAAGTAAGAAAGAGGGTGGGATAGTGAGAGTAAGAAAATCAGATTAGAGGACTGTACAATCAAAATGTCAGCATGGCTTTATAACTAGTGAACTGAAAACTTTAGGAATCAAAACTACCATCATTTCAAGCAAGATAGGGAGATGACAGACATTTGATGCTGTTGAAAAAGAACTGATAGTAAATGGAAATTAAAGAAAACCCCTAAACACTGGTGTTTTCCACATTCACAGAATCACAGAGTGGTTGAGCCTGGAAGGGACCTCTGGAGATTGTCTAGTCCAGAGTCAAAACAGGGTCATCCATAGCACATTGCCCAGGGCTCTGTCCAGTTGGGTGTTATATACCTCCAAGGATGGAGTCTCTACAACTTCCCTGTTCAACCTGTTCCATTTTGTTACCACCTTCACAATTAAAAACATTTTTTTCTTGTTGTTAAATGAAGTTTCCTGTATTTCCACTTGTTCTCATCGAGAAACTACCCAAAAAACTAAACCGTCAGTCCTACACACTGCATTTTCAGTGAGGACTGATTCTGTGATTCTTTTCCTACACTGTCATATAATATTGGGTTTTGAGCAGAAAATTACTTTTTACTTAGGTAGGAGAGTTTGATTTTGGACGAAAAATCTGAAAATTTCTGTGCAGAAATGGTTTTTGGTCAAGTGCCACTGAATAATAGCAACCTTTCTGATTGCTGTGAGATACTTTTATGAGGGGGAAGTTACTGACCCACACAGTAGGGTTTACTTTTAAAATTCCTTCCTGTCTCCCCTCTGCCAGCATTGCTAGAGTGTAAGTGGTTAAAGGTAACCAGTGCCTTCAGATTTGGATCTCCTATCAATTCATTTTATTTTGGATAATTGCTTGCTCTCGACATCTGGTGTGATTACTTCTATCACATTGCTTTTGTCTCTATTTCCACCAGACATCTGCGCTGCAGACATTGTTTTCAGTGCCAGAAAAGTCTAGAAAACCCAAGTTTGTCTCAGCTAGGGAGCAGACTATAGACAGAATCTTAGTGAGCATAAATCAGTTTGTGGTTTCCATAATGCTTTTAGCTCGTTGAATGGGAACTGCTAATTTAGCTAAAACTATAAATTGTGTCATGTTCACTGAGATTTCTCTAATTTTTCTTAATTCTCTATCAGTTGTACATTTTGCCACGTGCAACTGATCACCAGATCATCCTAAAGATGCTGTGAAACAGCAAGGACTGTTTCTCTAAGGTTGGCAAAGGGCCATTGTCACAGAGATGTTCTGAGACAACTTCAATTCAGAATAATGATAATAAAGCCTATTCCTTCGTTTGCTGGATACTGACCAACTGGTGATTACTTACACAAAAACTTTGTATTTCTATTCTGTAGAGTGTTACCATACTGATGAATTTGAAAGCTGTGTAAAACAAGTTGTCAGCTTTTTGGTTCTGTTTTTATTTAAAATAATTGGGTTTACTATCTGCTGCAAAAAAATACAAGTATCATGTTATGAATTATGTGACATTACAAGTTCAGTTTTGGAGTTAGAGAAATGTAAATCTCTTCAGAGTTCTAAATTAGTGGCTGAATTAGACTCTCAGACCTGAAATCTGTGCATATTAGCAATCTGCAGAATTCCTTCCTCAGTGTGGGCATTTAATTGGCTGGAAGAAGTGGCTAAAAGAGGAAGAAAATCTCATTGTATTTTCACATATCAAATTTACTTGACTATGTCTAATTATATCACGGTTGGCTGTCAGCAGAAAAAGTGCTTCGGTAATCTTTTCAGGAACATAGTAAAAAAAAGCAAAGGAAAAAACAGCAATACTGGGGTTTTTTTGGTCCCTATTCTGTCTGCAGGACAGTGATGTTTCCCTTTTAGGCACTTTGGCTTGTTTCCATTCTTTTAAGCTTTGTGTTAAAATGTTCCATTTTCTACCTTCTCCATTTTGCTGAGCCCACTCAGAGTTTCCCATGCCAAACTGCCTTTACTGGGACAATCACATGGCAGTTTCAATTCTAAAAAATACCTTTATGGAATTTTGAAAGCTTACATTTATAGTCTGATCCTGAAATGTTGTGGCTTCTTCTACTGTCTCATGTAAGATTCTTGTAAAACAGCCAGCTTTTTCCTCTGTATTTACCTGAATCTGTGTACTCCACAGCTGTTACCTTCACATAGACCTTCCAAATAAAATAGCTGGGTTTATAATCTAGGAGCCACAGATTGTCTGCTCTTATATATGAGAGAAGAGGTGTTTCACAGTGTTTATTTTCCACTGTCTAAAGAAGAAAGGAGGCTGGGGAGCCATCTCAGACTTTCATTTTGGTGAATGTTTTTATTGTCAAATTAAAGCTCAGAACGATTATGACGATAATAATACCATCATTTCAAAGGGTTAACTCAGTTTTCTGTCTTAATCTTAGTTATTTGCACATTATAGTCCATTTCATAGGGAATTTCATCACTTGGTTGCAGCTCAGTGTAACTTTTTATGCAGGAATGTGCAGTTCAGTCTTTCTTTTACCTTGAGGGTCAATAGCAAAGGTTCTTGCAGTGGCCTTTGCTCATACTAACTTCATTGCTATCCTTATCTTGGTAGCAGGCAGGTGAAATGTTTTGTGGACTCCATAATCTGTTTTGCCCGTCTTAACTCTTCAAGACTCACAGCCAATTTGTCACAGTCTCCTCTGGAGTGCAGACCATGATGTGCATGTAACAACCCATCTTGATTTTATTTCTAACAGATTTTATGTGCCTGAAATCAATTCCAAATGTAGGATCTATCCTTCAAAAGGTGGAGGCTTCTTCTTTCATGTCACGGAAGACCTACTTGGCTTGGGGAATCATTCCCTTCCCTTCAGAGTTTTAATTCCAAGGATATAAATATGACTTCAAACTGTGCACCTCCAGTGGTGAACACAAAGTCTCCAGGAGTCAAACTTCTCATCAGGTAGTGGAAAACCCCACACAGTGTTAGGAGGGCCATGTTAGTTCTGTTGTCTCCAGTCACTGTCTAGGCCATCAGTTGTGTGCACCACTCCTGGCTCTGGCACTTGGACACTCTGTGACACAGTGTCTCTCCCCAGGCTGATGAAGTTTGTAACACATTTCTCCTTTTTACCAGGGCTTATCATAGTAACACACACAGTACCACTGATGCATTTTGCATGAACATACAAAACCAGCATGGGATTCCCTCTTCTGTGCCTGTAACTGTTCTGATATGGAGACTGGCTTGTCCAGTATCAGGTGGCCCTGACTCTCCATAATCCCAGACACAAACTGTACAACCTGTGCAGCTCAAGCCTGATGAATTGCAAATGAGAACTCTGCAGCAATTCTCAGAGCCCTCTTTCAGGATTTGTGGGTCCCTTGAAAGCTATCTCCTTCCCTTCAGGACCTAAAAGAAAAGCCACTCTTTCTCTGGCAGTCTGTTTTCTGCCTTCTTGTTATGTGTATTCCAGCTGCCATAGGGAATGTTTCTGGTATCTTCAGCTCTGCCTGATGGACATCTGGAAGATAAAGCACAACACAGGCGAGGTAATTACAATAAGCTTGGGTTGGCCAAAGCTGTTCTCTCCCTGAATTTGTTCCAGCTCTTAGAAGAAGCATGTGAAACCTTGGTTAAGTTTCCAGACTTAATTTCACGTCATCTCCACCTGCGCTGGAAGGTTGTTTGCCAATTATTCTCAGGTTTAGTGCATGCTGGTTCTTCCTTGGTAGGACCTAGATTCCTTTCAGCTGTTACTAAGGACATCTGATGGACACATATATTCACAGAGTGTCCCAATATGAAAATAAGATTGATTTACATCCTTTGTTGGGTTTGAAATTTGAAGAAGTAGTTGAGCAATAGATGTAGTAGGAAACTGATTCCATGTATGAAGGCAGAGATGCTGGGGGCCATGTTCATCCCCAAGTTGTCTTCCTTACTTACATACAGGAAAGCTTGCTTCTCTGTAACTTTCTCCTCTTGTAGAGTCTTGCTGTGTTGAAAAACTATAGCAAACAGAAGCCTGTGACAATGTCCTTAGAACTTCTAAATGCATTGTCTTTGTTTGTATGCCATCTCTAATCTTACTTGTGATTGTGTCACAGTTTTGTCTCTTATATGCAAAATAGATAATACAATACGTGCTTTCCTTTTTCCATCTGTATGCTAACATCCTCAGTTTTCACACTTACAAGTGTAGCTGGCTGTTTCTGACACTTTGATCACAAAATCCAAGTAGCACCTCATCTCCATGAGTGTGTTTGTAGGAAGAACTATAGGAAGAATCAGAAATTTTCATGCTGCTGAAGTAAAATAGTTCTGAAGTAAGTATAATGTACTTGTTGTGACTGAAGTCTGCAATCCATTTTCTCTTGGGGTAAAATGTCTGCTGATTGTGTATTCTGTCCTTGGCAGTACTCTTTATATTGTTCTTTGTTTTCACCTTCAGGACCGAAATACTGGAATTTATCTTCTTACATGTTTTTTCGTGCTGAGTTCCCCTTGTTGAGCAGGCTGCCTGTCACCATCCCTGTGCTGAGCTGTGGACACTGTGTGCTCCCATCGTCTGCAGCTCTTTTTGTCTCAGCTGGGATCACTACTGAGTTTACTTCACCATAGTTGGGACATCTGCAGGTTCCTAAATCACTGAGAATACATTTTTAGAAAAGGCTGCTGATTGAGGGTTTATATGTGGGCATTTCCTTAAGAGATGCTGAAATCATTGGCCCTGAAAGTGGGTTACTGAAACAGGCCAGTGCAAATGAATCCAGCTAAAAACCCCTGACTCCTATTATCCAGTGTAGCAGGGCAGCAATCATGCCACAGTCTCATTCCAGGACTGCAGTTCTGCCATCAGCCTCAGCCTCATTAGCTTCCCATCCAGTGCCAAATGTAGCAGAATTGTCTTCCTGCTTTCAGTGCTTTCTCATGAAACTGCTTCATCCTCTCTCACAGAACTCACAAGCCCAGCCCCCTACACTGCCAACGTTTTTAAACTGTTAAAAAAAAAGAAAAAAAAAGAAGAAATCTCTGTTTTCTAGTAGGTTTTTCTCTTGTTTGTTCCTGTGCACAAAGCTGGGTGTTCAGACTTTCAGTGTATAGGAATTTAGACATCCAGCTGGTTTCAGTAGGACTTTTCAAATTCCAAAAACTGAACATAAGAGCCAGTTTTCTTGGTCAGACCAAAGGTTTGTCTGAATCAGTGTCTTGTCTTGGCACTGACCAGCATCACAGTATAGGAAAGCAGATAAGAAAACAGAAAGTATATATTGCTATTTTCCCAAAATGCTCTCCAGCCTCCAGGGATTTTCAGAGCAGGAACTTCTTAAACCAAATATAACCTCTTTGCATTTAATTGTCCATGCTGGATTTTCTTCTACTAATTTTGTGATACCACTTTTTGTATCCCTATAAACTTTTAGCATCTTTTAGTTCTATAGCTGTATATTATGAAGCAATACCTGCTTGTGTTGGTTTTGACCCTGCTGCCCTCTGGTTTTTGTGTCAGCCTGATTGAACACCCTCTTATCTATTTATCTTCCTTGTACTGCAATAACTGATTGTTCTCTCTGTCTATCCAGATGCTGTAGACTCCTGTGTGTGTTGTTGTTCCTCATATAGAACCCATTTCATTCCTGTGGTGCACAAAAACATCTGTAAGTTATGAGCAGGAATCGTGGTGTTGGCATCCTGCCAGCCTGAATGGCAAGTACATATAAGCTATTCATTGATTAAATGGATGAATCCAAGTAAACATTTTATATTCCTGGATTTCAAGCTAATTCTCTCTTTGTGTTTGAATCCTTAAATTTCTGATCAGAGTTCTTTAATTTCTGCAACATGAACCACATGCAGTGTTCAACATCCAACAGGTATTTTGATGTGGGAATCAGGTGGGCTGTCAAGATAATACAAATCATTAGTAGCATATTAATAGCATTAATATTTATATATTTCTATATATTTATAAAAATATATTAACATTTTCTTAGGGCAGAACTTTTCAGTCTGCCTATCTACCTGACTGGGGTTGCTCACAACTTACCACTCACCACTCATTTATCTCATTAATGGATTCAGCTCTTCCCATCCTTTCTCTTTTCCTGAAAGTTGACTTTTTAAGCCTAGCACTGCTCAGACTCTTGACTCAGTTTGTTAATATACCACTCTTTTATCTTCATAAACTTGTTGTGACTACTGTGCATCAATGTAAAGTAATTGTTAGTAGTTATTTGTGTAGGGTGAAAGCCGTCTCAAATCTATGTTTATCGTGGAGGAGAATTAATGGAGGGGAAGAGGAATGTGCTTCCTTAAGGGATCTGGAGAGAGGCAAATGCCTTTGGCCCCGGGGCTTCAGCAGGGTGAGCACACAGGGGCTGGGGGGGCCTGAGGCAGGAGGGACTGCCCACACAGTCACCACTCACTGGATGTGAGCGAGCTACAGCAGCCCCGAGGAGACAAACACCTTGTCCTGGTGGTGGAGGATCAAATGCTGCAGCAAAGAGTCCCCAAGAGGAGAACATCAAGATAGGAGGAAGAAAAAAAAGGGATAATTGCAGAAAGGTGTTAATTGGAAGAAGTTTTTCCCTTGGTTCTTTTCTGAAGAACTTCACTTTTTATAGGCATGAGGCAAAATGGTTTTAGACAGTTCTAACATATTTTATTCTCCCCTCATCTCTTTGCTGTTCATTCCTTTTTAATGCATTTCTTTTTTCACCTTTTTCTTTCTACCTTGCTCTTTATTCTCATCAATCACCCTTTGACTGCTTTATATTTACTTTTTCTTCCTTTGGATCAGTTATTGAAAGTAAGCAACTACTTTTGATGTCTCATTAGCACTTTTAGAAGCTTACTTCTTGCCTCCTAGTTTCTGGTTACAGAAGTATAACAGTTGTCATGAAACCAATATTGTAAATAATGGAATCTGTATGTTTGTGTGTCTGATGAATATATAATATTCAGTTCCCATAATTAAGGCAACTGAAAAGGTTTTAGCATATAAATAAAAAACACTGCCTGCATTTTAAACTTCGGAAGCTGCACACAGGCAGCTTCAGAGCAGCCACCAGCAGAGGTGCCAACAACAGAATCAGATATCACTGCTGGGAAAAAAATACATTCCTGAGTTTGACATCTGGGTCCTGCAGCTGGAGTGACTGGAAGAAGAAAGGGAAACAGTACAGACTGTCATCAAAAGGAGATAGTGGTGCCAAGTGGAAATTACATACAGATGCCACTTCTTTTGCTTAAGACAAATAGCTCAACTATATAAAAAGACAACAGCAACATCATCCAAAGATGTGCTTAGAAGTGCCTGATGGGTAAAGGAGCACTACTTTTTGTAAATAGAACTGGCTTATAGCTAGAGATGTGAGATTTGGAGTTTATAGTTGGATACATTTTAATGCTTGAACAAATAAGCTCCAAAGAATTTTTCTCTATAAAAAGGCAAAGAACAAGCATGGTGTATTGCAGCTATTTTGTGAGTAACTCGTTGTTTCAGCTTTCCTGCCCGAGACTTTCCTTTCCTGTGAGTGTGGATCACCCTTGCTCAGCACATCAGTGACCCACACAGGGCCCACTGTGATTGCTCTGCTGAAAAGCCCCAGCTCTCTGAGGCAAAAATTGGTCAGAATTCCTAAGGTAGCTGTGATGGCAGTTGAAAAAAACAAAGAAAATCAGTGTGCAAGGGGCACTTGTGCCCTAATACAGTGAGAGTCTCCTCTGATTTTAGTAGGTATAGGAATAAAGTTGTAATCTAATGTCCTTAGTTACTGTGTAAGAGGATGAGTGAGGGTGTGGTAACTTGGGGGGTAAGAATTGTAAGACTTGCTTGGAAGAAACGTATCTTAGTTGTGCCCTTTCTTTTTTAAGACTGCAGGAAAGCAGCACTTTCATTTGACCACTCTGTTCTGTCTCCAAAACTTCATTATTGATAGTGTTAATAAGATTCATTTTATGTGCATAATCTTCACTATACCTTGCTTTTACTTCTAAATGATATATGTCTGAATTCACAGCTGTATTTACCTGTATTTAAACCCACTGAAATCACTTATAGATAGACGACTATTTTTTGTTTCTTTGTGGCTAGTTAGTGTGATAAATCCTTTCATTAAAAAAATAGTTGAAAATTAATTTTATTTTATTTGAATGTATGTCTTTTGAGTGCATATTAGACATGCTCTGCTTCCTGTCTTTCCTGCAGTCAAAAGACAGCTCTCCTAGAGCCATGCAACTCAGGCAAAGAAATAATGTTTTCACAGATAAAATTGAAAGAGTAATCTAGACTTTAAGGTGTTTTAGGAGTTGCCTGGCTGATGAGTATGATCTTCTGGGGAAGACAGGTAATCAGGTCTATGCACTAACACATACATAGTGCTGCATGGTGTGTAAGACCTGTTGTGAATACAAAAATGGTGTGTGCCCTCTTTGTTGAGGAATCATTAAAGTATCATTAGGGATGCTCTGAGTAGAAGAGGTACCAGCAACAGCTTGAACTAGACTGTGACTGCAGAAGACACTGGGTAATGCTATAGAAATAAAGAAGAAAGAGGAGGAGGATTTCAATTTTGGATTTATTTAGATAAATTAATGATCTAAATCTACTGTACAATGGAAAGATGTCCATGTCCTGGAATCAGTTATACCCTGTTGATGACTTCAGCAGGAAAGTTGAACGATCCAGGGTTCCTAAGGATTTTCCCTTGTTTACAGAGGTTGTCCCAGGAAAGCTGTAGCATCTGCAGTGCTACAGGGTTTTTTTCTGTAAATGTTTACAGATTGTACAAATTCCAGGATCATCAAACCAGGCATCTTCTACAGCATAAATCAACCTTCCTTAATAAAACTGTGACATAGGCATGGTATCTGATTTTGGAGATAGAGTAAGGCTTCTCTTTCTATTACCAGACCTTCTGTATCTGCAAGTTGATTCCACACTACTTTACTCAGAATAGTAATTGGAAATGGTTATCTGGGGAGGGAGCAATTGGTGGCTTTGGGATTCTGTCTGCTGAAATCCTTGAAGAAAGGTAAGGTGGTTTGGCAGCTAAATAACTTCTTCACTGAAGGACACTTTACATAATATACTGCAGACTGAAAGGAAAAAAGCTTGAACACAAATCAATTCTATACAACAAGCCCCTTTCTTTTTCAGCTTGTATTATCACTTGCTGTCTTGGTGCTATCTGAAGCAGCATCAATGGGTCTTGCTACCATTTGGGAAACCTGTGTGTGTTTGAGTCACACATTGTTCTTGCAGGATTTCCTTAGGCTAAGCCACAGAAGTGAAAGAGCTCCATTTAAGAGAGTCTGTGAATAACTAGGAAATGAGCATCAAACTCGGCATTATCTGAAGATGTTTGTTAACATGCAGGATGTTCCTTAAGGCCTCTGTCTTGGATGAGAAGAGTTTTTATTCAGGATTGCTTTTTGAAAAAGCAAGAGGTCTTTTGCATGCATGTCACTATGGGCCCTACTCAGGCAAAGAGCTGTTTGATGCTGCTGGCACATGTCTGCTCCTCTAGTTTCCTTGGATATACAACTACAGGCAGCCTTATTGGGAGGAAGGTTATAACTTTTCAGTAGTGAGAATAGGTACAGCTTACAGCCTTGCCTACTCACCTATCAGCTATTCCTGTTCTATTGCAAAGTTGTAATAAAAATAATAAAAAAGGCTTCTCTACTGAGGGATCCCTAGAGGAAAAAGAGTGTGCAGAGTGAAGGCTCCGGACTTTCACTAGATCAACTGGGACCCTTCCCTTATCTTGGTAAAAATTTTGTATCTAGCTGAGGAAAAGGAAATAACATTGTATAGGCAGTAAGCTCTGCTTGCTAAAGAATGTTAGGCAAAATGATTTGGTTTATGTAGTGGAATAACAAGCAGCGGGAGAAGCAAGTTTTAGAAGGGTGCCAACTCAAAAGCACAGCCATAATAATATATGAGATAAATGAAATTGAAGGATTTCTATCAAAATAAGAGATTATGACCCAGAGTATAATCAGTTGGGTTTGTGTGTGGTGCCTGTGTGCTTGCATGTATGAGTGAAGGAGACAAACATATCATTCCAGAAGTGTGCTCTTACCTGGGGTCTTGCCTACAAAGTTTACAGCAATGAAAAAAAAGTCTAGGTAGTTGTACTGGTGTAATTTTCTCTAATATTGTCAGAATCTCCGAAAGAGCTTAAGAGAAGAGAGAAGAATTAACCTTTAGACTGAAATCCTTAATCTGTGGAAGCCATCCGCTAAAAAGTTAAGGAAGCATAAAGTGTAACCTTGTGAATTCAGACAAAAGGGATCCATTCATACATTCACTCTTGTGTTCTTTGTATAAGCATCATCCTCATCTCTGGGGAAGCAGAGACTTAGAAGAATACAAATGCCATATTCATGCTTATCTAATTAATTTATAGAGAGATTCCTAACTCAGCAGACAGTTTTTGTATATCAAAGTCAAAGGTCCTAACATATGTCAGCCTTCTTACACAGATGTTATACATTTGATATCTAATAAATAATTAAACATTGGGTTCAGCAAAGCTACACATAATATAGATTTGGCCTATTTAATGTTTGGAAAGCTACTTATTTTTGACAAACAGAAATAATTTAGATACCACAATGATTTTAATATGGCAAAGTGAGGTTGTTCACAAGATTTGCTTTGGAGGATATGTCAATTTATGTTAATTCAGTGCAAAATCAGGCTGGGATATTGAATACATTACCATTTTCCACTTTGTGTCCACTGACTTGTAAATCTTGAATGATTAGCTTCTTACTTCTGGTGGTTTTATCAATTGGCTATTTTAGATGAAAGAAGATATTTTAAAAAAAATATTAGAGCAGCATAAACTTTCCAGTTACACCATCTTCTCAGCTACCTTAAATTAGAAGTGAAGACACCCTGTACTGTATATGAAGGTACCTGCACTTCAAAAACAACAGGAGTGTGTCTACACCAACATATGTGAACTAATTTCTCATCCTTTCCAAGCCATAAACAATGCACTGTTTCTTTTCCATAAAACCTGACTATCTATTGTAACGTAATGGAACAAACACAAAGCATCTGGGAAGAAAATAATTATAATTAAATTAGTCTTTCCAATTAGAGAAAATGGTGAACCTTTCCCTTGATTTACAGTTATAATAATCATTTGTAATCGGATTTGAAAGGGGCTTATGGTTGCATGGTTGCATTCATAAAACTGGCAGACATTAGGACTGACATGACCTCTTAGGTATCTAAGGAAATTATAGGTCTGCAGAGGTAAGGGTATATCATTAAGTCCTGAGCTGACAGCATTTTTTTATTGGTACTGACCTTTGGTTGGATTCATCAGAAAATAATTCCATTTCAAGCAGCTGAGAGTTATTAGGAGGTTTTGCTGATTCAGGATTAAGGGTACGGAGCAGCTCGTTAGGATGAGCTGTCCTGTCCGCTCGCCTACGGGCTTAGCGAGCAGACCGGGGTGCTGTGGCTGTCCCCGCCGGGGTACGGCGACACTGACCGGGGTACCAGCACCGACTGCAGCTCTGCTTTCAGCGTGGGACAGAGCTCTGTTCCGGCCCAGCTGGATGGACAAGACATTGGTGTTTCTACAAATGAGACAGACACTTCAGTGTAAACAAAAACCCTGGAAAGCTTTTATCGATTCGTAGCTGATGTGACACCCCGATCTGTTGCTGCTCTCGTACAGACCCGTCCCAGACTTGGTGGTGCCAATTGACAGAGTAGATCCGACTGACCCCCAGCAGAAGTCAAGACAAAGCGCTTTTTCTAAGGACAGCGCTTTCTCCTGTAGGGGCTTCTTTAAGCGCACACTTAATTCTACACGGAACATGGAGAGCAGGAGGAGGAGCCCTCCCGCAAAAACAGCGTCCCTTGTCAGGGGACATCGGCGCAAAAGGTCCGGTTTCCTCGCAGTCTGAGAGCTCGGTCTCTCTTGGGAGGCGCTCAGTCGCCGTGCTGTTGTATTTGATGGGGTGCTTTTGTCCTGTGAGTCCTTTTGAAAATGTCTAACTTTGCATAAATAAATATTCACCAAGTCGGAGAGAGACTAATTGTATAGCCCAGTGCTCGGGACAGTCGGGATGGATAAAGGGACAGGTAATCACAGCTGCTTCTCTGGCTGCGTTCTCTTTACCTCGGTTAATATCAGCGAAGAGCACCACTGGGGGCTCAGGCAGTGTCACCTCGGCAGTTCAACACCCTCTTCCAGTTCGGGTGCATTTTCCTCGCAGGACACGGCTTGGAGAGGGCACTTTGGGCCCCAGTTTGGCTGGCAACTGAAAGAGTACATGTAAAGTGTGTGGTACTAAGAACAGGGGGGTTTAAACTGGATTTAGACACTGAAAGTATTCTGACAAGGTACAAAAATTTTTGTTCTGGTTTTTAATCGTTAGTAGACGTGGTGAATGAATGAACAGGATCTCTTTCAAACACCTGGGCAGCAGACTGGTTCTTAAATATCACAGACAAAGGATCTTGTATCCTTCATCTGTCACAGTTTTTATTACAGAGTCCCCACAAAGTGCTTGATGAGGGGGCAAAGTGTCTTAATCCTCCCTCCATATTAGCACATAGGAAGAAGCAAGAGGGAGTAGATTCAAGGATTCGTGGCTCTGTTGACTGCTTGTTCGCTGGGCTGAACTCTGGTTACACTGGTGGACTGGTGAATGCGCTACACTGAATATTCATGAGTTACCAGGCTCTCCCCTTCCATGAGAATATTAGGAGAGCCACAGAGCTCAGACTACGCAATCAGAGCACATTTAGTTTGGCTTCAGCGTAACTGGGCTGACCACTTTTCTTCAATGAAACTAAGTGTGCACGTGAGGAAGGGATCTAATGTCTTATTCTGAGCAGAATCATACCATGAGGCACTTTCTTTTCTCCTTAGTTGATAGGTTGAGTATGTGGAGAGAATCACAGCATAATACTTAGACTAAATGTTTTGCTTTTTTTTAAGTGATTGTTAAATAGGAGAACACCTGCTCTGTACTTTTCAAGTATCCTGCTTTTAGAAATCGCACAAACATCCACCACATTCCAGAAGTCCTGTGGACTTGAAATATGAATGTAGAATTGCAGTGTGCCTTAACAAATCAATTAAATCTGATGAGCAATATAGGTTATAATCAGGAACATGATTAATCACACTGTTACAGACCTTTTTAGTTTAAAACACTGTTTTTCAAGACGTCTTTCTTGAGCTTTGTTTCAGGGAAATTTCCTCTGCAGGACCATTATCACAGAATCAACAGGTAATGATATTTCACTTAAGGAGCAATCAGAGCATCTGTTCTCTCCATTCTCTCACTTTTTCAACCTGAGAACTCGTTTGTTTGTTTAACAGTTTGGCTGTTTACTTAAGGAAGTTTTGACAAGATAGCTAAACCGGTCTGAAAACTTGCTGCTCCCAAAAGCCGAGGTCCCACTTCTTTGCTGCCCCCACAGCTCCCAGGTGCGTGAATGCATCCCCACTCTTGGAATTGCTCCGATTTTCGACTTCTTAGTCGAAATTCTGAGCCAGTTCGGTTCACTATGCTGGCTGAGATCCATTCTCGTGCTTTTGTTGGTTCATTTTCTGTGTCCTTCACAAACAGGGGAGTCAAACTAAGAGCTCATCGCTGCTGAAAGAAAGTGGAAAAAACCCCCGCCTTTTCTTTCTTTACTTTGTCATGTGTCTGACGGCTTTTATTTTATCTGGGATGTAGTCAGCCCTTTTTCTGAGCTAACTTCATTAGAATGATATAAAATACATTTTAAAAAAAGGGGTACTGTCTATCTATGTAGTCAATTAAGTCTGTTCAAAAGAAAGTGTGACTGATTCAACAGATAATGCACAGCAGGCAGCAGGTCCAGAGGACTTGGAATCAGAGAGTATTAGAAGATATCAAATGAAAGGCTTAGAACAGGGAGGGAGGAAAGGAAGTAGGGAGACTGAAGATCTTCCCGACAGAGGAAGTTAGGTTGCTTCAAATTCCTGTGAAACGCCAGTCTTGAGGAGCTGGACTGGTTTGCCAAGGGATCACATGAGCAGCAGAGGAGAAGGAGGGGGCTGTGAGGTGTGAGATGAGCGGGGTGTGCCCCGCTGGGCGGTGAATCAGCTCGGGGCCTCGTGTCAGGGCATCATTAGTGCCCCCTTCGCAGGATCGCCCTGGTCAGCGATCACCACAGTGGAGCTGGGAGAAGAGAGGTGACAAAGGGGGTGGGGGCATGACCTGAAGGGCCATGGCAAGGAAGGTGGTAAATAGTGGGGAGTAAGGGAGGACAGGAACTCATTAAAGCTGTTTTGCTGTCGAATTAAATCTAACGGGAGCCATGCCTTTGTACAATAATCCCTTCTCCCCTTTTATTCCTGTTAGACTCTTCTTTTATCAATGCATTCCTGTACCAAGTTCCAACAGTAAACTTAACACTTGTATGAGATGCAATTCCTTCCCCAAAGAGCAGAAATAAGAGCTCTCAGGCTTGCAGTCAACTTGGTATTGACAAAACACATCTATTGCTGTCACATTAAAACATCTCTGTAAAAACACCAAAATCATTCTCTTGCTTCCCAAAGATTTTAGAGATGGAGTTGATCTGTGGAAACTGAGGTCTCAGTTTCATCTTCTAGTGTGTCAAGCATACCAGCTTTTCTCTCAGTGAACTCATGTAGACAGGCTTGACAGAATCAGTGTTTTTAAAAGTATTTTGAATATTATATATTTTCCCCAAGGAAAAAGAATGAAAATATTAGCCTAAGTGGGGACAATATTGAAAAGGAGTAACTTGTAGAAGGGTGACAAGGAGTTGTGAAAGGGAAGGGTTTATTTTGCACCATATGTGTTGAGGAGTGTCACTCTCACCTTTGGCAAGGTACAGTGACAATTGTTGGTGCCTGGCCTTGCAAAGTGCCTCAGTACTGAGAGTAAATCCATGGGCAGCTGGTGTCCCTGGAGCTGTGTTGGCATCCGTGGTGACAGGTAAGGGCCCCCTCAGCCTTCCTTACCCAGGCCTTCTCTGGGAGATCTGCCCCATTGCCCAGGGCTGAATGGGAACAAACGAGGACAGTAAACAAATGAGAGCTGTGACTGCACTTCAAGAAACTTGAGAGTAAAACCAACCTTTGAGTTTAAACTTTTCAAACAGTATAGAAGCAATTTATCTTCTGGCTAAAGAAAAGCAGATGTTGGAAGGGAAATGCACATGAGAAGACATAGAAACAGTTGTGAAGGCTCTATTTTTGCTTTGAAGAGTTTCCCTTTACTTTTTGTTACTTGTCCAGGATATTGTGTATAGTCAGAACAGAGTCATTAGAAATTCCATAAAAATATATTTTTAAAGGAAAAGTCAAGTAGAATAGAAACTGTGAGAAGAAGATTGTAGGAACAGCAGCAAAAAAATCCAAGTCAAAACCAAACCAAACCAGAAGCAAAAAAAGCTCCTTATGGTGTAAACCTTCAAATATTCCTCATAATTTCTCCTTACTCTGACATGTTTTGTGGTGAGAATCTACTCCTGGTGTGAATTCCAGAAGACAGGGATTTTTTAAATGTTGAGCTATTTCTTTCAAGCCCTGTGCCACTGGAGACAAATCCTGCAGGACAGCTGATAGCTGGGTATGCAAAGCTTGCAAGCCCTCAGTGAGAGAAAGCCATTTAGCTGAAAATTTATTTCTCTTGTGTTCAGCAGAACAATTCCAGCTGTTCCATACCGAAAGATTTAGATTTTGGACATCTCTGACTGCAGTTGAAATCAGAGCAACTTGTAATCTTCATTTGCTATTGATTTGAGCTGTAAGGCTGTCCACTTTAGGAAGCATAATTCCTTAGGTACCCTGCTGTCTCTGGCTTTAGTGGGAGTTTGTCACTGAAGCCGTATGTCCTTTCAAGAAAATAGTCATTTTAATCAATACCTGCTACCTCTGTAATGAATCCTGACTCTTCTGAAGTTAGTAGGAGTTGTGCTGGAGCCTGGATCACACAACTAAAAATGATGCTTATAATCTACAGAATTGTATAGATATATAGATGTATTTATGTCAAAAATATATATAAATAAGCAAAAAGTATGCTTATAATGAACTTCAATTAAAATACATTTTCAAAACCAATAAACATAGCATTGTTTAATTGTATGTCTTGTTAGAACTGGAATGGTGGGAAGATAGTAACAGAACTGATGTGAAAGCAAATTCTCTTTCTCCTGGTAAAGGTTCAATATTTTCAGAGAAAATTAAAAGTGTGACAGAAAAAATGTTGCCTAAAGAGAAAGGATTTTAAGAAATCTGTGTCTTTATAAGCAATAATCCCAGTGCTCATGAAATTTCAATTGACACGTGATTTATGGCTGTGAAAAAGGGTCTGTATAGCTCTTTCAAAACATAAAGTGAGGGAGTGGCATCCTTTGAGCCAAAACCTCTGGGGCTCTATCTGCTTAAGTGTTTCCTAAGTTTCAGCACTATGAGAATATGAGAATACACCATTGTTAGGGGATTTTGGAGGCATGCCTGGATCAAGGAAGTACTTCCTCGTCATGCTGTTTCCTTTCCCAAACAATGTGAAAAATGGCCTTTTCAACCAAACATCTCGAGGTGGTCACTTTGTACATTGTCCAACTAGAGCACAGCCATGGTAAGATAAACCATTCACTGGTATGAATGGCTCCGTGTTATTGCTGCCACTTCCTTTTTATTTTCATGGTGATTTTGTTTTGATTTATGTATATGCATAGAAGTTCAAGCCCCTCTATAATGACTGTGTCATTAAACTAGCCAGGAAAAAACCCCCTTGCTCCCTACCCTCAGCACACACGAGCTCTGGCCCCCTCAATGCCCCACTCATCTGTCCTCGTGCTCCTCTAGTGTGGGCTTGGGACAGCCTGGTCAGACAGAGAGAAAATACCCCACACAAATAGTGCATTACAGGGTAATTGTACCCCACTGCTTTAAGTCTTCTGTCTTTGCTTTCAAACAGCATTTCAAAGGAAGCAAAAGCAAGTTCTCATACATGTTCTGTTCCTGGTTTAGCTTTGCATGATCCAAAGGATTTCTAACTAATCTTAAGCACTCAGGATGTGTGCATTAGAGTCTGGGGTGGATATCCACATTTTAGTCCAGCACTGCTCTTGGCACACTGCAAAATACTTAGTGCCTGAATTCCACGGAAAGAGACTTTGTAAATCCATTATAAATCTTTGAAATCACCACATAACATTTTAAATGGGTTTGTAACCAATACTCAGTGGTGCTCACATTTGTTTTCTGCTCTCTATCTTGAGTTGTAGATTTAGAATTACTTGGACACAGCTATTATTTTATGACCTCAAGAAAATGCTGAGACTATGCATTGTGTATATCTTGAAGAGTGTCATGATTTTTCTGTATACTTGAGAGGAATAATTTGGAAAAAGACTTGGAAAGTCCCCTTGAAAACTTTGGCAAGTTCTTGGTGTGTGTGGAGTTATCTGATGTATACATTACAAAATCAGGGCCATTCACCTTTGTCTCTGAATTTACACTTTGAGAAATGCATTTACTGGAACCACTTTTGCTTCACAAAGACACAAAAAAGTTACAGCCTCAAAAAAAATCAGCTTAATGGTGACTTTGTTTTGAAAGGGAGCAAATTCATGGTTTTTACCAACATGGTAAAAAACCATGGAATAGCTCAGTGGCTTTGAGAGAAATTTGCCTGATTTTCTCTGGCTTACTCAAAGGTAAAAGGACAGAACTGGATTCACGATTTCTTTACTGTTTCCTTGTGACAACTTCATTCAATTTGCAAATATTTCCTCTGTAGACAGTACAAATATATGTTATATTCATATTTATAGATATATAAGTTATTTAGAAGTAAATACGTGTAACTTTTAACTCATTTTTCTTCCTGGAGCAAAACCCCAAAGAACTTACAGCTCCTTTTCAAGACAGTATTCTGTCCAGTTTCACTAATTCTCCTGAGAACAATGGCAGTTTTATAAAAATCATCCCTCTAGGGCACAGGTTAAGTTTTTTTTAATTTTGTTACTTTATTTTCTGCACAAATTCTTTCTGCTGTTTGTTTTGTGTCCTTTTAGTGCTCTTTGGCAGTAACATGACTGCTGAGTTTATTCTGTCTTGCACCCTCTTTCCTGTTAACTCTGCTTGAGGGAACAGTTGGCTGACTGAAGCATAATGGAATAATCTGAGTTAATGCTGGGGCTCTAAACGTTTCCTCAACAAATAAGCAGCAGTGTGTTGATAGCCTGTAAGTATTTTATAAGTGCAATTAAACCACAGTGATGGATTGGGCTGGGGTGAAAATCAGAATCATTTGGAGCAACAAATTCTTCACGGAGGAAACCCTCACTAAATTAAGAAAACACGCAAATGAACAACAAAAATAAACAAGTTAAGGAGTTCTGCTCTTATACCACGTTTTCCTAATTTCTCAGCTCTGTTTAGTAGGAACAGCTTGATCAAAGTGAGACCTTTTGTTTCTTGAAAATGCATCTCTTCTGTTGTGAATTTATGTTGACTGACCTAAAAGTTTAGTTGCTAAAAGGGGGAGGATATCTGCTTCCTTTTCTTTTTATCTCATTCATTTCTTTCACTGTGCTTGGCTTCAGGCTACAGGATCTTGCACTTTTGTAGTGCTTGTTGGATTCCTCACTGAGCTCATTCAATTATCCAAATTGCTAAAAAATTATTTATTTTTCTGCCAGGTTAGTTTTGTGCTGGTTCAGCAAAGTGAGTCAGCTCAACCCTGAGTCAGATGACTGTTACTGTCATTGCAAGGGAGAGTGCAGGATGGAGCCAAAGCTCAGCCTCCTGGCTGGAGACAAGGGAAGTTGGAAACAGAAAATATCCCAGACAAAGCATGGAATTTAATGTAGAGTTTAGCATAGTGGTACTTGCTCCATCAAATCACCAGGGTGCTGCACCTGAGAAAAACCTGGATAATACCACTGCAATTCCCATGTTGCCCATTTCAGTTCTGTGACCAGTAGATACTAGTTTTTTGCTTTTTTTGAGTTTCACATATATGAAACAGTTGTGTTTGTTCTTTTAATGTAGAAACATGCAAACACTCTCAGTGGCTGTCTTACAAACATAAAGACGTGACTCACCAGACAATTAAGATTAACACTAATTATTGTCTGGCTGATTCCTACAGAGAAATGTTTTAAAGACAGGGTACACATTCTCTATTTTTTAAAAGAATGTTAAGATTGTAATATTAAGTAAATCTGGATGCAGACAGGATAGGGAAAGATCCATAGAGGAAAACCACTTACCTTCCACAGAGCAGATACACCAATAATTTTGTTTCTAGTCCAAATAGCAAAATGGCTTTGATTCCACCACTTTTGATTACTGTTAACATGTGAAACTAAATTCAGAGGCACAGCAAAAGGCAGAAGAAATGTAGAATTGACTTTAAATGCATGGCACACAGGTGAGGCACATGCAGTAATCTGAGTTTGACTCCTGAGGCTGTGAACTTTAGCAATTGCTTAAATAGATTATGTTTCTTTTGTAGATATTTTGCCCTCCAAACGTTCTTTAAGTGATAGTTTAAGTAATTCTAATCCATAATGCTAACTAGAGCAAATGTATTCTGGTGGAAAAAACATATGACTTAGAACTCACAGGTGTCAACTGTTTAATCAGGATGTACTGAAACTCATTTTCCTGCTTTTCATAAGACATGCAATTTTCAAACAAATTATTGTGTATTGAGAATTGCAAATAAAGGCATTGAGAAAAACATTTAACCAGCAATGAAAATACCACTCAAAATAACTTTTTTTATATACTTTTTATTTTACCTTGAACAGAAAATTTTGCAAACCATCAATTACTGAGAACGGGGGGCAAACCCTAGCATGTAACAGGAGGCTTTGGTTATAAGTGCCATTTCTACAGCAGAGTTAAGCTATTGTAAACCAAACATCTTGTAGTAAGGTAAAAATATCCAGCCAAATATTTAACAGCAACACCGAAAAAATTTACATATAAACAGCAAAGAAATATTTTCTAAACTTTTAACACTCACTTTGCTACAATCCAAAGGGTTTAGTTCACATAGCTATACATACAGACAGTCACTAAAACTCTTGTGAACTAACCACTTGTCCACAGGACCTGCCTAGACAGTTTGTCATCAATACGAAAGTTTTTTATATAAATAAGTCAATTAAACTTCACAGAGACTAAAAGAAACAATATAAAATCCCAACTGTAAATTCATCTGTACATTATGGTCAGTCTTATTTTTCTGAAATCTTGCGCAACTTTAAAGTGTCTGTGTATAAAATGGTGGTGAGGAGCAGCGTTAGCTGGAATGGAAACTTGAAGACTCAGACTCTGTAGAAACAGAAGAATGTCCCCCACGTTTGCTCTTTGAGAGAATCTTGAGGCTTGATCCTCTGCTGACTGATGTCAAGGCATTCTGAGCTGATGTTTTGAATTTGGCACCCAAGAAGGCGTACAGAATTGGATTCAGGCAGCAGTGGAAGAATGCCAGCGCTTCTGTAATGGAGATCCATTTGTGCACGATGGTGTCCAAGCTGCACCGATGCCGGATGACTCCCAGCAGGATGAACGTGTCGATGCTGATGCCAATGTAATATGGCAGCCAGCAGGCAAAGAAGGCGAGGATGAGGATCACCGTGGTCTTCAAGGCTTTGCGCTTCTGGTGGCCCTTGGAGTGTGACAGCTTGGATATGATAATACAGTAGCAAGTCAGAATGATGAGACCAGGCAAGACAAGTCCCACCAAGATATGCTGAAATCTGAAGGAGATCCGCCAGTTTTCGTGAGGGTACATGCGATCACACAGGTACTTCCCTTCTACTTCGGTGGTGCTGGCAAAGATGATGTCGGGCACTGTGAGGAGCAGGGCTGGCAGCCACACGCCCACATACACCACCTTCTCAGCCAGCAGCTTCCGAGGGCGCTGGCTGTTGGTGGCGTGCACGATGGCCAGGTAGCGATCCAGGCTGATGAAGGCCAAGATCAGGATACTGCTGTACAGGTTCACTGTGTAAATGACATGAACTGCCTTACACAGGACATTCCCAAAGTACCAGCTGATGGCCGCATCCACAGACCAGAAGGGCAAGGTGATGACGAAAAGGAGGTCAGCCACAGAGAGGTGCAGCCTGTATTTATCAGTCATGTTTCTTTGCTTCTTCTGGTAGCCCATAACAATAATAACCAATCCATTGCCGATTATTCCTGTTAGGAAGATGATGGAGTAGATTGTTGGCAAGAAGATCCTGTTGAAATCGGCATTCTCATGCTGGAAGCATGGCTCTCCATAGTCTCCATAATCACCCGAGCCAATCTCATCCGTGCCATTATCAGAAAATTCAATGAATAACCCAGATGACAGCTAAAAAAACGGAAAAAAATCAGATATTAGTTCCTCTGCAAAGACTTATTCTGTGGCAGTGTGTGTGGAGAACAGTCTATTGTCACAAATGGGCAAACTTTTTGAAAACCAGGTGGGAAAATACAATGTTCCAATAAATACATATAAAATACAGAGCAAGTTAGAGCAAGTTAAACAACTTCCTTTGTCTTTCTCTGAGGAGCAGGGTCTTGCTAAAGGCAGGGCATGAGAGGGAAAAGAAAGAGAATGGCTACTCCCAGAAATCTTGTGAGTTCTGGACACCTCAGTGCTCTAATGAGATGCACGCTACAAATGGGAGAACCCAGAAGTGCCAGATGCGAGAGGTTTGTCCACACAGAACATGACCCATCCCGTTTAACTCTTAGAACAGAGAGCTGGAAAAAAAAACTACTTGGAAATGCTGCTGCTCCATAGTGCCATCCCATTAAGGGGATGGGGTCAAGGAGAAATAGAGAAGGTACCCCCGGCTGATGTAATAAAGGATAAATAACAGCAAGAATTCCCTGCTGAGAACCAATTGACAGCTCCACGCATCCAGAGAAGAAAAAAAACCCCGAAGTCCACAGAGAAAAGAAAGAGAGACGTGCCCCTAACCAGGGGAACTCAAAGCCCATGTAGGGTCACCACGTTCCGTGCCTTTGTTCCCCCCCTCTGCGGGCGCGGGGCTGGCGGTGAGCGCGGGGCTGCGGCCAGACGGATCCCCTGAGCGCCGCGGGGCAAAAAGGAAGCGAAATTCTGGGGACGGCATGAAAGCACATCAGGAAACCACCAACGGTTTTGGCCACCGCGCCGAAAAGCAGTGGTGGCGGGCGGGTGCCATCTGGCTATGTGCAATTAATTCCTCAGCCTCTCAGATTTTCCTTGCCACGGACCCCCGAACTCCGCGCGGGGCGCGCCCGCGGGTCCCGCACGCATCACACGCCGATGCACCGGCCCCACGCGGGCATTAACTGGGGTCCTAAAGCTGGAGCTTGCCAGGGATCTCACTTTGGGTCCCAACTCCTCTGGACACCCCGCGGCAGAGGAGCTGCCTGCAAAGGCGGGGGCCGGCCGGTCCCGCGGGCAGCCCGGGCTCAGGACGCGCACCGGGATACCGTTCCCTGGAGTCACATCGCCCCAAACATCATTCCCGCGGCTAATGGCTCTGCCGGGGTTCTGCAGCCCACAGAAGCGCCCCATGTCACTCGAAGTG
>WBMV01003352.1:328621-412907 GCA_013396655.1 Campylorhamphus procurvoides
GCCGAGGTCCGGAGCGCTGCGGGCACAGGCAGAGGCGGCCGGGGCTGCGGACCCACCCTGCCCTTTTGTGCCCCGCAGTCCCCTCCGCTGTCCCGGCCCCGCCACCCGCAGCCCCCGCCGAGGGCAGCTTTGTTTGCAAACAGCGCGCACATGGGCAGCGGCCGCGCTGCCGCCACTTACATCCAGGCTGTCGAGGCTGCTGTCCATGCTCTGAGCCATCGGGCGGCTCTCGGGATCGCTGTCCCCGCGCCTCTCCCTCCGACACCGCTCACTGCCGCTCCGAACACGCCCCGGTCTGGTGGCGGCAAGCGGCTCTTATAAGCAGCAGGGCTGCCCCCCGCCCCCGGGGCAGCCGCCTGGCTCCTCCCCACCCCGGGCGGGTGTCGCCGGGCCCCGGGCGGGCGCCTCGGGCCGCTCTTTGTCTGCGCCCCGGGCATGGGAACCAACCGCGCTCGCCCGGCGTGCCCGCGGGGGCCGCGCTGCTCGCGGGGGCATCGCCGCCCTCTCATTGATGTGCTCGGACAAGCGGGCTTTTGAGTTCCCCCTCAAGAACATTCTTTGGAGTGTGTTGTCGGGCCCCGTGTTGCTATGGGTACTCCGTGTGGAGTCAGCGGTCCGGGAATCGTGGTGGAGGAGGACGAGGAGAGGGTCGGTGTACACTTCAGAACACAGGCAACTCTCCTCCAGAGTTGTCGCTCCCCGCTGCTGAGGAGAGAGAGTACCGGGAGAGGCAGGAAGCAAGAGGTGGTCCCTACTGAAGGGTCAGAGCTTCTATGAACCTCTCAGGGGCTGCAAGGTGAGTGGGCTGCAGGTTGCCCGCTGAACTCCCTTGGCACCTGTGGTTTTGGATGAGAAGTCTGATAATGATCTATTTCCAGTAGTAGTGTAATGTGAAAAAAAAAAAGAAAAAAGATAACCCCCTGAAACTGCAGAATAAAAATAGCAGTCATATAACAGGTTTGCAAGGAAAAACCCAAACATATAGAAACATAAACCAGAATAATTGCTTTCCTTCACAGTTTTCTCTGGAGTCTTAGTGATGTTGATATTCATGCAGGGAAATTAACCTGCGGAAAAGACTTTGTTTACAGAGTCACAGAATCATGCAATCAATTAAGTTGGAAAAGACCACTGAGATCATCGAATCTAACCTATAAACAATCACCACCATGTCAACCAGACCATGGCA
This sequence comes from Campylorhamphus procurvoides, assembly GCA_013396655.1. Classification (NCBI taxonomy): domain Eukaryota; kingdom Metazoa; phylum Chordata; class Aves; order Passeriformes; family Dendrocolaptidae; genus Campylorhamphus; species Campylorhamphus procurvoides. The sequence continues at coordinate 329,811 of WBMV01003352.1, forward strand.
CCGAGTGCCAGGTCTTTCCTTAAACACCTCCAGGGATGGTGACTCCACCACCTCCCTGGGCAGTCCAGGTATGGTGACTCCACCACCTCCCTGGGCAGCCCATTCCAATGTCCAGTCACCCTTTCTGTGAATGTGATTAACTTAAGACTGTGCCCTCTTGTCCTGTGACTTGTTCCCTGGGAGCAGAGCCCGACCCCCTCCTGGCTGCACCCTCCTGTCGGAGTTGTAGAGTGAGGTCTCCCCTGAGCCTCCTTTGACCCAGACTAAACACCCCCAGCTCCCTCACCTGGGAGCAGAACACTAACAGTGAAACTATTGGAGTGGTGTGTCATGCATGTGTGTCCCCTCAAATTCACAACTCACACCATAGAGAGTAACTCTATTGGGAATTATTGATTCAGTTATATAGATTTACTCTTTACAGTTTGGAATTTGGAGTGGAAAGAAGAATAAGGTAGAGAGCATTCTTTATGTGATAACAATATGCTCAATTTACCCCTGTAGCCTCAAAGGATGAAAAGAGTGAAAGGTTGACAAAAGTTTAACTCTTAAATGTCCCTATTACCAGCTTACATGCTCCCAGTTAGTTAAAACACCAGTTTTAGATGCAAATTTTATTTTCAGGTATTTGACAAGAGTTACTGTCTTCCTCTTCCCCTAAAAGCTCTAGAACTCTTTGTCATGCATTACAGTGAGTATGAGTTTGGTTATGATTAATAACCAAATAATGGTTATCTTCAAAAGCATGGTATGTAAGGTATGACCTGTAATGTGATTCTGTAATTTAACTACATTGTAATTTGATACTAATTCATATTCTGTTAGTAGGTCTGGAGAATCACAAGTTGCATTAAAAGCAAACTGTAATTGATTATAACTTGGGAAATATCAATCTTCAGAAAACTCAGTATCTACTTTGAGTTTATATCCTGAAAAATTTGAAAGGCATACCATGCTAGAATTTTACAGAAATAAAAAATTTTCTCCTGAGTCCCCCTAACTAACCATAGCCTTATGATACCATAAATCTACTCTGCCCAATTTCTTTAAAAACAAGTGTGACAAAAGTATAATCATTGCTATTTGTTCTTAGTTTTCCATAGAACCCATGATACGTTCACTATGTTTTAGGCACAGAAATAGGAAAATACATGCTCCAAATCAAAGAATGTGCAGCACAACATTAGATGAGCAGGCAGATAAATGAGCAAATTATCAATTTTTATGTACGGATGAGTAGGACCATGTCTGAACAATTCCCTCTCACTCCTCCACGTGTGGGGGATGCCCAGCCCATGGCAGCAGCAGTTGCTGGGCAGTTCTCAGCAGGGATGTGCTGCTGCAAAGGCTCTCCAGCCCACTGGGCCTGCAAACCTACCTGTGAACCAGATTTTCAGAAAGGTGTGTATTGAGCAGGGGCTAAAACACTGATCAGGACATGGAGATGCATATAGGGGAGGTGAACTTTTAGGAAAGACTGATTTTTACCTTGCCAGAAATTCATGTAGGTGACAGATGCATTTTTATGGAGAATTGTGGATTAAACATTGCTCCTTCTCCACGTGTGCAGTGCAGGACATTAAAACACCCATAGTGCAGGTGGCTTGCGGCAAGGGCTGCAGACGAGCAAATGATGCATCTGAACGTGAACTCCAGAGCTGTTTGACAAGTCTGAGAGCTGGCTGTTTACTGGGGGGACAGCAGGGACTGCACTGACCTGCAGTGGGACAGGGATGCACAGAGCTGTGAGGGTAGTTCTGCCCAAGTGGACGAGTGTTCTCACAGCTGTTTTACTGTGCGCATGGACCTGAAACAGCAGAGATTATTAGGTGGAAATGATTGTGTTAATTAGTGGGATATGGGACAATCACTCAATTATTTGTGTTCGTAGATAACATAAGAAATTCGAAACTGGGGAATGATCTGGTTCCCTGGATTTGCCCTGAGGCGCGGTAGTGCTGAGTGCTGGGAAATTTGGGCACTGATACCCTGTCTGATGAGATGCCACTGAAACGTGATTAGATGAAGGTCCTCTAAAACTGTCGTTCACGCTGCTACTTTGTTATCTAGGATCTCTTTTGTTTCCCCTATCAGAAAATCCATGTGACAACTTCCTTTGCTGCACAGAGGACCATCCGGGGCAAGTTAATGATTTTCAAAGTGATAAAAGAAGGGAGCTGTTTCTTCAGAGCATGTAATTCAGAGTCAGCTACAAATCTTCTTAAGACAGACCTAGCAAATAGCAATTTCCAAGCTTATGTTTTGCATTACGTGTTTTTGTGGTCATAGAATTACTTTGAAAATCAGACCTTTCCTAACCCTTATAATACATATTTTTGTCACTGAAAACATGCCCTCGAAGAGTCAAAATCCTACGTGTTCTTACACTGTTATGCTGACAGTACAATTCCTCAGGTTGTGAATTATTAACTTTTTTGTCTTCTAAAAAGAGACATAAGTGCTCGTCATGCAAGAGCAAAGTAGTTTCTAACAAACCTTTCCAATGGGAAAAATGCCCTTTTGATTCAGCATCCACAGAAGCAGGAAAAACAAATTGCATTTTATTTGACTATGTTAAATGATTTACTTAATCTGAAGGCTTCCCAAGTGCCTTTAACAAAGTAAACTTCAAGCTAATAAAAGTTTGATGAGACCATTATCAGTGAGCAACACCTAACACAAAGAGGGTATGATCCCTGCTTTATGTGATAGACGAGTGTACAATAATTAATAATTCATACAATAGTGTATTAATAAATTGTTCCTTATTTTTTAGCACTAATGAACCTGTCTTTTCAGGACACATAGATGATTGCATCACAAAAATACAGCAGTATGGCTGAAATTACTGTACTATGTGGTAGGGAGTGAATAATTTTGAAATATTTACTGATTTTCTCTGTGCATGTTAATTCCTGTGCTGAAAGGCTTCTGAAAGAAGACAGAGCACATTCTGAAAAAAATAACAGAAAATGTGCTCAGGGGTTGCAACACATCAGCTTTGAGCAGTGGATTCTTCTGTCCCAAGAAGAGTTCCAGGAACTGATGCTGTGGACTTGCCGCTAAATGAAAAGTGGTTTCCTGATAAAACTGAAACGTTTATTACAATACACAGGATTGACTTAATGACAAATGGGTCCTCCAGTGGCCTGAAGTTGTATACACAGAGAGGAAAAGGATCTACTCTCCCTTTCCCAACTGATCTCTCTGTTGAAGTGGGAAAGGTATCAATCTTACGCCTGTTCGAATGGTTACAAGCGATTTGCTGGGGTTGGGTTTCACTTAATGGCTTTCTTTGCTCTTGGTTCTCAAGGCTGCCTTTCTCCATTTCTTTCTGCCCGTGCTGCAGTGGAACAAGCCAGCCAACTGTTACCCTGGTCCTGGAAGGAAAGTGTCTGCCCGATTTATGGGCAGGGAGACACCTAAGCTTACTGATTTGAAAGCAGAAAGACAAAATAAGACCTGCAAAGGAACCTTTCAACTGGTAGCATGTTACATCATCACAGAAATAAGTCCCCTTATGAAAGGAATGATACTTGAACAACAGAAAAAAATCAAAGGGAAAACATTACATCAGTATAAGGCTGCAAAAGTGTTATCAACACAGGCATAACCCCCCCCCCCCCGATTTCTTTATGGTTCCTCGCTTTTAACAAGGAGGCTTTATTTTGTTTCCTTTAAGGATTGCCACGAGGCCAGTATGTCTCAAGTCAGAACAGAAAAGTCAGCACAAAAAAGAAGAGCTGTCCTCTAAAAAGACTCCTAGTGACTCCTGTGTTTTAATCCCACCTCCATCTGTGGCCTGCAGCAAATCACTTAACCCTCTGACTGTGTGCACCCAACTGTAAAATGGGGGTAACAATACCTACTTACCTACCTCAGCCGAGACTTGTAGGGATTAATTGGTTGATGTTTGCGAGGCACTTTGAAGACAGAAAGTGCTTATTTTAGGGCCTGTTGAAATTATTGGTGACACTGATCAGCTAAAATTCAAAGGGGACCAAACTCATTAAGGTTCTGATCTTCTTCCTCCATTTGGCTGTGTTTATGGGTTAGCAAAGCTCACTGCATGCGGACAGTTTATTGTTTGTTTGGAAGCAGAGTAGACTGAGGAGATGCTTTGAACAACTTGGTTAATCCTTTTAACAAACATGTCTTCATTTGCATATCACTGGAGCTGAAGGTTTTAACTTTGATGATTCTATAGCAGAACAGTTCTGGAGATATATTGAAGTGCTTTTTTTTCCAAAATTCCAGTCAGATCAGAATTATGAAGACAATATAAAACCTACATAACCTTATCACAAGTAGTTTCTATCCTATAACCAGGTAGGATTTTGGCTTTCATGGCACTCATACAGATTCTGTTTTTCTGTGAGATGTGTTTCTTGTAATGTTCTTTTATGCTGTAAAATTCCATTAGTAACTTGCTCTAGTTCAGTTTGGATTGTTCAGGATGGGATTTGCTTCTGGGCACCCATGCTCAGAGCATGCCATACTCCTCTCTGAAGAGCATATGGAGAAATGAGGAAACCTACTTCAGATATTCAGGAATACATGAATACTTGCAGAGTCTCATGATTTCTTGGTTGATAGCTTAGAACTACAGTAATATCTGGGATTGCACATTGCTGCTCCTAGCAGTGTAAACAGGACACTACTTGGAGACCAAAAGGCTGAAGAGGGCCTGAGTGATCTGGTCTAGCTTTGCCTCCAGGGGTTCCTTCCAGCCTGAACTGTTCTGTGACTCCAAATGGTCCATCAGTCCCTCTGCTCCAGCCACTGCTACCAGCAGTGCCCAGGGCTATCTGCCTCAAAACACATGCCCATACATTTGTGTACATTAAGCCCATTTACTCTACACAATGGAAATGGCATTTTGATGTTGTGTTTCCGCCCTGACAGTTTTTCATCAATCTTTTGTTGAAATGGTGTCTGTAGAACTGTGGGCTTGGGATGTAGCAAATTGTTCTAGCATGTGCCAAGCATTCTTTATCATTTTCACACATTTCTTCTTGATTTTTCACACGTTGTGAGCTTCTGGCTTATTGTTGAAATAAGTCACTTACCTCATTTGCCCACTTGTCTAAAAAGTGGCACTGAAAGCAGAGTAGGAGCAACCACTCCAACCACTCTTCCTGTTTAGCTCTGTTTAGCAGTCTGAGTTTTATTGCACCAGCTTTGAAGTGAAGCCTGTGCATGTGGGTGCTGAATACTTGTTTTAGAACCTGCATGCCAGGGATTGCTCCTGTCTCTGCTTCCTCTCAAAGCCAGTGACTGGACCTGTGGTTCAGCAAGTAGGGTGGTCAAAATTCACTGGTGAGCATTCCCAGGGTTTTTTCATTGGGATCTCTCCTCCCACTATTTCCCTGAAAATTCACTTCAGAATTCCAAACATTTTTTTTTACTGCTGGAAACCAGGTTTGCCATACACCATTGAGATATGTGCAGGAGCAAGACTGGGTTTAGATTTTTCAGGCAGTGCTTTCTAGTTAACTAAAATATATAAAATATAATTTGCTCAGTAACTTTCCATCCCTTTGGTGTCTGTTGAAAACATGAACAAACATTTCTAAAACAACCAAAAAATGTACATTAGATGTTGTCAAACTTTTGCTCCTACTGTCAAACCCTCTATGTACAGTACTTGCTGAAATACCTTTAGTAAAGACACATACCCAGCCTGTATATCCATTTATTTAGAGCCAAACACAGGGAAGTAGATGGAGAGCTGTAGGAATATTTATGGCAGGTACATTCCTTTCTCTGTTCTTTAATTGCCAGTGAAATGAGCATGATATCACACACTTCTTATTTTGGGCTGATTTGTGATGAATAGTGATATCTGCTTTTGCTGTTTTGAAAATTTGGTAGGCAGGATTTGGGGCTTAATCTTTGCTAGTAATCACTGAGGTCACAGAGTAGGATTTCTTCACAGTCATTAGGTGACCAACCTCTGTGAAAGCAAGAGAACTGCTTAAAGAAATTATTGGGGTGTTTAACCCCTTTTTCTGGTTTAACGGGAAGGTAAATTCAATTTTCAGGGTGTCTCTTACCTACTGCATAAGAGATACAAAAAGCTGGTCTCTTGCAGCTGAACTTGCTCAACTTTCATCTTTCTGGTTCACATTTGATTTTTTGGAAGTTGCACAGGCAACTTTGGGCAAACTTTATGCTGAACCATCAGGCATTATCTACATAATTTCCATAATGGCTGGATCAAAGTCTTCCCCAGCATCATGGTGTGTGCTCTGGCTGGTGTGACAGGGAAGTGGCAGCATGCTGGGGCCTGATCCAGCTCAGGAATATATGTTGCAGCTGGACAAGTCAGCAACAGTCTGACATGAGCAACTGTGGAGCCCTCACCTCTGCAAGAGAAGGTGAGGCAGAACCCTGAAGGAGCATAAAGAACAGAAGATGAGCATCGTAGAAAACAAAGGGCATTAAAAATGTCTTCCTGCCTTTTCCTTCTGCACAAGCAGGAGAGTTTGCATTTGGCTTGTCTGTGGACCTGAAGGTGAAATAGCTCTGTTCCTCCCTGCCAGGGAGAGGAGAATTTCCTATCTGACCTCAGTTCAGCTCTCTTTTCTCACTGTCTCTCCAGATTAGTGCACACAGCAGAGAAGCATCTAGAAAATGAGTTGTCGTGAATATACTTGGTCATGTGTGTAGGGCTGGTCACGCTTCACTATACCTGGTTATGCACCAGCATGTGTTTAAAAACCCTTCCCCAAACGTACATATAAACAGAGAACAGGTGAGTGTCAGTGAAGAAGGGAGAAACAAGCCAAGCACACAAACTGTGCAGGCACAGCATCCCCCGAGGCCCACCTGAGCACGGGTACAGGAGTGGAGGAGCTCCAGCATTTAGCCATGGTGGTTCCAGTGGCACTTCATTTACACTTCAGACTTCTCCCATTTAATACTGCAGTTCTACAATCCTGCTCCTTCATTCGTAAGTTCAGTGCAACTGAGCATGGGAAGGAAGATTTTAGTCTTTAAATATTCACTTTGTAAATGAATCTGCTATTCTAGAAATTTTCCAGTATTTTAAGTAGGTGGTTCAATATTTTTGAGGTTATTTTTCAGTAGGGAGTGAATACTGTGAAAAACAGACAAGAGGGGAATTCTAAAAATACTCCTAGGTTACAGTCTGTGTTCAGGACAGTCTGTACCACATTATATTCTATCTTTTTTTTTTCTTAACATATAAAAACAGGAAGAAGCCTTGCTACTTCTGAGGACCCTGATAAATGTTTCTACCTGGCTTTTTCTAGAAAGATCTCTTCATGTGCCAAGCAGGGGTCACTGTAACCATGGATACCTTATACTCCGTTTTCCCTGCAGGTTTCTGTGAAGAACTTGGTACGATGCCCAGTGTAAACCACACTTTGTGTTAGGTAATCATAGGCTCAATCTTTTCTTGGGTACTGTGGTTTTAAGTTTTCAACGGTTGCTCTGTGGTTTGAAAGCTGTGTTTTCTTATTCCCTCTTCTCTTCTAAGCAAAGACGATGTTAAAGCAAAGTTGTTTGATAACGTTTATTCCACCAAAATAAAGTCTTTTGGGAAGGATTGATTGTTGTGTGGTTTAAAACTGAAACCGAAGTAAGAAACCGCTTTAGTCTGACATCACATTGAATGCAAAATATCTGACATTTTACTGCATTTGGAAAGAGACTGTTCCATTTCTGGGATGTGTCAAAATGCACTTAGGAATTAAGAAAGACTTGATCTGTTTTCAACATGTATCTGACAAGTCAGTCATGAAAGCATTTCTATATGCATTTAGTGAAAAGTGGAATATTTATTTTCCACCAAGTAGCCTGTGAACCCTCCTCAGCTGCTTTGATAGAGATCTACAAAGGATCTAAGCCTAGTGAAGGAGTGGTGTAACTCAGCTGAGGGGAGGAACCAGTTACAGATTTTTCTCACCTTTCAGAAAGGTTGGAGGTGTTGAATAAGCGGACAAAGAGGAAGGTACCCCACATGAATGAGCATGAATGAGTGTACAGAAATGGAAACCGCTCTGCTGGATGTGGAGGCAAAGCTCAAGAAGATCAGAAGAACCATATCAGCTCCATCAGATACTGAAAGGACTCTGTTAAGCCTCAAAACACTTAGTTTTAAAAAAAATCTGTCAAAACCAGGACAAAGTCTTGTGACTATTGAATGGCAAATGCATGGCCTACATCTGAGAAGAATAACAGGGGTTGCTGTTGCTTTGGTTGTCTTATTAGTGTGCCAAGCTTTAGAACTACCTCTGGGGGAAAATGAATGGGAAATAGAGCAAAAAGGGAGGTGAATTTATAAAGGGATATATTGTTGGAGGATTATATATAAGCTTTCATTGATAATTTATTTTCTAGGCAAATGAAATACAGTAGGTTCTGCTTGTCTGGACTTTAGTAAGGCATTTCATATGATGCTCTTTAAGTGCTGATTAGTTTAGTTCATTAAGCTACACTCTGTGAGAATTAATAGCATGTATCTAATGTGAACAAGGACATTTAAAAAGGAAAATAACAGTGCTGACACTGACAGGGAACCCTTAGGCTGCAGGAAGGCCATCAGGTGAGCTCTTCATTATGGAACCACGTACACTTCATATTTTGTGTTAGCTTTGGGACAAAAAGGAGTTAACTACTGACATTGGCTGCTGGTGGAAAATGAGGTGTCTCTGTTGAAATTGGGGCATCTTCAGCCAGAAGTGAGAAAACACAAACATATGAGCCAGTTGCAGGATGAGTCTGAATTTCTTGCATACAGCTGAGGGGGAGATGTCTTTGCTTATTGAATGAATCAAGCAGGGTATTACAGAAGGGAGAAAAAAGGACTGAAGGGACAAAGTGCTATTGCTGCCAAAGAGCACTGGAAAGGTGCCTTCTGAAATGTTTTTTACAAATCTTAACAAGAAAAATGAATTCAGATGGCATAGGTGCACAGAAGGATGATTGGGGTGAAGTGTGGAACAGAATGCTGCTCCTGCATGAAGAGACTGAAAGAGCTTCTTTTCCCTGGTTAACAAAAGGGATGCTGAAAGGGCCAGTGAAGCAGGGTAGTAGACATCTGGAGAAGAAAAGAAATGCTGGGATCAGTACTGGCACACAAATGACTGGATGTAATATCATGGTGAGTGTTGTCTGCCTTGACAGATTTGTGGTGATTGTTGACCCTGGTTCAGTCCTGTTATCTTCGGTTCTGATCTGAAATTTGTTCCTTTGAGAGCTGCAGTGTCTGTGAAACTTAAAATATCACATATCTGATGATCACAGAAGCAAAGCATTTGTGTAACTTTTATACTATGTATTTTTGTTAAATTCCAAAGAGTTTGTGTCTCTTTCTTTAGGGTTTCAGGAACAATTCAGGTAACAAGACCAGTTTTATGTGAGATGGAAATAACTGCTGAGGAAGTGCCATTCTGGTGCCTAAAGATGAAGGAGTGTTGAATAGTTCATAAAATAGTGATCTTGTTCTAAGAGAAAAGAAATTTTCAGCCACAAATGTCAGATTTTAGTGTCCAACCTATGCCAGAGCTGCTGAGCAAATCTCTGTTCACCAGTACAGTAACTGTACTGCTCGTGTCAAGTGTAACTATTTCTACCTTGAAAATATGGATCTTAGAGTGGCATATAAAATCAGCCAGGTACTGTACTGCTGCTTATCACAAAGTCTCAGTCAGAATCATTAACTTAGTGGTTTCTGACTGACTGTGTAAGAACTACTATTGTAGAGAAGATCCAAGAATGGCCAATCATAACCAGTGTTAGTCTTTGAATAGAAGTCAAACACAAACAATTCAAATCTCATGAACAAAGAGACAAAAGAGCCTTTCCAGCATCTGTCTTATTGCCAGTGGAAGGTGGTTTCCTCTAGGAAAGGTAACAATCAAAGGCAAGAAGGGGCAAGTAAAAGCAAACTGTAAACATAGAGAGCCAGAATCTGGGGGTCAGGAGGAGGTCAGTGCCTGGCACGGTGAAAGCAAAGTCTAATTGTGTTCTTAGACTTTGATTTTTAAATTAGCACCCCAGTGATGGAAAGGCTGCACTTTAGACAGCAAATACTTTGGGTATATTCTGTTAGATATTGGGGAATACACCCACAATCACAAGTCCATTGGAAAGTGTGTTAATTTGGATGTTACCAGAATAGGTCTTTTAATATTAAATGTGTGTTTATGTTTGTTCTTATAAATTGGATGGACACAATCATATAGAAGTAATGGAATACAAACCCACAGGTTATCTCTACCTCTACATTATGTCTGGTTGATTGCAGAGCAAGACTTGTGCAGCTTCTTACCCTCCAGTCAGGGAGAGCAGGACAAGAAATGGCAATGAGTGTTGAACTGGCCTCATGCCCAGTCTTTGTTGTGAAGTCCCTGGAAATGCTCTTAGTTCTGGGAACAAAGCACTGGTAAATCTGCATGTGATTCTTTGTAATATTCATGACACAGAAACCACTTCCCATGCAGGTAAATTCCATCTCAGAGAGATAACTTATGATCACAGAACAGAACTTAAAAGGCAGTAAACTTCATGCTAAAGGATAAAAGGGAAACATGCAAAAATAAGACTATATACAATGCTTGTTCATGTACAATCATCCTAGAATAGCTTGTCCAACAGACAATATCACACATGAGATAACAGAAGGAGGAACATCAGGTCAGTTATTGACTGGCAAGTGGTAGAAACAGAGATGTAACCTCCCTAGGAGCCAGACTAACTTATGCATCTGGCTTTTCAGAAGAGTGATGTGGTCAATTATGAAAGGAGTATGGAGCCAAGCACAACCTGGATCCTGCTGTTCCCAAGGTGGAGGAATCACCTTGAAGGTCACAGCATTTTATTGCGGAATGAGGGCTGCTTTGGGAAGAGTGGGGTTAGACAGTGACGAGAGTGAGGAGTGGGAAAGAGGAAAAGAAGAGCAATAAGTTCAGAAGAAGCAAATAAATAGGAACAGAGACAGTGGGGTCATTGAGGGACAAAGCATGAAAAGATGGTGACAGATGAAGTTGATTGTCCCTCCCTTTTATTTTCAGTTGTCACATAACTACAGAAGAGCAACCTTATCCTGGTGCACAGGAGGAGGTGAAGATTTCTCAGTCAAGGAGCAGGTCTGTCTGATTTGCTGCAGGCTGAGCAGAATGACAAATGAAAATGGAGAGGAAAATGGGGGCCTTAGGGGAAATTTGTCCTAGCTCAATACAGACAGGGATAGTACCAGATTCACAGACACTTATTTATCATCCAAGGAAAAAAGAGAAGAGAAACTAGAGAAAAGAATGGACTGACTTGTACTTTATTTTTGTAAGAAATATGTTAAACACAAATAGGCAGACACAAGGTTCTTTAACAATACCTGCTGGTGTCCTTCTGCTTGTGTCTGCTCTAAAAAGGTAGGAATGCAATGCTTGTGAAAGTGTAAGACTGGGAGTTTTCAAGACAAGAAAACCTATTTTATTCCCAGTGCAAGTAGAGCACAACAAGTAGACATAAAATATGGACATTTTTTATCATTTCCATCTCTTGTTGTTAAATAACAAGTCTTTATCTGGTTGTCAAGCATGGTATTATTAAATAATTTAAAATTCATTTTCATTTCTATCAAATAGCAATTCTCTTTTTACTACCACTAAACAGGAAACATTTGTGGGTTATTCCTCTGGCTTCTTGCATGCCTGTGGAAGAACACACACATGGAGCAGGGAAATGGTGTGGAGGGGACACCTCTCCTTCCAGCTGTAACAGTGGACAACCTGTAGCGTGTTCCCCACTGAACCACATGACAAAAATCCTCTGAGGACCAAAATACCACCACAGCAGCTCACCAAGAGAGTGTTTGATCTTTTGTAGAGTAGTGCTGAAACAGCCCTGAGAGTCCCACCAGGCTCATTCCCAACCACGAGGACCTACCCACAAAATATAAAGGGTTTATTTAGTTCTTCCCTGCATAGTCAATGGGGTGTCATTCAGGTCGAAGTGTAAGATGGGGCTGCTTGTCCATTAGAAGTGGAATGACACCACTAATTCATTTTGTGTGGACTACAAACCAGCTGCCAGGCAGTCATCATTTTCGGTCAGTGCTGACCTGGGGTAGATTTAACAAGTGACCTAGAAATGAAAAGCTGGGTAGGCAGCTGCAAATCCCTTGAGTTATTTGAAAAGGCATGCCTCTGAAAGACTTAGAAATGTATAATTTAGTAAGGGACAGACAGCACGTTTTAATTAATATGCTTGTATTTTTCTAGGTTGGATTTTCTTTTCCAGTTTACTTGACACTGACATTTATATCACTAAAGAATGGATATCAAATATTATTTCCTAAGAATAGTAACGTTTTTATCAATTGTACATGAAATTAAAGTAACTCATGAGCAGGAAAGTAATAGAGAATCAAACTCCCGGAGGGCAGATTTGCATTTATGAAAAGAAGTGAAAATGCTACGAGTAAATGCAGTGCATTTGGAAAACAGTAAAATGCTTCTTTGGCTGTCCCTGTCAGGACAGAAAGCCAGGAGTGAGTAATGAGACTGTTCAGGGCAAGGGCCTGGCCAAAAAAGGCTGACACTGTTGGGTTCTCTACAAACATGCATAACAGACGGCTAAAGTATAAAATAATGAATGGCCTAGAGAAAACAGAGGAGGAGCTTATTGCCTTCTAATTCTACAAGACTAAAATAAGGGACAGTCAGTGCACTCAGTATAGCAGTGACCTCTTGCTCCTGTGGCTGAGGAAGGCCCAGCTGGCGTGGCTGAGCAGGACAGTGGCAGGGGCAGGTCATGCCCTGTGCCGTGTGTGCTGCCACGGCCTTCGGATCGCGGGGCCTGGGGGGCACAGGGACTCCAGGAAGGACGAGACTTATTGAATACTGGAGGTATCCAGAGCTGTTACAGTCAGTGATACCTGCTCACAGAGTCATGAATTTCAGGCAGGAAAGGGGTAGGTGGCTGTTCACTTTTGTCTTCCAGGCTGGGTTTCTGACATTTCAGTTCCCTAAGTTGCTTCACTGTGGAATTCGAGCCCCTACAGGGAAAGTGGGATTACATGGCTAGGATCAGGGCTGGCATTAGTGGGACAAGCCATTAGATCATCTTACACGTAATGTGAAAATGCATTTTGAGAGATCCATGGAAAATATAATGGCTGGCACGAGGGGAAAAAGCAAAGCATTTGTCAGCTGGGGTGATGGGGTTGTTGTGTTTTCTCCTGCTGGCCACTGATAAATGAAGGTAATACATGCTAGGGCCTAATGTGGTGTAGGAATTCTAATATTTCTATTGCCATGAACCACAGCATTTTAATTTACCCAGAGAGAAACTGCACTGCAACCCTTGCTACACAGAACTTGTCGGCTGAGGCTCCAGGGTTTGGATAATGGCTCCACTTTTCATGCACTGGATGACTCCAGGCAAACCATTTCCCTGCCACTGCAGCAGCTTAATGCTTCTTGAAAAGGAGGGAACATGGGGTGTCCTTGACTCCAAGAAAACCTTGGATACTGGATGATCTCGTGTCACATGGGCTGGGTTAGGAAATATGAGTGAGAAGTTATGTTTCTAAAGGCAGGTTGTTGGTTTTCAAAGAAACAAAAACAACCCCAAACCCCCCAGTAACCAACTTTGGGTTTGATCTGTTGATAAAGGTCACCTCAAATTACCTTACACTGACTGTGACAATACAGTGCCTAAGAAGAGGAGCAGCTACCAGTGTGGCCTGCCTGACCTTCTGTCCCAGTTGCAAAGTCACCTTCTGTCACCTCCCTTTGCTACTAGGCATCACTCCCCAAAGGCTGGCCATGCACTCCTTTCACCTCTGCTAAATCAAGGTGATCTGTTCTCTTATTCCATGTCTCTCTGGTCCTATCCACTCATTTTCTGAAACTGCAATGTGTACAAAATATTTTGCTTTTACTTCCAGCCAGCAAGGAACTTTTAGCCATATTTGGGGCTGTTTGTTGGAAAGATTGAGCTTTGCAGTTTTCCCCATAGATGCTGAGGTTGCTGACCTCTATTGAAAGAGTTTGTGGGATGGATGCTGAGCCATTTTTGTCTTCTGAAAACCTAAATTTTGCTCCTGATGTTGACAGTTTCATAGTTCCAGTAGGATAGAGCTGTCATCAAGGGAAGTTGAGATCACACAGCATGAAATGGTCCCTCATTTAAACGACACTGAAGGAGAGTTTTGGACATGGAGAACAAATAATTTAACCAAACTGAATGCCCCAGTGAGAGGAATGGAGAGGACTGGGCATGCAGAGGATGATGGATTCCAGTGGTTTGCACTGGTTTGAAGATTTAATGGAATGCGCTTCTGAACATTGACTGTATGTGTAGACACAGGAAATTGGGCTCCTCAGATCATTAGTCTATGAAATTCTACAGTAAAGTTCCAATGAATTGGTGAAGAATGGTCCTTTTACTGATCAAGGTAGAAAAGGTTTTATGAACCATGAATTCATTGACAGCACAAACATACCTTTTACTTAAGTTTTTATTATGGTTTTAGTATAGAATCTCTGCAATCCAAATAGAAAGAAGTATTTGCCTGGAATAAGTTCTCCAGCTAGGAGGGACTAAATTTGTAACTTAGGCAGAACACCCCCCTTTTTTATTGCTGTATACGTCCAAACCAAAGGATTTGGGAGAGAATAGTGCGCATCTATAGCTGTCTGCAAAGGGAGTTACCTTTCAGTTGTCTAGGGAAAAATTCTGAGGTTTCTCATTAAACAGAAACATGGATATTCCTTCAAAAATATAAATGAATTAAAAAATAATGAGGACCAACAAACAGAGCAGGGCTGACATGCCAAGCTATGAATTCAGCGTATAGTTCAATGAACTGGCCCATGGGTTAGTATCTCTTCTCTTAAACCCTGAAAATTAAGAAACATCAAAAGAATGACTTCTGATAATCCCCTCAAATAAGGTTTAAATTCCTGCAGTGATTCCTTTGCTGAAGTAGCTGCTTTGTGTAACAATGAGCCTTATACAAAGGCTCCCTGCGGCAGGAAGATAGGCAGGATGCAGGCTTGGAGTTTGTTGGCCAAGTCAAGACTTTTATAGCCTTGGGCTACACGGCACCAGCTAATTTGGGGAACTGTTTAACTGACTTTTATTCATACAATGTCCCTCTCTCCCAGTTTAACTGAAGGCTCTGGGTCACACCAGTTGGCATCACCGTAAACTTCTGAAACAGCAATGAGGCTGAAGTCAGTGGCTCGGTGTTGGAGGGACAAGGATGGGTGAACGGAAAGTAACATGGAGTTTTTGAGTAGTTTTGCTTTCCCTCGTGCCACAGTTGCCATGATTTCTTTGTAAAGCAGTAACCACTGCCCCTGACTATTCAACTGCAGCTCCACAATAAAACCCCCTGTTCCTCCCCCTGTTCCTCTCCTCAGCCCTCCATCCTGAAAAATCCCCTCCAACTCACCGTTTCATTCTGAAAGCAGAAGGAGCTGCACGTTATACCGGCACACTTTCTGAACACCCAGTAAATACTAAATACGTCTCCACTGCCAAATGAATTCCCCTGTACAACTGAGACCCATGGATGTTTCCTTTTGTTTGGGTTATCCCCAAGATGGTGTCCCTCAGAGGTCCATAAGAACACACTGGAGCATGATGTTTACAAACATCTGTTTTGTGACTTTATTGGTTAGCCCACCCCACACGTGACCAGTGGCTGTTTTAGGAATGGTCTGCAACTGGAACACGGCAGATGACCCCTCAGGAGGGATGGCTCAGATCTCACAGCTCTAACCTAAGAGGTTGTAACTCACATTAAAAATGAGTCAGCAAAGGTCAAATGGAAAAAAGATGAGCAACGTCTCAAAAGAACATAGATGTTATGTTGGATTTTATAAGCATACAGACTAGTAATTCTGATCTTTAACAAAATTTTAGTGTATTGTCTTCCTAAAAGGAGGTTTGTTGCATTCTCGAGAGTAGAGATGTGAAAGGGAAAGAAAGCTGCTGTGAGCAGGTTCACTTCCCTTCCCTTAACCATTGCAGACCCACAGGCCTTGCTCACCTCTAAAAATAAAGCCTTCATGTGGTGTGAGGGGAGAGGAGAAAATGCCATCAACCTGCCCACAAACAGCACCCAGGCTCTGTGGTTCCTGAGGAGCATCTTCTGTTCACTGACATAATCAAAAGGTGGTTGGTGTCATCAATTGATCTGAAACTTCCTGCACACTGCTGCTTTCCTGGTTTTCACTTCAAGGGTTTTCTGTGTTTGGTCTCAACTTTAAATGAAAACTGATTTGGACTTTTCCCTTGAGCTGAGTATTCCTTGGTGTAATTTATATTAAAGATTTGTTTTTCTCATGAACAATGGTAGAAACAAGTATAATACAATCAATTCTCTCACAGTGAAATTTTTGTTAAAATCATCTTTTCCCTTTCCAAAAAGCTGTGATTTTTAACCTGTTTTAAAAAGGTGTAAAAGGTATCTAATAAAAATCAGTCTGCTTCCTTGGGGGGAGCACATCCAGCTCAGCCTTCTCACTGTGCCAAGTCCATGAGATACATCCCCAGAAATCCTGGCATGGTGTGTGAGTGGATTCAGGGCAAACAAGAGCAGGGCAGCCCCAGCAGGGTCTGTGGAGTGGTGCTCTCCTCCAAGCCACTACACTGATTAGGAGGAAGTAACTCCAGTCTAGAGAGCTTGAGTTACATGACAATGCCCACTCAGAGACACATTTGGTGAGAGCATTGGCACAGCAAAGTATGCACCTAAAGCTCCACGGGCAAATCCTTCTTTTTTCCTCGTGAATAATGGTGCATTAATAGAGAATTAAACATACTGCTTTTGTATCAACAAAATTTTAAATAGTTATCTGTAGTCCTGTTGCAGCCAATGGGGCTGTGTGCAGTAATTCTTGCAGCAGATAAAGGGTTTCAGATCTTGCAGGCCTGACATGTCAGGACTCTGAATAAGAACCTACATTCCAGCAACATTTCCTATTGCAAGATTTCCAAGGTTTTGATGAGAGCTCAGAACAAAAGCTGCTCTGTTCCTCCTGGGGTTTGCGTCAACCAGTTGTCTTATTATTCCTGATACTTTGCCAATTATATTGTACGCTTGGAGAAAGGGATGAAAAAGCAGCTTTTCTCCTTTAAAGAGATTTAAACTTCAAAATCTTGTTACTGTGACTCTTGGTTGCAGAAGGCAGGCTGAAATGCCAGGCACAGAGCACAGCAGAGGTACTGCTGGCAACGTCTGTACAAGGTTCCACATAATGGCATTTCTGGAAGATGACCTTGAGGTTATAGATGTTCCCATAAATTATACATTTATTTCTTTTTATGGATAGGAGTGGAGCACAATGGATGGGGTTAGAAACAAATCCAGTGTGAGGAGCAATCTTTATTTTCTACATTTCTTCCTTTTTCTGGCATTTTGTAATTTTTGAATGCTTGGATGTTCAACAGACTGAGAATTTTTTTTAACTTATTTTTCATGCAAATATATTTAATCTGGTTGTTTTCAACACCTTAAGTATTAAGACATTGCAAAGAGGTACAGCCTTGTTTGCATTAACTGTGCCCAAAGAGAGTGTGCCGAGGGGGCAGGCACTGAAATCCCAGGGAATTAGGGGAATGTGCTTTTGTACTTGTATCTGTGGGATAGCTTTGCCTTTATAGAAGTGCATTACTTGTATTTGCATTGTATTTATAAAACCTTTAATGCAGGTTTTGCAGCGCTACAGAACAGTTGAGGCTGGAAACCTGTCTCCAGCTCTTAATCTGCATTTTAAAATTTAATTTCTAAACTCGTCCTGCAGTGTCTTTGCCAGCACATTTCCCCAGAACATTTCTCAAGGAGTGACCAGGACTGTGCCCACGGATAAACAACTACACCCAGTCCTTGCATTGCTGGTGTAAACAGCTCCCAAGAAATGCAGCAAGATTCCCTGGGAGCCAAACAGCCTGGACACTGCACACCAAACACGTTTGTTTCTTGTCTTACCAGTCATGGCTACAACACAGGTTTTGAAATGTTTGTCAAACAAAAAACAACCCTACAGCTAAATGGTAAAGAAGAAGCACCAGTGCCCTTGGGACGTCTCCTAAACCAGTAACTCTTCCTTGTTTGCTGTGCTGCTTCAGTGAGAAATCTGCATCTATCCATAGGCCTTTATTTGAGTTTTCCACAGGTTAAGTTTCTCAGGATCTTGCCAAGTTATTCCATCATGGACTCAGAATTTTCTTGAAAGACAGTTTTTGCAGTCATTAAGTAACTTTCATTTAATCAAGCCTTGATTTAAAGACTCTTTTGGGGAGTAAAACTCCACTGATTTCTATAATCTTTAAGTCCCTTTTCATAACTTTACTAAGACACAATTGCCACCAAACATGCTCAATACAAAGGGGATAATTCTGAATTCAGCTCCATTTCTTAAGTAAAGGCTTCAGAATTCTTATTATTCTTATTATTGCTACTAGAGTTGATTGTCTTATTAGGTCACAATCTGTAACAAAAAGTGATATTTCAAAAGCCCAAATCCATGCATATCATAGCCTGAACCAGCACCCACTGGAGAAGTTCTGAGTGATTTTGATTTGATGTAAGAAATTTACTGTCAAATTTTCTGCATATGGGCACTTAGACTTGTTAATATTAGTGACACAGTATCTGAGTCAGTGAGAAAACTGTCAAATCCAACAAAGGAAATTTCCCTCAGTTCATGTGAATTTTCAAATCTTTGTTATTGTCCAGAATCAGAAATGAAATTGAAAGCTGGGTCGTGGGAGAAACAGTCATGTGGGGCCAGATCTCTTTTTCCCAGGACCTAAACTAAAACCACACTTGAGTATGGAACTCTGAAGACAATTTCCCCAGGAAAAGTTCTGTGGGTAGCAGGAAGTGAGAGATAGAGCAAGACCACTCTTAATTAAGGACAAGAGATTCTGACAACTATAAAAATGATCATTTTACCCTCTGATATACCAAACCCCCTTCAGGATCAGCAAAAGTTAAACAAATCCCATCGAGCTGCCCCACCAGTAATCACAAGGCTGATGGAAAATCACATACACAAGACACTGGAAACATTCAAAGAATTTTAAGGATAACTGAAGCTTTGATACGCTTTTCAAATCTTTATACTGCTATATAAAACAGTAGAAGGAAGCAAAGAAATTGGTTTATTGCTGCAATAAATTAGCCTAAAAGAAGTATTTAGAAGGCATGGGTCTGAATCATAATGTTGGTATTAATGATACAGGAAGGCAGCATTCCTGGTGTGGTACTGCAAGTTTATAAAATTGAAATGTCACGCTCGTGCTGTATTTCATAGATGAGAGATAAATGGGACTACATGTCATGAAATATGAGGGACTAACAGAATCTGGTACGAGCACTTTGTAAAATTATAAAGGTTAAAAAATGTTATCACAGTAGAGAAGATTCATCATAATTAAATCTGGGGGAAATGAGGTATTTGCAGAGTTTATTTCATTACATTGGCCTTTTTATCACACTCTGCTTAAAATGCACAGAGAAAAATATCACAGGGAAAGGTTTTGCTCTGAGACCTTGTTCAGTGGAGAGAAGGTGTGTTAAGGGTATCGAACTCTGATGTGGCATTTTATTTGTATGTGTCCAGATGCTCCAGCAACAAACCCATTCCCCTGTTTTACAGATGGGGAGATGGGGCACAGAGATTTATCTGCCAGGGAGTGAAGACTCTGAAGTCAGGAGCAGAACTGACAGGACAATCTGGATCCCTTCAGCTCCACCCCAGGACAACACAACAGGTATGTATCTATGTATTCTTGAGGGCTATTCTCTATCAGTGTGACACCCTTCCAAACCAGGTTCAGTTATCCCTGATGGCACAGCAATGCACCTTTCTGCTGGACATTTTGATAGCATTAATTAAATTGGGGCCATGAACTACGGGCAGTTTTGCTGAAGGAATAAACCAGGCTACAATTCTCGAGTCTGACAGGAGTCTTTAGGGGACTTCTGTGGGGTCAAGTAAATCTCCTCCTCCTCTTTTTGTTATTATTATAGTTACTCCCTGTTTGGGTAGTGTCTGCAACGTTCTGGGCAATTTCCCAACATAAAAGAAGGCAATATTTCCTTCCCTAAGAGGTTACATGATTAAAAAAACAGACAAAAAGATAAAGAGCAGAAAAGGTCAGAATATAAACCATCAGTGTTTTAGCATCTTGTCACTTTTAGTGAGTTTACTGAGTCACTGAGTGATCTCTGAGAACCCCTGCCTGGCCACAATCAACCTAAAAGAAGACTCATCCCATTTTTAATAACTTACCCTGTTTCTGTGCAGATGATTGTTGCCCATTCTTAAGAAAATCACCTTTTTTGCTCCAGCTGTTGATTTGGGAGGGCACCTAATGTTTAAATAGGGTCTAGACATGGAGCTCCCATTGAAGGTGACCCACCCTCTATAGAATCTCTCTATATAATCTACACATATTGGGTGATTTTTTAGTGTGTAAATGGGTGGCAATGTGTTGAAAATACAAAGCAGTGCACAGAGGTAATGCTGCACACCCAAGTCATGGGCAATAATCCACAGTAACACTGCAAAAGAATAACAGTAAGAAGTCAAATGTGACAGAGATTCGTAATGGGACAGATTATTTAGAGCTTTTAAGTCCTCGATTCAAATCACATTTAGGTCTGTAGCTACCAAATGTTACTGTTTGATTGTTTTTCACAAGGCCTGTAATAAAGGCATTCATTTGTGTGCCTACAGCATGAAAATTAGGACTGCAATAAAAATCTTGTTTTAGCAGACTTCAGAGATGCCCTCAATTTACTTCTGCCTGCATGTGGACACTTGGAAACTCTTAATCAGTCTTTTGGGGAAGTTCCACATGCATATAGACCTTATCAGATGGATTATCATTCCTACAAGCACTATATTTAGGTTAAGAAAATGTGTCTTTATAAACTTCAAGCATCAGAACAGGGCCAAAACCAGTGATTACACTTCTGAGCTTGATGGTTTTGAAAATTCAGAACTCAGCCAATTATTTTGATATTATTAATTAATATATTCTTATCTAGGATGATGTTAGTTATCCATATTACCTGCCTAATGTAAATATTAAACCACTTGATAATGGTACAAGTTAATTAGAGCAACCTATTCTTCCCACATTATTTCATTGCTGTATCTTTAGCTGCCTTGAAAGATACACTTTCTCATCTTACAACACACATTAGAAGAGAGATAAAAACAGAAGCAGCATGAAATACAGCTCAGAAAGGAACATTATGCTTATCATCACGGTACTGCACAGATAAAATCTCAAAAAACATGAAAGACTGGAACAGGGGAAAGCAGATCTTCCTAATTGCTTTATAAGCAGAGTTAGCAAAATTGCTGATAAAAAAATATACAAATTAAGAGCTCCAATGGCAAGTTTAAAAAGCATAACAATTTAAAACAATCAGGTAAGAAAAATGCTGAAGAAAAATTAAAAGGAAAATGACAACATTTTAATGATGAGTTTTTCCTTTGATCACATTTCTCATGGGAATGAAGTATTTGTGGATTTGAAATACATTTGGAAAATGAGTGCTTTGCTGAAATTTGTTTCCTTTTAACTGTTCCTTCTTGTCCATGAGGGTCTGTGTGGACTGGGGTGTTTCCTAAAGTGGAACAAATATTGTTCTTTTTAGGAAATATTGCAATGGCCTGTAACAGACTGCCAGGTTTTTGTACCTTTTATTCCCCCCTTCTGTCTAATGCTGAGGTTTCACAAACAATTTACATGAGGGTTGACTGCAGAGTGTCAGAGAAAGGGGTGTTTTCAGCTCTTTAGAAACTGGCTGCAAACTCGGTATTTTCAGAGTTAGTTTTCAGTAGGATCAGTGAGCTGATCTTGTTTATCCTGTGGCTGTATGATCTCTGGAGCCCACACAAGGGAAGTGGTGGGAACACGCAGCTGGAGATAAAAGGAAGTTGGATTGCCCTGCTCAGGAGCAGTGCAGTCTTAGATCAGCTTAAATTGACTGTGAAATCTCACTTTTAGCAGAGAGGGAAATTTGCTGATTTACAGAGCAAGGACACTGGCACTGATGTCTGAATTCTGTCTTACATGGGTTTCAATTTGCAGTAACTTTACTGAAGTGAGTAGGCTGAAAATAACAGGGAAGTGCTAGGAATACTTTTAAAATTAGGAAAATTGTTACACCCATCAAGAGAAACAAGTTAATTTTTTTAGTGATATATAAAAAAAAGCTTTTCTGTTCCTTTCACTTCAGCCTTTACAGGCTTCCCATTTAGGCCCAGGTTCTGATGGGGCTGTGGGATCTGCCCAGGCTGACTTCTCCCTTGATATGTTTACTTCAAAAATAAAAAAAATCCCATGGAAATGTGTGCAGCAACTTTCCCAATGCCAGGCTGTAGATCTAGCAGATCTCTTAATGCTTCTGTCTGTGTTCTGCTGATGCCTCTTTGCTTTGGAAGTTTGTTGGAGGTGAACACTGCTGTATTTTTTATTCCAGTGGACAGGCCTTACTGACTTACTGTCAGGGCACAGGGGGCACTGACTGCCCTTGGGGGTCCTTGTCAGCCTCCATGGGACCTCCACAACCCCACCCCCTGTCAGCTGTTCAGCTGTAGCACAGATGAATATCCATCTCAGAGAAAAAATGGATATTCTGCTGGTTGTCCCTTGTTTTTGTCATTCTGCCATCTCATGCTTCTTCTGGGGAGATTTGTTTTGTAGTCATTTTGCATGAGGATAAATGTATGTTTATTACATTCATTACATGAATTACAGTTGGCCAATCAATAGCTATCTGATACAAGTATTTCTAGCAGCAAAAATTTAAACTGATAAATGGGTCATCTCTGTGGTCACTAAAGTTTAATGAAAATATTGAAATAGTATTACTGTGGTATTGATTTTCTCATTAAAAGATACAATTAGAAGCATAATTGATGCGATTTTGGTTGGGTTTCTCTTTAGACACAAAATACAATAATGTACTTACCTTAGGAAAGATCTTGCACAGCACTGATATTTCACAGAGCTCTCTGGCTGGAGCAGCCTGAGATTTCTTTTTGTTGTTAAGTGGGGGAAATTCTTTGTCTGTCACTCATCTTCGAAACAGAAGCAACACTTGAGTGAGAGCTTCCCTGTCACCTTCTCGAGTCTCCTTTTGTTTATCTGACACTGTTGTGAGACATTTGGAACCCTCCAGCTCAATATAAAACATTTGCTTGGCAGGTTGGGCTTCCTCTTCCTTTGATGGGCACAGCACATGTGAAGAGTTGTTGGACACACCTGATCTCATTCTCTGTGCCTGGGGAACTCAGCTCTCCTGATTTAATAACTTCTAAAAACTCTTCTCCCTGTCCTTGAAAAAGAGCAGCTCCAAACTCTGTCTGCTGAGAGCATTTCAGTCTCAAATCAGAACAAAATGACCTACTGCTGCTGTTGTCTAAACACTCTTAAATGCTTCATGTTTCTGCTCACTTGCTGTTTCCTGAGCGGTCTTTGCTGGGATTTGAATCCAGCTGAGGACTGTGCTTTGTGCTGTGCACATCCCCAGGGATAGCCTGTTCCATTTCAGGTACCACAGCAGAAGTGGGACCTGTTTTCTGTAGTTAGTAGATATAGATATAAGTCTTTAATTTATACCCCATGTCATTATCTGGAAGGATACAGAGAGAAATAAAATAAGGAAGAGCATTTGAGATCAAAAACTTCAAAAAATTCAGCAGTGCATGTATGCACTTGGCCTCTTGCAAATCACTCTTTTCTACTCTAAAGATTTGCACCTTGCCTGGCACTGTTCTGCAGACTCCCAGTCCATGGAGGGCTTTTGGGGAGACTGGGAACACAGTAAAGGCACTAGGAGATGTTTGCACATCTGCTAGTTATTGAATTGCTCCATTTGGTCAAGTGATGGACAGGCATGTTTTCATAGCCTGAAGATGCTGGGTCCAAATCGAGCTGGCTTGTGGAAAACCCCCATGATTTGCCTTAGAAATCTGAACAGGGCTGCATTCCCTGCGTGGGGAGGGCACTGTGTCACAGGAGGGCCACTGCAGCAGCACTGGGGTGAGAGTTTGTAAGAAAGGATACCAGGATGGGGGGTCGAGGTGGAAAACCTGGGTGCAGATGGAACATTCCTGCCACCAAGGACCCAAGGGCCACGGTGAGGAGTGACTGCAAGTGGCCTGGGGGAGTCCTCTGCTGCATGCACTGACCTTGCTGTGAAATGGGATCTGTGCTGGCAGTTTGCACGTTAGGAGAGCAGGATCATAGTCACTGCTTTCTGAGACATCCCAAAAGCTGACAGCCACCAGTGGTGTAAGGTAAGTGTGTGTAAACACATGTGCATGTGTAGGGGTGAATAACAAACCACACTGTCTGTGCTTGAGGGTAGATGGTAACTCGGGGTGCATGAGGTAACTGCCTGGATGTGGTATCTCAGTGTGTGCACAACCTGCCCTTAACTATAGAGCAACCCTGAATTACATCTGAGCCACCCTCTGCTGTGTGAGAGAAAATCAAACATTTCTGGGCATGTAGAACACTCTGCAATGACTGAGATCACTTCAGTAACAGCTGCACCTGGAGCTGGGCTCGGTGTCCCCTCAGTCCTGCTCCAAGACCCTGCAGTGTCATGTTGGTGCAACATTCACCTCTGAGTTACATATTCATGCACACAGATCTCTAGAATTAGAAAATCATGATTAGCAGATGCTGCCAATACTAAAACAGAATTAGAATTCTTGATCTATCTAGCAAAACCCTTTTCCTTTACTCTAAAGTGATTGTTAGTAACTTATCATCACAATTAAACACCGAGGATAATTATTATTTTCCCTTTCTAAGCAGTTCTAATCCCTTTATGCCAAACCAGGTGAGATGCAGAACATTTTCTATTAATTCTCACTGATCTAATCTGGGGCACAGATAAGGCACATTTGACTGAATCCGTTAACCTTCGCTAGGAAGAGGAAAGATGAGTCTCAGGAGAAGAATGAACAAATTGAAATTGCAAATTCAGGAAACAGTATTGCAACTTCAATTACTTGAGTGAGGAAACAAATTGAAGCTGTGTCACAATTTAGGTTGCAAAATGTAAAAACACCAAGCATAAGTAAAGTTAAACCTGTCATTAAATCCATTTATTCACCGTGACAATGCTTTTCATTTTTTCCCCTGAGATTGTAGTCTTGTTTAATCTTACAGGGAGTTGTGCACAAGGAGGGTTTAAGGCACTGTAAATATATCAGAAATGTTCTACAGAAACCACAGAAACTCTACGAATGGCATTTATTGAAAAATGCAAAGCAAGCATTTAATGGAGACAAAGTAAATCTCACTGAATATTTGCTGAGACATTTCCCAGCACATTCATTTGCCTGAATATGATCTTCAGTTTGTTTCACCTTTTAAGCTCAGCCTGAGCCCTTGTAGCTTTAAAATTATTATTAGTCCTTGAATACCCAACTTAAGAACGCTGTGTTTGGTTTCCAGAGATTTGCACATGTCTATTTTCACTCCATGTGCAGGTACCAGTTTATCCCACACTTCAAACTGTCCTGCCTCTGTCCTGTGTTTCTCTCCATGCTATTGCATCACCAAACAACCCAGTCAGTGTTGTCATAACAAAGTTAGTAGTAAATAGTGGCAGGAAAGCTGCCTTTGAGGTGTGGGTCTATCATCCCAAGATTAGCATACCATTTTTCATAATGCAAAATGCTGCTTTATCTTCAAAGTGCAGACCCACAGCCTCTGGGCCTCTTCACGTAGTGCATTTACAAAATATTGACTGCAAATGGAACTTCACTCTTTTTTATTGTAGTTTTCGTGTTTCCTTGAACAGATTTGACATCTATTGTGAATGGAATTGTTGCTAATGATGGTGGCATGTGATAATGAACTCTGTGTATCTAGTGACTATTAACAGAAATAGGGTGTTTGGAAAGCTTCTGAACTCATGTGGTTTGCAGTATTGGGAGCTGCCAGGTGAACTAACAGCATTTTTCTAAGCTTTCAAGTGCTAAAACCTTTCTTGATTGCCAAATCTCAGATGAAATGAGGTATTCAATAAATAGGAAGCTTTTTTAAATTCCTGTCTTTTATTTCTCTCTTTCCTGTTTCAGTCTTCCTTTTCCCATATGTTGCAATTGAGAAGAATTTACCCACATGCTCACATAGAAATTAGTTCAACAAGATGCACAGTGTATGGATGTGCTGAAGCTCCTTTGGTTTCATTACTGCACATGTGAGATGAACGTTTGACTTGATTGCCACTCTTTTAACAGGGTCTAATATTTTCTGAGATTCACAGTAATAAAGAAGGCAAGGGAATAAACAGGAGAAGTTGGAAAGCAAAAAAAAGCAAACAAGATTAAAAAGGAACTTGAGACCAAAAGCACTCTGAGCAAGATTTGTGGAAAACACCAGTGTTGTTTGTGTGGTGAAGTGTCAGATCAGCTGTGAGCTGTTGTGGATGTTTGACAACGCAGAGTTCACCTTCTGTGTCTGCAGGCTCCAGAGCCTGGAGTTCTGCACAGAAGAGGTACTTTATTCTGGATAAAATAGTAAAATATTCTATAGAGGGTGCAGTTGGTATCAACCCTTCTTTGTCTAAGGGCATAATGGGAGTGGTGGTTGTTTGGGGAGAGACAGAGGCTGAAATTGCCGCTCAGGTTTTGGAGCCCAAGGCTGTGGGACAGTTGTAGCCAAGGGAGGGTGGTTACAGAACTCAAGGATGCAGAGGAGTCCTAAAAGGAAGCTGCAACAGGTAGCTGGTGACTAGACTTATTGCATTGATAGGAATGTCAGGATGAATTACAGTCCCAGATAAATTAAACGCACACAAAATTAAATTTTAATCCACCATTGTTTCCTGCAGAATGGAATTAGGAAGATTTGAGTGTAACTGGTGTAGCTCTGGTGCAAACCCAGCTCCTGCTTTTAGGGATCTGTGTGGATCTAGACCATGGCTCTGGCCACCACGGGTTGCTGGGATGTGAATGTCTCCCTTTGCCTCTGGAGCATTGTTGCCCACTGCAGGGCTGGTGGCAGCCTCTGTGCTGGCTGTTCTGCCCCCAGGTGAAGCCCCTGCCCTGCCCTGGGCACACCCCCCGCTCTCTGCAGTGTTTGGGCAGAAATGCGGCCCCCGGGAGGTGACAGCACAGCCCCGGTGTAGCTGCTGGGGAAATCGCTGGGGAGCTCTGATGCAAACAGGATGTGAGATGGTTCTGGATGCGGCTGTGAAGGCTTTGTGTGAGCCCGCGGAAGGCTCTAGAGCTCAAAAGCACCGAGAGGCAGGTCCCTGGAGAAAGCAAAAAGGGCTTTACAATAGAGTGTGAGAGGAGCAGAAGAAAGTGCAGGGACTGCAGCAGTGTTCTGGGAGCTGAGAGGGAACTGAAGTCAAGGCTTAGGAAACCAAAGAGTAAAGATATCAAAACCCAGGGCTTTTGAATGGCCTAGTTAAGAGAACCTCGGGGAGTTAGACATCCTGTCAGAGTTAGTGTGCAGTTTATAGTGGACATACAGTGTTTATGGAAATGTATGCAGATGGATTGGCTCTTTGGAACACTGTTGGGAATTTATCAACAATTCTTTGCTCAGTTTCTCTATAAACATTTATATTAGACTTTCTTTTATATTTTATACCTCACAATGGCATTTGGCTTTGCCAAATGTATCTCAGAGGAACTTTATTATTTGTGTATTGTTTGTGGTATGAGCATGAACTTTGACTTCCTGCCTTCCAATTTAGTTTGGTGTCTAGCTTTTTGCTGTCTGGGTCACTCATGTTACAGCTGGAGCTTCCTGTTTTCAAACCCATATCAGCCAACCATGTAAACCTGAGGGTCAGCTCGTTCAGAAATGATGCATGATTCCAGTCACTTGTTTGCTGAAATAAATTAGATTTACGTAATGAAAGCTGTCAGGTGTTGTATCAATCTTCTGCACTAGTCAAAGTACTTCCTTATTTACAATTCTTGTTCCTTGATGCGCAACTCAGCTGCTCAAAAATACGTTATTTCACTTAGGGGACAACTGAAAACTTCTTTCAGGCAAAACTCATATTGCATTTTGTGAGCCTGATGCAAAAGGTCATTGATAATGAGAGTTAAGAGTATTCTGTGTGGAAAATCTTGGGTAAGATAGTAATCATTTGGGTTTAATTGCATACTCTGTATCTGCAAGTAAGGATGTCCATCTGTGTATGTGTGTTATCCCCTCTGGAAAAGGAAGGGAGAGTGCAAGGACATCCCTGGATATACATGATCCTGAAATCTAGGGCTTCCAAGAGAGCTTTTATTAGGAAATAGGAAATGCTGTGTCCTGACTCTAAAAGGAAACTCCACCATTTCTGTAAGGATGACTCTGTTGGGTCAGAGTCAGAGCTCCCTAGACCCATCCCTGCAAGAGTGGACATGCCAGGTCAGATGGTGTTTCAGGGAAAGGGTCCCCACAGGGAGCCATCTGGAGATTTGTTCTCCATGGGCTGCTCTGGGGGTTCTGGGAGGCGAGGCATCTTGCCTTTCTCTCAGCTGGGAGTGCTAGATGTTCTCCAAGTGGCTTTCTGATGCCATTGTTTCTAAAATATCAGCAGCATTACCAGCCACAAGGAAAAGCTTCTCCTCCCATGCCCACCAGTCAGCCTTCAAAGCACCATGAGATGTGCTTAAGTCATGAGAATTTTGAAGCTGCCATATGTGCCAAGTTCTCTTTATTTGACTTCTTGGTTTTGTGTCTTCAGGATCCACCCAAGTCACACTGGCAAGTGTTCCTCCAAAAAGGTCACATGGTGGCCCAGAGTTACATCAGCTGTGGCCCGAACCAAAACATGTTACGTGCAATAAGATCCTGAGAGACAGGAATACGAACAGATGGGGTGCAATCAAAATTCATGCTGATTCAGCATGAGTTCAGATTAACTTTTATTAAATCTGCAGAGTGTTTATTCTGGAGCAAAAGAAAGTACATATTCATCTGGTTTGTGTTGCCTGATTAATTAGGTCCCTG
Organism: Campylorhamphus procurvoides; assembly: GCA_013396655.1. Taxonomy (NCBI): domain Eukaryota; kingdom Metazoa; phylum Chordata; class Aves; order Passeriformes; family Dendrocolaptidae; genus Campylorhamphus; species Campylorhamphus procurvoides. Next base: position 358,809 of record WBMV01003352.1, read on the forward strand.
GAAGAGATGATTGCTAATTTAAGAAGAAAAAGCAGTCGGAACATGTAGGTGTTGCTTTTATTGACAATGAAGGAATCTGCGGAGCAATAACAGTGTAAAATGGCCCTTAAGTGCATTGAAATGGTGTTTAAGCTACAGCAAAGCAATAAGAATAATTTCCAGTGATTTTCCTGTCCATTTAGGGTTTCTGGTCACAGCTAAGGAGCTGCCTGTGCTTGGTGAACAGGCCAACTATTTTGCTTGAGCTAAATGTGTATCCTTCTTCATATCTGACATATTCATCACCAGTAGAAAGTATCTTCTAATTAGTGGGCTTGTCTCTCTTGCGTGTTTTAAAAATGAATTTATTGGATAGGTGATAACATGATGTGAGTTTCAGCCCAGACAAATTCAGATTGTCAAAGCAAATGTTGTACTGGGAGTGTGAGCAGCACTAATGGAAATAACTGGGTCACAGAGGACCGTGAGGGGAATCAGAAAATTAACATTTTCTTTTACTTCACATTCATAATATATGATTGAGAGCTTTGTGCATATTTGAGCTGGCCATTTCAGCCTCACATCGGAGTTTTATATGTTTATACTAATAGCTTTTAAATTCCAGCAGTTTTCCTATGAGTGTGTTTTGCTTGTGTGAACTTACAAGAAATTATAAAGTTGAACTTTTATCTTGTAACTTTTAAAAGAGGGTGTGTTGGAGGCAGATTCAGGCTTTGGCCCTGCCAGCACCCTCCAGGAGTGGGAGTGGTGGTGGTTTGTTCTAAACAGACCCAGGTATTGTGCTCATCCCTGGAGACGCTGCCACCGTACACTCAGCCAGATGCTTGGCGTGCTCCTTGGGAGAAAGTGTGCACACAGCGAATTAATCTGCCAGGCTCTTAGTATGCAAATGTATACATATATCCACACAGAAACACAAAGGGAGGGGCAGGCACACATTGGCATGCACAGGGATCTGCCTTTGTTTTAGGGAAAATAGGGTCAGACAAGTGCCACAGAAGCATGGAGGAGGCAGCACATTCCCCTTCTCCAGGGAGTTCATTCTGTAGCCTGTCAGCAATGCAGAACATCCCTGCTCTGGGACAGAGGAGGGAGTGTCACCACTGTGATCCAGTTCTGACCGTCCTAAGCAATGGAGCTGTCAACCACAGGCAGAATTATATGTACATCTTGCAGGCAAACTGTATGATTAAAATAACAGATTTCGAACTTTATTCATCATTCTGGTGCATGTCAAGGTGGGACATGTGTGGTACATCCTTGACAGTGTTTGCTTCAGAGATCACAGGTTGCTGTAATTTCAGTTGTTGGCATTTTCTGAGGTCTGCACCTCCACACTCACGTGCTGCACTGTTGTGATCGAGGTGGCAGGTGACAAAGAGGAGTTTCTTGGGCAGTATCTATATTTAGGGCACTGGAGGCATTCTCTTCAGCTGTGGCTTTTCTGCCTCTGTTCTTCCGAGGTGCAGTTGAGTGTCTGCACCACCGGTGTGCAGGAAGCACTTTTGTAACTGATGGAAACCAAGACTGAGTTGCACACCAAGCACTGAGCAGAGAGCAAGACTTAGGATGGGGGTAGAAGGGGCCTTCTTAAGAGGAATGTGCATCTTCTCTGCGGGTGGTCCCTCACCAGTTTGCTTTCTGTAAGTGGGATTTTGTTAGAGGAACATCACATCAGTGATAGGACTGAGGAATTCAGGGCCAACCCCCAGTCCAGCTTATGGGGATGTGCCAAAGTGTTCCTAGATCTTTGCCTTTAGGTGGCTTTTTATGGAGAATTTACTAAATGCTCATCAGAATCAAAGGTGAAGATCTGACAGAGCCAAGGTGGTAAGAGCTGGGCTGGCTGAAATGTCTGTTTTTGGTGGGTAGGACTTAGTGTGACTTCCAGTCTGTTATGGGAAACACAGAATCACAGAATCAATTAGGTTGGAAAAGACCTCTGAGATCCTCAAGTCCAACCTGTAACACACAGCTGTTGTACCCCACACAGAAATTGCTCTCGGGTGGGAGGTCTGGAAGCCCCCCGTGATCCCTGGCACTGCTGCCATGTGAGACAGTAAACAGCAGCAGGGCTGTGGCCAGGGGAGCACTCAAATGCCTGCCTGGGGTGGCACCACTGAGGAACAGATCAGGAGTCCTTCACCTATTCAGCTGTAACATGTGTCTTCTAAGGTATTCACCAGCACTTGTTCAAGCAATAGTGTTTAACATCAATTAACACTCTCACTGATTCATTACATAAGGTATGCCTTAGTTCTCTAGCCTGCTGCAGAACTGACGGTAAAGTAGTACTGGATTCCTTTATTTTCCTTTTATTTTGGTCTCCCACACAAGTTAAGTTTCAGCCCTTACCTAGTTAAAGCTCAAATTTATGAACTCAGACAAGATGTTGAAAAAATCAAGACCTTCAAACTGCAGTGATAATTCCTAACACTCTGGCCTTACCCCAGCAGAAATTCCCTTCAGGAATGCTCAGTAACCTGTAAGAGCTCTCTAGCTCTGCCAGGAAGTTTTGTTGGTATCTGGGTGAATATTTAAAACACAGAATCTTTTTTGTAATCCATCTGGATTAGGCTTCTCCCCTGCTGTGATTTTACCTGGTAGATATGCAACTTCTCTGTGTACCAAAGGAATGGAGTATGATCTCCAGCGCCTGCAGGAAATGCCCTGTGGTTAAATGTTTGGGGTTTTTTTGTTTGTTTGTTTCTGTCTTCAGAGATTACATGTGATAACAAAGATTTTAAAAAACCTTTTCCGTATTTCTCGGGTAACCACAAGGAAGATAAGAGACAGATAGTTGAAGGGGCTGAGAAATGAGTAGCCCACATTTCTGGGTATTGATTTAACCCCACTTGAAATGCAGCATTTACTACAGAACGCCTGCTGCCAGCTGAGTTTCTGCTTTGGACAGAGTCTCTCCAAACTTCCTCATTTTCAGCTCATGTGGGAAGGGAAAACAGCTGGGACTTGTGTGGTTTACTCAGTAGACAAGTCCCGTGTGCTGGAGCCAGAGACTATCCTGCATTTAATCTGGGCTCAAGATTCTGACTCATTATGTGACCCCGAGCAAATCATTTGACCTCCTTGATCTTCTGCCAGCTCAGATGGAAAATTAGGTCAAAAGCAAAGACTGCAGTGGAAACTTGGGTCTGTAACTGAGCTGAATAGATGAAATGAGTAAACCTACAGGTGTTTCCCTGCGCTTGCACGGGCGATACCAACAGGAGCCACAGTGGGATTAAAACAAAAGACAGAAAATAGCAAATGTTTGGCATTTTCTCTGGCCGAGCAGAGTCTTTCATAACATGTGGCATCTCGCTGGAAACAACCCATTATAAATGCATTAAAATGAAGCAGTTCAATGTGCTGTTATGGCCAAGGTGCCATCTCCCAGGAATGTGAATTTGATAGCCATAATCACTTTTTCTGCTCTTGTATTTCTCCTTGGCTTTGGCACAGCATTCAACAGCATTCACTTCCACTTGTCCTGCCTTGAACAGAGGAGCCCAGAAATTCCAAACCACCATGAAAGATTCCACTGAATGGATTAAAAAGGTTCTCGCTGTCAGAATCGCAGGGTCTTGTTCCTGCTTCTGCCACTCTCTCACAGGGGCCCTTCTGTTTTTATCTTACCTGTCTATAAAACATTCACATTGAGATGTTCTCTAATATATTGAAATTATCAGTACTCAGAAATTCTAGGATCAAAAAAAAAAAGAAAGGATTTTTTGGTTTATTTGGGAAAAAAACAACTTGTGAAAGTGTGATGAAAGCAATAACTGACAATGCTAAGATTGGGTTTTAGAGCCTTCAGGAGGGAGGGTCAGAGAAAGGCATGGTACAATTAGCAAGAGAAGGGAATAAAGGACATGGGATAGCCTGAGCAGGAATTGAAAACAGATAAAAAGAAAAATTTAATGTTATATTCCTTCTCCACCCACACTCCCAAAGCTCCCTTAAAAACTGCTGTTCAGGAAAAGGTTGTTACAGTTGTGGTTACATCACAGGCCACTTGATCAAGCTTATTATGATGTCACCAGAGCCACAAAATTATTTCGAGTCTTACTGCTCACATTGCTTTTCTAATTTTTCTTTACATATCACTGTTCCAGCAGAAACTGTGAATGCCAACTGTAAGTTTGTTTGACCTTCCACTACAAATTCAAGAGTCACTGACTTATCCTACATGTAGTTTTATTGCATTGTTTTATTTTTATTACCATGCCATGGAAAACATGTTCATATTACTGAAATCCATCTGAGAGAGATCTTATTACCTGAAAAAAATTGGGTTTTTTGATCTTTATACATCAAAGGTAATCCTTTTCCACTCTACAACTGGTTTAGGGCCAGCCATGTGAATGCCACTTTTATACTTGTTTTCTGAGAATGTCAGAAAACCCCCTTTTCCTCAATGGCTTTTAGTTTACATGCTTTTTATTTTTCTATTTAAAAAGCTGCAACTATCTATTAATTATATTTCTTTTCCTGTGGTGCAAAGCAAACTCCAGCCATTGACACCTTAAAGCATTAACTAGGAGGAAGGAAATTTTATTTCCATTGTAATTAAGTCTATTTAAGAATTATTTTCTCGTATGTTTTTTCCAGTTTGTATGTGAGCCTGAAATTATTTTGAGGTTTTTGGCTTGAGCCTCTATTGCCTCTGGTGGACTTGACACCAGGTACCTACAATACAGCAAGATAAAATCTGAACCTTGAACTAATCCCAGCCTACAGAAAGCCCTGCCTTTGAAACAGAAGCAAAACTTTCATCTGAGCTTCTGAGGGAGAGTCTGAAAGGGGAGCTGAGACCTGAATTTCATGGCCTGATCCTGCCTTGCCGATTTGAATTGTCCTATAGTCCCACTGCAGTTATTTTGATGAGGGGAGTAAAGGAAACTGTTTCTGATTCAGTCTGATTCACCATGCCCAGGCTTCTTTCTCATGACTGATTAAACAAAACGCCACTTATTGTGTGAGCTGGTTACCATGGGAACCAGAAACACTGCACATCAATGAACCTGATTAGAAATTGGGATCCTTTATAGTCACAAACTTATCTTTTGTGTGGAGACCTTCTTGTGAGTTTGGATCCCTGAGTTAACTTTGGGAAAGCAGTCTCTAAATTCACTCCCACAAACACACAGGGACACAGGTGCCCAGCAGTAATTTGTATGTGCAAATTAGCATTTTCAGGAGCAAACAAAGGCCAATCATTTGTTTAAGATGTACATCTGGGAAGCCAGAGTCCTTTCCCAGATTCAAACACAAACATCTTGTCTGGCCTTGGACCTTGCCACATAAAGAATTTTTTTTAAAGGCCTGTACTTTTTCAGGCACAAAAAGGTACCTTAAGCCTGTTTTATTTCAGATATTCTCTATATATCCATGATTTTAGTTGTCGTCTTTGACAAACTTGACTCGTTTCCCACTCTAAAATGTATGTCTTAAAGCAAGGCAATGCAGCACAAACATTTTGTTTTCTTGTAGTAGCCCACTGTGCAGAACATTTTTTCACTTCCCTTTTCTGGACTATTGATGAGATTTTCTTAAAATAAGTAGGATGTTGTTGTTTTATTCTGCCACTCAGTTCCAATTGCTGGGTTTGTTTGGTGCCACTTTCTCTAACAAGTAACACCTGAACCAATCAGACCATTTTCATATATGAATGAGGATTACACATAATGCACGTCACTGGACAAAGAGGTTACAGCACAATGAATCTGATTTCAAGAGTTAACGTGGTTTGGCCTCAATCAGTTGTGTGCAGAAGCAGCTTTGATCTTGGGCCCGGTACCAGAATCCAGTGGATTTTGCTGTTCCTGTAAGTGCACCTGCTTAGGCCTTGGAAGAGGATGCTAAACATATGCAGAAGTTACCTTTGCACTTCATCTCTTACCTGTGAAAGGACAGAACCCTATTTGTTATCCATGTCTGGAGTGAGATTCCATCCTTTCGCCCTCTGTTTACATGGAACAGACATCAGCTCCTAATGGCTCAGCCCTTATAATCTCCTGATAGACAAGTTCAGAGATCTGAAATATGAAAGCAGCCTGGCCAGACTGTGGTGGAGAGAAGCTGAACATTGCCAAAGCCTGAAACACTCACGTGGTGGGGTCGGTATGAGGGGTCTGAGATTGTCTTGTTCCCCACAAAGGGAGCCAAAATGAGCCAGCATGAAGAATGAATTTATGGATTCCCTGCAGAACATGATTTGTCCTGGCCATGGGAAGGTCGCTGGTAGGGCACTCTAGGTAGGATTAGACACACAGACTTGGCTTGATGATTTATTTTTGGTTTGAAAGTAATATCACTTTTCTGTTCTAGTGCTCAATTGCAGTCCATGACAGATGGGGAGAATCCACAGCCATTTGAACTGCTTATAATATTTCAGCATTGGCCACTGAAACCCTGTAGTTCATTGCATGTTGTTTTAGAGAGAAGTGATTAAAACAAAAAAATAACATAAGCAAAAATTTCTCTTTATTTCTTCTCCCTCTCCCCTCTTCTCTCTCCCCTTCTTTTCTTCTTTGGAAGGGCTCCAAGAGATACATTAGGAAATCAAATGCCAAATGCCAGCGAAGTCTGAACGAGTATCAGGATAAGATTTTAAAATATGTTTTTATTAAAACATAAAAAGGGCATGCAAACTAATTTTATTTGACTGGATTACGGATAAAATGCTGAATAGCCAGTCATTTCAATCAGACATGAAGCTTTTTGAAAGAATTCCATCTGACTTTAATAATTGTGTAAGAGCTTTTCCCTTAAAGCTTTGTTTAAAATAAAGCTTGGGAGTTTGGCACCAAGACATGTTCGTTCCAATCAACTTATAATAGAAGTGTTTGGGTTACTTCTTAACTGCAGATGCCCATGAACTTTAAAAAGTGTTGAAGGATTGTTCAGCACACACTGAGACTTAAGGAACAGATTTTATTGAGAAAAGTACCCAAAATATGTGAGATGAACTGATAGTAGAATTCAGGGCTCTTGACTCTGTTCAGCACCGTAACTTTGGAAGATATCGCTTTATTATTCCTGCCTTCCATGAGAATATTAACGTCAGCAAAAGCTCTTGCAGGAGTAAACTTGTATTTTCCAACATTCCTTTGCTATTCATACAAGTGAATAAAAGCATTAGCAAGTTACAGACTATTCTTCATCACTGTCTGCAGTTAATCTCTCCCAGGAGATGATTAAAGTTGGAAGGACTGACAGATAACAGCCTGGCACTTGTCTGACTGTCCAGGAAATATTATCCTATATAGGAAAAATTCCTATATTCCTCCAAGAAACACCAACTACTGTGTGGTGAACGAGACACTGCATGACAGGGCTGAAATGCATTCAAGTGTCCAGGGAAGTTGGTTCAAGTCTCAGGGACAGAATGGACACTTTTATGGCCTTCTTGGTTATGAAGCTTCATTATATCCCACACAAGGGAAAAGTCATGCAGGAAAGTTGTTTGGTTTTGACAAACCAGAAGCAATAATCATGCAAGAATGACAGAAGGATGGTATCTTCAGAGCCTGCCTGAAGTTGCTGACTCTTTTGTAAAATGATGCAGAAGACTGGCTGGGGTTACAGGAGTTAATTAGTGTATGGTAGGTATGGATGAAGAGACCCTTCCTTAGGAACAAGGGATGAGTAAATAGTCATGTCACAGTGGGAATCCTGAAATCCACTGGATACAGGGGGATTTAATGCTGCCTGTGGCTAATTTCTGCTAATGCCACTAATCGGTTCTTTGTGGGCCAACCCTTCTCTCCAGGCCTTTCCCCTCCACAGTGCACTGACCACCAAGCTCAGGCTCAGGATCCCTTTGCTGCTGGTGGTGGCAATAGACCCACCCACGGACAGGGGTGGGGTATTGCTGCCAAGGATACAGGGCAGAGATTGATCCTGTGGGACAAATCCTACTGTTGCATATAAGAACCTTCCTCTGCCAGAGGGTTAAATAAATTCCAAAGCTAATCAGTACTGCAAAAGCAAGTGGTCTCTAGTAGACAGCAATTAAGGAATTAAGGAGTTTCTCTAAAAGAGAAAGTCCTGTGCAGTAAAATAGGTGCCATGGAAGTGACAAAGTGATTATGTGGCTTCTTTGGTGTGGAAGGGAAATGCCTAGTCACACTGGCTCCGAGACCCAGCAGGTGGGGTCCCCACCTGAATGGTCCCTGGAACATGTGGCTGCACCTCAGAACAAAAGGAACAGAAACAGTTTGGGGTGGGCTCACAGGCAGAGCCAGGAGATAAAATCTTTAAAGGATGAAACAAGACTTAAATTCACTTTCAGTTCTAAGGAGGAAGATGTTTTGGACTAGGATGAAAAAAAAGGAAAACTGAGAACTGTCAAAAGGAATTGTATCCAAAAGTAGGTTAAGATACAGATTCAGTGTCCACTGGCTGATCATTTGTCCCTTGAAAGAAACCACTTCTCAAGTTGCTGTGGACAATGAGAATTCAGCAGCAGAAACACAACCCTTTTTGTTGTTATTGCTAACCCGTTTTTGTTAGCCTGTTCTTCCAATGTCCCGTGCTCTGGAAACAGTTACAGGATCTAAGTCCTCCAGTGACAGAAGGGAGGGAACTTTATGAGAATGGGACAGAAAGCAGGTGTGTGATGCACTGAGGAACCACGTCCCTCTTATTATAAATAATCTCACTTGTTTTGTCTTTTTCTGGTCACTTCGATTCTGTTCACTTTTGTTTATGTTAATTTAGTTTTCCTCTTTTCATTTGCTGTTCTCTAGCTAAGACAAGGAATTATATCAGCCTGGATAATTGATCTACTTCCTCTGGATGCTGAATACTATGTCATGAATTATAATTAATATATTGGGTTATATAGTATATCAAATATATTATACTGGGCTTTATGCTCTGGTTTTGCCTGCCTCATTTGATTCCCTATGTATCTGCTTCCCTATTTTCCCCCTTGCATTCTTTTCCAATCAGTTTTGTTTCTCCCTGTTTTGCCCCTCTCAGTACATGGTGATTTCTGTACAGTGGACACACATTCACCAGGAATGAGTTTCCCCCCCAGTGTAGCTCTCAGTTGCCCAGTTGCAGTGCCCTGGATCCCACTGGTGCCTTTGCCCTGAGCTCAGTGCCCTTTCTCCACTGATTAGCTCCTGGCAGGGCAGGGAGGAGAAACCACATATCCTTCCATTGTGAAACAGAGCCTGACCTTCCATCTGATGAAGTCAGTGATTCCAGGGAATCAGGATTGGGTCCAAAGCTGTGAAAGAAGCTTAAGCTATTTAAATTTTCATGTGTAGCCACAGAGATGGCATTCTGGGCACCAGCTTTACAAGGCCAAGGCTGCTGTTTATTCTCTCTTGCCACACTGTCTCAGTGATGAATTCATCATGGTGGAGTCCCCAAAATACAGAGTCAAACAAAGCCACTTGCAATGATCCAGAGGCCTCATTACCATCTTCTTCAGCTCTGGGCAGCTAGTCTTGCATACATCACCCCAGCAATATTTACCCAGGGCCATGAAAACTGCCGGAATTGTGCTTTGCCCCTGCTAGACAAAGTATACTTTTTAATAGGCATGGGTCGAAAGCAAATTGACATTTCAGAGGGAAACAGGCTGCTCCTCAAAAACTGTTAGAGATTCTGTCATCTGGAATATCCCTATCGTGGTGACCTTATTTACAGATTCCATGAAAAATACAGCATCATAACATTGATGTATAGGCCCTCTAGCATCCAATTTCTTTAAAGGATGCCTCCATATGAAATAAGGATGCTGGTCGTGAATCCATGCATGCTGAGGCAATACTAATGAGCCTAAGCACTGGGGAATATATTGCACACAAAGGCTCTTTTTAAACATGGTCATACACTTTGGAAATAAAGCAATTTGGCATCTTCCCATGGCTGCAAATGAGGTGGTGTTATGGGAGGGGGACTCAGGTAATAAAAGTGACAGTGGTGGAGTGTTATTGACAGCTTTTCTCGTAATTACAAACTGTATCTGCGTCTATCCAGGTTATCCAAGCTCTGGTCTTTAGGAGTAAAACACAACCATGGAGTGGTAACATTTCATTCAGTCTGGTGGAATAATACTTTATCATAAGCAATTAAAATACCTCTTTTATTATTTTTATGCTTTTTATTGTTATAATCATGCTCATGACCGTAATTTAAATGCTCCAAGCAGGTAGGCAAGATAGACACAAGGCAGGTGTTTTACACCAAATTTACAGTGAAGAGATCAGGATTCCTTAAAGATTCAGGGTGAACACCAAGGAAGATCCAAGAGAGGTGAAGACAGAATGAGTGATAGTTTGTTCTTTTGTCTAGAACTGCAAAGAGCAGTTGCTCCGGGGAAGAACAGACTGACCTGAGACAGGCTTGTGACTCCTGGGCCTCTTGCTGATAAGGGATGGTAAACTGAGAACCTGGAGTCCAAAAGATTGACCAAACAACAGCAGACTGATGCTTAGGCAAAGTGGAATGACTGTGGGGAAGGGAGGACCCAGTTAAGGCTTGTGACTTCTGCAGTTGTTTTTAGCGCCTCCACCTTTCTTTCTTATTTAAACAAACTTAGCTGAAGAACCTGGAAAAGCTGGAAGTGTTTGTTCTGCTGATCATTCCTGTAATTCCAGTGAATTCTTTACTTGTCAGGAACGCTTTAATACTATTCCTGATGGAATGGCAATCTTTGTGAAATGGGAGCATTTATGAATGTGAGTGTATGGCCATCTCTACCATGTATGTGTGTCATTACAAAATGACAGCAAAATACTACAGGGGTTTTCTAATTACCTTTCAGAATACCTCTATTTTTTCCTTTAAGTTGAAAAGTGAGTGCCTTTTTGTTTAACTTGGTATCGGTCTGTAAAAGCTATGCTGCATCTTGCAAGGGAAATAGTTTATCAGTGCGACATAATTCACCATAATTCAGCATTCAGAGCTACAGGGGACCACATCTACAAATACATTCCAAAGTACTTTCTAATAAAATAAAATAAAATGAAGTTGGGTCCTCTGATATAGAGCTGTGTTTTGCCTGCAGGCTAAAGTTATCAGGCATAGAGATCTTTAGGCTGGAACAAGTGTGTTCATTTGGCTTTCATACCTTGGCCAGCAGTACCTTTTGTGTCTGGTATAAAGAAATTTATAGCAAGTGTTGCACACACTTTCAGCCAGCATTTTTTGTATGATCAATAGATCAGAATTGAATGATATCAGTAGCTTAGAGTCAGCAATTCAATTTAATAGACAACTTATGAAATTAGGTCTTTAAAACAACGTTAAAACCCAATTTCATGTTTGGCAAACAGTCCGTGTAGCTCAGAGAGGCACACTGAGGTCACACAACAGCACGTTCTGCTCTCAGGGGTCATGTAAATAACAATAACACTGTTAAAATTGGGGGGGAGTAACTTTACAAGAGTGTATGCTGGGGCAGGATGTGACTTTCATGGGAAGAGTCTCTTCCCACTGGAGCTGAGCAGTGAGGAGCCAGGTGAAGAGAGCTGACTTGAGAGGAGTTTGGATTGTCACTGATGGCATTGTGACACCAAAGTGTCTAACCAGCATATCTGTAGGTCAGCACACATGCACTGATCATATATTCTAATATATGGGATAAGTTCGGAAGTAATCATTCTTCTAATAAATTATCAAATTGATGCTCTCTATACAACATAGCTTGGTACAAATGTGACCCCTGGCTCTCATTTGTCTCCTCATGTGCAATCCTCATACATCAGGGTGTTCTGTGCAGCACAAATATGCTGTTTGGGAGAAAAGAAACAAACCCCCAGACAAATTTCCATCTTCTGTAAGCACTGTGCTGACATGTAATGGTTGGCATATTTTAATCAGGTGAAATTAGCTCCTTTTCCAATCATGAAAGTTCTCTTCTGCCTTTAATAACTTGCATGTTTTTCTATATACATCAATAGAGTTGGCTCCTTAGGTGGTCATGTGTGTACCTGAGTGAAAATGAGTTTTATTTTCTGAGACAAGTAACCTTTGGATATCACTGCCAGCCATTCTCAATCTGCGAGACCAAAGTGAAGGATCCCTTGTAACAACAGGCATACAACATGTTGCAGAATTTCATCCTGAATTTCTGGTTGTTTTACACAGATTTTTTCAGTGCATTTGTACATTTGAAGGGCTCAAAGATGTCCAGGTCTTTGTTTTCACCTGGAAGAGTTTAACAATTAGTGGATGGAACCTTCAAGGCTGTTGACTGACTAGTGTCCTTTCTTTGAAAATAAATTAGTTAAACTTGTGTCTTATGGTAATTACAGCACATCACATGAAATTATATTTATGGGATCTCATCTGTCTTAATCACTTGCAACAAAAGGCACTCAGTTGGGAGGATTGAGCAGGACTTCAGAACAACTGATGTCACCTTCAGTTGTTTAAAGGGGAAAACCAAGGAACTTCCCACATGTTTCTGGTTTGGTTTTCTCCAAGCGTGAAAACTGAATCCGTATTGCTGCTATTCGAGCACATTACTAGGTTATTGTTTTGTGTCAGGGAACAGCAAGGTCTGCTCCCCCTTCAGGTACCACAGAGCCTGGTGCTGATGGCCCTGGCACATCCTTCGGGGTCTGACCATGGTGTCAGAGCCAGGAGTGGTCACAGCAGTGCATGCCTTTGCCTGTGGTGGTTTTTTGCAGAGGATGCACACAAGCTCAGGGGCTGAAGCCAGCTGCCAGTGACCCCACAGACAAGGTTCGGCTGTCTTCAGCCTTTCTCATGAGTAATCCCAAAGTCTAACAGGGCTCAGCACTTCAAGCATTTGCCTTTTCAATTTGCAGGTGCTGTGCAGGAAGCCTTTGGAAAGAGAGGGGTAAGACTAGTATGTGGTTGTGCTCATTAGTGGTAGTGGTTATTAGCGGTATTGGTAATTATGGGTTGTGGTTATTGGGGTAGTGCTAATTAGGGGTAGAGGCTTTTCGTTTGAGTGAATTTAAGGGTTAGGGCTAGGGTTAAGGTTAGGTTTATGGTTAGTGTTAGGGGTAAGGGGAATATGTGGTTGTGTTCATTATAGGTAGTGGTTATTAGCGGCAGTGGTAATTAGTGGTCATTGTTATTCATCATTAGCCATCAACAGCCCAGACAAGGCAAACCATGAGCCAGGTCCAGTGTCCTTCCAGGGAGCCCAAACAGGATAAAAGCAGACAGGGCCACACTGGAGACAAGGCTACAGCAGGGACCAGAGTCCAGCTAGGGGATGGGGCCATAGCCAGGACTTGGGGACATCTGCCACACATACCTAAACTTGTGTGCAGGGAGCAGTGGGTGCAGGGTCCACTCAGGAGGCAACCCTGCAGGCAAACACACCGACAAACCAGGTCGGGCAGGGCTGAAAGCCTGGAATTCAGTGGAGCCCCTGGGCAAGGAGCGGGGCCCAGGTGAGGGACAGGGCCATTAAGATTTGTTAGCGCTCACAGATCCCTGGAATTTCAGAAAAGAGTCCTCTCACTGAAGAGCTTTGTCTGCCAGAGGGCAATACACAACACACTGAGTTAGAGAAAAGGAATTGTGCAACTCAGCCTCTCAGTGTGTCTTGGCAGCACTTCTCTGTCTTCAGAGAGGCAAAATAGTCATTTAAGCAAGATTTTATAAGTTTTTCATAGAAGGAATCACAACGTTGAAAGGAGTTGAGACAATAACTGTGAAGCCTATAACAGTGGTTTAAAATTTTGTACCTTCAATATGTGATCACCAGCAAAGCTTTGAAAATCGATGACAGAGTTTGAGGCTGCTCTACAGCAATTTTTGACTATTGTATTTTAACCTGTATGTTACTGGGGCATTGAATGCATGAACCCAGTGTTTGTCTAAAAGGCAGTGGGGAGGAAGAAGCAGAAAAAAAGAAATTATTTCTGAGAGGTGCCTTATCTCGATCCCACATTTGAGAGCTATCGAGGGACAATAGTTGAGTCAATGGTTTTGAGAACTTTGCCTTAATCTCCTGCAGAGTTTACAGTACTGGTCTTATCTAGGAAGGGCAAGCCCTGAGAATACAGAAGAATAACCCCCTCGTGACTGGGTGTTTAAATGGGATTCCTCCTCAAAAGAGAGGTCAGAGTGTTGTTGGGGGAGACAGGCTGAGGTGTGCAATGTTTGAAAAAGCATTGGTGGGTAATGGAGTGAGCCTTTGACAAAGATAAAAAAGTCTCTGGCTTTTCACAAACTCATTTTTAAATGGCTGATTTGATTCTACAGTTAAATAATGAATGTTTTTTACTTTTGGGAGCTGTTTTGTCAATATATATGCCTGTCGGTGTGTCTAAAATAGGTCTAAACAGGCTGTTAACAACTGACCTAATGCATAAATCCTGGTTCCCATAAAATTGAACTTATCTGACTGAATAATCTTATCGATTCAAAATATTAGTTCTGTATTTATTCTAGTTTAGTAAACCAGGGCTGGGTAAAGACATAAAGTGGTGACTGTGAACAAAGAGCTTCAGCACTGATTACAACTGTCTTGTGCCTCACAGATCCACTTCCAACTCTATCCTTCCATAGAAACTTATTTCTGTTCTTGATTGTTGTACTCTCGATGTAATGATGTAATGCACCCTCAAAACTTGCAAACTTTACAAGTAAGAAGGAACCATCTGCAATTTTTTATACTTAACACTTTGTTACCACTCATGGGACCTCTTTAAACTTAATTTATGAACAACTATGAGACAAATTTTGCAAAGCCACAAAATTTAATAAAAAAAATGCAACTGCTTACCTGGCAATTATTTGTTATGTAATTTCCATAGCATTCTGTGGTACTACATTGCAATTACAGTAATCAGCAGTGATTGTGAGTGCCAGGACCACTCACATTATAGCCGTGGCCTGCTAGTGAGCTCCTATGAAATGCAAAGGGCTGAACTGCACAGCAAATACTGAAGGCACCTGTGCCACAGGTGGGTGAGGCAGCCCTTGTGCAGCCTGGCTGCAGGCTGAGCTCTGTGACAGATGCCCACAGATAATGCTGCTGCTCACTGGGAGAAGCAGTCCTTGTTTCCAGAGTTATTCACCAAGGAACACATAACCAGCAAGTTTATTTGTCACAAAGGAGTGGAGGATGGGAGTCAGGGGCCTCTAGTCCAGGCTTCATGTGCCTGGTAGGGAATCCTGCTCTGCCTGGCTCTAGAACATGGGAAGCACTGATGTTCCTGCTCTCCTACCAGGGAGAGATGGATGAGGGTGGCAGAAGGTATTGCAGCTTTGTATTTGTGCAGCCAGCGCACAGTAGAGGGTGAAAGTGGAATTTCTCTCTCAGTGTCCTGCTGGTTGTTGGATTCAGTCCTCACTCACCACTTGTTCCTGATTTCAGCCCCTCTGCCCGTGGAGATGTGGCAGGTTATGGTGGTGAAACCTCAGCGGACCTTGCCCAAGATTTCCCCTGAATTCAAACTCAGGCAAAGATCCCTCCTAGAAGGCAGGACAAAGATGGTAGTGTGCCAGCCAAGGGAATTGTACCGTGAGAGGTTGTACTTGGAGTTCTGCTGTTAAACTTTCACTGGAGCAGGACCAGGAGCCTTTTTAACAAATCTGTGGCTTTGTAGCAGGGGGAGGCCAGTGAAATATTTCTCCTGGCTAAAAACTCACTGGGTATTTGGAATGAAGAGAATGGTAGCTTAGAAGGAGACATTCCATGGCTTTCAAACTATACATCAACGAGTTACTTGTGGTTTCTTCTCACTGTTTGCTTAACTGGTATTTTCAAATGTCTCTCTTTGTCGATTTTTGGCATTGAAATATGAGTAGGGGCACAATAATAGAAAGTGAAAAGGCACATTCCCGAGTTTTTGGGTACATTATTCCATGACTCTCTTTTGTCGTTGCACATGACCAATTGACCTTTGAAACTGTGTCAGAAATAACTCCACATCTTGATGGATGACACTGACCTTAATAACAATAACAAAAAGAGAGTAAAAAATGCGGTCCCTTTTCTCTGTAATCACCATGGACTGCTGGCTGTCAGGCTCAGACTTTCCTTATTGTTCTTCTCATTTACAAGCCAGACAGCATTACAATGGTTTTTACTTATTGGCTGTGGCAAGAGCTAATGTGGGGCTGGGTAGTGCAAGTGCAGCCAGAACTGCGCGGTGTGAACAGAGGGAAAGGAGCTCGGGAACTGACTTCAAATGCACGGCTGAGGCTTTCCAGACAGCCTGGGGTGGTACACCAACACTCACTGGTGTTCCAGCTTACAGAGTAAAGGCTTTCAAACCCCCGAGTGATAAACACAGCGTTTACACCCAGCAGCAAGCACAGATGAAGATATTTTTGCCTCCTGATAACACACAATATATGTGTTATCACTGTGTGCATATTCCATTAAGAAACAGACGTGGATTAGATTCTTGTGGGCAGATTATGGAATGTTTCCTTTGTATTCATGGCTGAAATGGACTAATAGGATTTACCTGATTCAGAGATCAGATCAGGCCTTGTTTAAAGGAACAGACAAACCGAGAATGGGAATAGAAACTTTTTGTGTCAATACAAGTAAGGATAAATAAATAAATAGAATGGCTGTAACTTGTATAATACTTTTGTGCTGGTGTGGCATGATACACACTACTTATTATCATTAAAAAAAACTAGAATCCTCTATGCAACCACTGGGTTGAAAATGCCATCATTTAAAAATGTTGATAAAAAAGAGGTAGAAAGTAACACAATGTGTGGAATTAATGGGAGAAGTGCTGTATTGGTCTGACATGTCTTTTGTACCTCTAAGTTTAGGAAGCAAAGAATACCCACAGCACACAAATTACTAAACTTGTCTGAAGTGAGCCTGGTATGCTGAACCTTTACCCAAGTGCTTTAACAAAGGCCTTTGTGAGTCTATTCCGATCGGGTACTTTTCCAGATTTCATGCCCATTAAAGCATCAATTACCTATGACATTTCTATCAGTCTCCTGTTAAGTTTGCACCTACTAAATTTCCAGAAATTTTAAGCAAATTAATCCAGTCCTTAATCAGATTGCAGAGGGAATAACTTAAAAAAGGAGGGGAAAAAAGATGAGTATAATTGATGTTAATAAATTTTCAAATAAATTGCTTCCTTTTGTTAATAACTTGTTCTCTTGTGACTACACACTGCATATTACACTGGAAGCAGTTGTTTTTCTGACTAGATCAATTAGTTAATGTTTCCAGAGCACTTTGAAGATGTAAAGCACCATGTAAGTGCAGGCTTGTTATTATTGCTACATCAGTCAATGATCTACCAGGCTCATGGTCCTCTTTGTAAAACAAATTTAACAACTGTCTGGTTGCCTTTTCTTTCTTTTCAAAATTTTTAAAGGACCTTCAGTTGTGTTGGTGGCTTTTCAGCTGTAAGATTTCTTTCTTAAAATACTGAAAAGTCACCTCATGTTACTGAAAAGACCCAGGAGGGAGACAGACTGAAGTTATTATTGCCTATTATTACTTCTTATTGCCTCAATTAACGGGTTTGAAAGCCCTCCAGATCCAAAATCAATAAGATCAGAAATGGAATAAATTAGGTGCATTTACTCTATTTATTTTCTTCGCCCCTATTTGATTGAATGCCTCTCTCTTAGCACAGGGATAGGGGTACATCTCTGTGTATTTCAAAACTATCGGAGTTTTGAAATGATAAAGATTAACCGAATTGAAATAAACACTGTTTTCAAAGGGGCTTGTTTCGGGAGTGCACAGCAGGGGACGTTCTGCATTGTATTTTAAATTCAAGTTAGATATGGAGACACACAATGGGCAAGTCGTTAAGCCCCAGGTGAATTTAGGGACTTGGAATACCCAAAGCTGGTGGGATTTCAGCTGTTTACAAGGAAGCTCTCGGGTACTAATCCAGTCATTGCTAACAAAGAGAATGGAGTCGCTGAAATTCCATGTTTATTTTTCTCTCCTACTTTTTTTTTTTTAATTTAACCTTACAAATATTTCAGGCTTTTATATGGCACAGGACTCTGTGCATCACATCTTTATTGTTCTTTCAGAACAAAATGAAAGCTAAGCAAAAAAAGTGGGAAAGTGAGAATAGGGACATGGCAGACATAGACATCTAAGAAATTGTGATTAATACCACTCACCAGTTCTATAATGCTTTTGTCTAGTGGCACTGGCCTGGAACAAACAATAACAAACCAACCATAATGTAACATCCCCTGAGAGCCATTTGGATCATGCAGGAGCTGGAGAGCCGACAGCATGAGCCAGTGAAAATTGCTCTAATTACTTGTTAAGATACACTCTGAAATCTGGCAGAGGAGGCTGCGCTGAGCACCACAAACGGTGCAGCAGTGCCACCACCTGCAAGAAAGGGACACTCGGAGGGTGGGGGAGAAGGCAGTCAGGGCAATTAAAACAAACGAAATCACAGGAAAGGTCTGATTTTGAAATCTGACTGAAATCCTACTGCAGCCATTCCCAGTGAGGCCTTTGGCCTCGAGCCTGGAAATCAGTCTGTTTTCATTGCCCACACTAAACCCAGACTGTCCCAGGTGTGGTTCGTGTGTGAAACTGAGCAGCAGAGAAGGAAACTATGGCAGGGAAGGGATCTCTCCTTGCATGTGGAGCAGGAAGGTGCCATGTAGGATCTCTTGGGCCCTGAGCCCCTCTTGGAGGCTGCTGCTGTTCCTTTTGCATACCTCCCATTTTTCTGGTGATCTTGGTGCAGGAGGATTCCAGAGGCACTGGGAGGTGCAGGGAGAGGTGAGAAAGAACCACAGCCTTTTCTCTCTCCCTATCTTTACATCAATCTGGTGTTTGATGGCTGGGTGACAAGATAAGACAGTGCAAAGTGTGCTCACTGAAGAAATGTGTTTGCCTAAGATAGCACCGAGCAACCCTGAGGCTCTTATCTGCTGGGAGAGACACACCTGAGGGGGCATCGTCACAGCCTGCCACTCACCAGGGCCAGGGCATTAAAAACAAAAGAACCAAAAGAATTGTACTTCTTTCTGATGGCAACATCTCTCTCTGCTGGAGGCCAGGGACTGTTGTGCCTTTGTGTCACATTAAATGTCAAAAGTTTGAGTATTTCTATACGAAACCCTAATATTTATTGAGGAATCTCGAATGCTATGATTATGACAAGACAGACCATCACAGGAATAAGTGAAAGCTGTCTATATAAATTCATCAATTTAAAGCTTTAAATGATTTGTCATCCTTGGGTGACTTTTTTACATTGCCATCCTTGGCTGATTTGAAAGGCCCATATATTGTGAAGACAAATTAAGACTGAAATGTACTGTTTAAATAATTAACATTTATAATCAGGAGTCATTGTAAATATTTTCTACATGTGATATGGTTTTGCATTCATAATTTCAGGCTCAGTTGCCACTTTTAGTCCTCCTCAACACTGGTGTATGCGAGTTGGAATTGTGAACCCTTAGCAATCAAGGCTCTGTTGTCTGTACAACATAATACTCAGTTTAATATTGGTTCTGTAGATTCAAGTTATTGGCTCATGTTTCCTTTGTCCTACAGAGTTCAGGCCAGCCTACCCCAGCAGTGACACATTATGAAAAGCAACTTGCTGATGATCAGCCAGCCACAGTCAATGCTGTCTTAGTTATGTCAGCTTTCCACTGTCCATTTTAAACATGGGTTTCTAATAAACACTGTTCCTAAAAAGTAAAGAAAAGAAAAAAGTGTCCCAATTGGAAAATAAGTTGCTGAAGTGTTTCTACCCATTTATTGGCAGCGTGAATGATGAAAAAGCCAAACAGGTGCACAGAGGAGAGCTAGACCCTCCTGTGAGCCCATGAAAACAAACCCCCTCCCTCCTTTCTGCCGAGGTGAGTGTGAGAGGGAGCCTTCCTGTTTGTTTTTTCCCAAACAAGGAGGAAGCACTGAGCTTTATTTTCCTATATCTTGTTTAGCCACCTTGATTAGAGTCTATATTCAGGTTCCTTAATGGACAGTGTATTATATAGGTTGTTTGAGGTTAAGTAACAATGGGGAGCATGGCTAGCAGAGTTTCCCATGTCTCTAAATATAAACACAATAAGAATCCTGTTAAGACAATGAGGCAAGACAGAAACAGGCTTGCTGGTCGAGAGCATAGGTTCTTTTTCTTGTTTTCTGGCCATTATGTAAACTGACATTCTGTTTTTCCCATTTGAGAACAGACCTCTGCCTTATCATCGTCACTGCAGATGTGCCCAGAGAATGTTTACCAATAAGGAAAAGAGACATTGCCGTTGTCTGGGTTGTTATTTCCTACAACAAAGAATAGGGGAGCTGGGCTGAAGGAGGAGGACGGAAGGCAGCTGGGTGTGCAAACGCGACGGGCGGCCGTGTAAGCAGAGCCCCCGATGTGTGGTGGGAGCGGGGCTGCTGCATGACTGCCGACCCCATTCAGCAGGGAAGGTGTGAGGGAGAGGGCAGGGCTGCTGCCACTCTGCTGTCTCTGCACCCACAGGCACAACGCTGCACCATCCTCTGACGACACCCGTGCCATCTTCCCCCCTCACCAGTGATGGTTACACCGGGTCAAACCCTGCTGTGACACCTGTGCCAGCTGGGTCTCAACCCGTGCAAGCCACATCTGTGCCAGCTTCATCTCATTCTAGTGCAGGTCACTCACACCAAGATGAGCCAAATTATTACCAATGAAACCCTGATGCAAAAGTTCCCACATCAGCAGGGCCAACAAGTATTTCTGACAGTGGAGGAGAGGTTAGTGCCACTAGAAAACTGGATTTTCTGCAAAAATAGAAAATACCTGCTTCGGAGCAAAATCAAATTAAAGTATAGACAGAGGCAGGATATAACAATTTGTAGGCAGGAAGAATGTTTGTGCAGTAATAACAACATTTTAACTGTTAAATATTCATGAATATATCTGAATTTAATAAAGACAAGAAGAGTACAAAATTCAGCTCAAAATTCAAAATTCTGAGCTTTCCTCCTTGCTCAGATACAAGATTGCCTTCTGCCTAAAGTGGCCGTGACTGCTAAAATGTAATTTCTGAGAGTCAGGACGTATTCAGGGTTGGGGTTTTAGCTTGCTTCTTCATCTGAAGAAAGCAAGGTAAATGTCTTTAGAAAGTGTAAGTGAACTCCAGCAGCCACTAAACCTTCCTTCTCACCACGCAGCTGCCACTGCACTTGTGGCTCTGTAGTCTCGCAAAATACAGATTATAATTTTCCCTAATTAAGTGTTAGGAGAAGGCTTTAAGGGATACTTGATGCAGATCTTGGAGCACAAACAGTTAAAGAATGTTTGCTGAGAACAAAGATTGCTGAGAAGTGGTCTTGCCTTATGCTGTTTGTTTCTCAGTGACTCAAAAGGTTCTTTAGATTTCTACAGTGGGAATAATAAGCGCAGAGTACAGTTCTCACTTATGTGGCTCAGAGAAATATAAACCAGAGGTAAAAGTGAAATGCTGACCCCGTTAACAACTAAATGTAGAGTGTCAGGACTTGAAGACATTCTGATTTCTCCGAGCTATATGCGTTAAAAACCCAGCAGTGCCTGTTTTGGAGTGAAAATGCCTGGGATCCTGTGTTGGGTGAGAACAGCTCCATTCCCTGTGCCGTGGCTGATGAAGATGAGCTCAGCTGCAGAGCAGCACAGGTACAACCAAAAGCAGGATTTATGTTCTTTGGCTTGTTTGTGCACACTCAGCCTCCAAGACAAAGTGTCACCCTCTATGAGGGAAGGTCTTGGCAGCTGTATTCCAGGTGCTCATTTAACTTGGATTAATATAACTTCACCCTCTGCATTCAACCCTTTGTGGCAGTTTGCAGATGCCATAGATATGGAAAGCAAGGGCACAAGGTTACTTCTTCTGCACTGGAGTCGACACACATAATGTGTTTGGACCTCCTGGGATTTGGTGGAGTGGTTCATTAGTGCAGTGGAACTTATTCAAGGCTCTAAGCTTTTCCTGCCAGGTATTTGTCTCTCTAATTATGCTTTTTCTCATTTTTATCAGAAGTACTTATTTCTATAAAGCTATAGGGTTAATGAGCCCGGAAATTTAAAAGAAATCTTTCTGTAATTGTTATGGCACATTTTATGTGCAATGCAACATCATACTCCTGGTGAGAAGGAAATCTATATTTCTCCATCATACTTTAAAGACTAATTCCCTGGAGTAATCTCCATTCTTTACTAGCTTATTCTAAATAAAATTGATTTTTTCCTGGGAGATTAAAACCTTCCTTGAAGATTGTGAATGGTTTTGTTGCGTGGGACTTTATTAATAGACTCCCTGCAGCTTAATTCTGTTTATACAACTTGAAAAACAACAAAGAGAGCCGACAGTTTTGTCAGTTGTGTTTGCTAAAAAAAACCCCAACCCATACACATTAAAAAAGGAAACGCAGAGCTCTCCTCCCCCTGATGGAGCAAGCGAGAGCGCTGTAAACAAACTTCAGCGGCGTGTTTAGGAAGGTCTGAGTCACGGCTGGGGCTGCGAGGGCTGTGGGGTTTGTCTGAGCGCTGCTCAGCCGGGCTGGGAGCGCTGGAGGTGCGCGATTATCGCCACCGGCGCCGGGTGGCACATCCCTCCCTCCCTCCAGGTGCCACATCCCTCCCTCCCTCCAGGTGCCACATCCCTCCCTCCCTCCAGGTGCCACATCCCTCCCTCCCTCCAGGTGCCACATCCCTCCCTCCCTCCAGGTGCCACATCCCTGACACCGAGGATGCTCTGTTAAGGGCTCTGGGCAGCATTTCCTCCGCGCAGATCCCGAATCGCGGCGCTGGGGTGGGCGCTGGGGCACAAAGGAGGGCGCACCGCTCTGGTGACCCTGTTTGGCACTGACAGGACCTGCCCCCGGAGCGTCCGCAGCACGGACATCCCGCCTGGGAACTGCCCAGAAACAAATGCGGGGTTGGAGGGGCTGAGAGCGGGGCAGATTTCCAGTTCCGAGGCAGCCGTAGTGTCAGTGGATCCGAAGGGCTGGGATCAGGGTGATCCCGCGGCTCTGAACGGGGTCACCTGCACGGAACCGAGGGCTCGCTTCGCAGGTGGGCACAGCAGCTGCCCGAGCCGCCTCTCTGATCTGCCCGCTGTGGGAACTCAAGGAACCCTCCCCGGAGGTCTTATTGCTATAAAAGCAGGACCAAAGCAAACTTCTTGCTCAAGATGATTTGACAAAAGTGATTTGAGCTTGCCTGAATTTCCCCCAGCTTAGTTTTGATGTGGGTCACGCTACCACAGCCGAATGCTGCCCTCCTGAATTCTATCACCAAACCCCTCGGTCTTAGAATTCCAACATTATGCTATTTACGATCTTGCATTCACTTAAGATATCCAATTGTACTCCTGACATCTACTTTTGCTTTTTGGCGATTTAGTTCAAAATTTGGAATTTATACTTAAATCTCTCTCATCAAACTGTTGCCTTAGAACAGATAAGAATAATGCAAATGTGTTTTTCTACACTAAACACAATCCAAACATCTTTCATAGGTTCTCCACGGGAACTTTCACTGAGTTCTTCAGCTGGCAGATGTGCTCAGCAATAAGCACATGTGTATTCCTACTGATTGGAGTTCAAACTGGTCTTAAAGTTCATCAAATAATACCCTGAAACTAAGGGTGGTCTTTAAATTGTCATAAAGATGAAGTAATTGCAGAGATATCAAAGCATGATATGAATTTAAATAGCCCAAATGATGACAAATAATGACCTTGTGACACAAGCACCCTGGAGGGCTCAACACCAAATTTACATCAAGTGCTGGAATGTTGTATCTAAACTCTGGTGGTCCTGCCTATTGTCCCTTAAGCATTTCTGAATTGAGAGATTTGCTCTTCTGAATAAAACTGTAGGAATACAATTTGCAAGGTGTCACCCACTCGTTTGTAGAAGGGTTAAATTTCACTGTGTGTGTTTTTATAGGTTTTCTTCTTCGTAAAAATTCAGGAAAGCAATCCTTAAGTCATGTAGGCAAGAGAGCATTTAGAACAGACAGGAACACGTTACAAAGAGGTGTGTTGGGAGTGCGTAACTTTAAGTGTTTGTCACATAAATGAAAAAAAGGAATAAAATCACAACCTGCTATTTCTTGGCTGACCAGCAGACCAGGTAAAAGAATCCCAAGCAACATTACAGGCTGGGAATATGGAACTAGAGAAAGAAAATGAGCCAAATAACAGAATAACCCGAGGCCTCTGTGTTGGGAGCAAATGGAAGAAGTGAGCTCTCCTATCTTCCCGAAGTCAGAACTTAAGAAGTTTTGAACTTTAGTTATCTTTGTGCTTTCCGCTTGATATGAGACTTATCTTCAAAGCAGCTATCTCAAGTTCTCTGTCTAGAGAAAAAAACCCAAACCAACTTAAAAGTAATACAAAATACAACTGAAAGCAGGATGAATCTACTAAATGATGAGGAAAAAAGTTTTCCTTTTATCTATACACAGATTATTGATTCTGATACAACCACATCATAGAGTGGTGGGAGAGGAGCTCCAAAAGAATGGATCAGCTCAGAGAGGAAAAAAAAAATATTTTTACTCCCAGCAATTATATTTAATTTTGCACGGGCTTTTAAAGCATATTTGTGTAAGATAGGATTTCTGTTGAGTTAATCATAACCCCAGAAATACCCTGTTATAAATTCTTTGCAATGTATGTTAGTAAGATTTCATTTTTCACCCTCTGAAAATGCATTGAACTAATAACGAAGGGGGACTTTGGCCCATAAATAGAAGTAGTCAGGAAAACTTACCTTCCAGTCTGTGTTTTGGGGACCTTGTTCAGCTCCATGGAGTGATCTAATCCAACTGTGCTATGTACAGTGTTGTGGCTCTCCTGCCAGTGACACTGGGGCTCATCACAGGCAGTGTGATTGATTCGTGTGAGAAAGAGAGAGTTCATCCTGCAGCCTTATGCTTTGGACAAAACCAAGCAGAGATGCTCAGTTAGAGACTTGCTCTCATGAGAGCTTTAGTCTCAGCTAGTCTGATTGTTGTAGCTTGGGATGCACACACTATGGCAGAATAGAAAATAGAATAAAAACATGCTTGTGATTCCAGTTTCTACTTACTGCCTACACTTGGTACTTTTCATGAAACACTGAATTGGTTTTTGAGTGATACTCCTGCTGCTATGATCCTCCCACTCCTGCTTGGCTATTAAACACAACTGAATCTTCTAAGAAAGATAATATTTTGTGTAATCAGAAATAACCAGGGATGAAGCCAATAGTGGTGGACATTTTCTGTAGAGGCAGAGGTACCATGGAAGAACAAGGTCACATTGAAAACAAACCAACCCAACCAACCAACCAAAAAAAACCCAAAACCCAAAACCCACATAAAGTAATGGCTGGTATTTTCTATGAATACAAACTGATTCTTCTTGTGTATTGGATTAAATTAAGTGTAACATCAGTGGAGTTAGAGAGACTAAAATAATATGGGTTGCAACAGGAGAAAATCAATCCAGATATTTTAAAACAAGAATGATATTTCAGTGCCAAAAAAGTGTTCATATTTAGTGATACTATCCAACTTCTTTGTGATTTGTTTTTCTGAAATATAGTCAAACTTGTTTGAACTTTGCCTTTTTTCCTTAAAAAATAGTTGCAGCAGTAAGGAACAGAGGTGGAAAGCAGCATTAACATTAGTCAGCTGTGAATCTCATTAATTTAAATGATGCTGTTCTCAAAACTCATCCAACGGACACAGCTCAGTTCAACAATTTCCTTTCCAGTTCAGCTCACTGCTATCAGCCTTTTACCCACTTTCCTCATCACCCCGTGGTGTCCACAGAGTCGTGCTGCTCCTTCCCCACACAGCACTGTCAGAAGGCTCTTACTGAACTCCACACCCTCTCAGAGAAAGAAATTCAAAGTGAATTGGACTGAATGTGGTAAGGGAGGTTAATTATCACTGCTCCCAAACCTCTGGTGCACATGTGGGCCTGATGATACAGGGCACTGAAGGCTTTGGGACATCCTAAACCCCCCCAGGTCCTGTCAGCATCAGTCTGCAGGAGGCAATCACCAGGATATATATGTATATGTAACATAACTAAATGTTAAATTGTTATACATGCCTCGATCCCTGAGATTATTGCCAAGGAACTTTTCCAGCTGCTGAGAAAAGGCTGAGAATATGCTTTAAATGAAAGTGTATATTTTAGATATATATATGCTTTCTAAGTTTCTGTGAAAGGTCATTTTTCCTCTCTTAGGAAATGTGCTTTGAGAATATACATCTACCAGACAACCAAATTAAAACAAATACTTGCTATGTCCTATTCTTAGTAAAAGATGGGTAAAAAATAATTCAAGCCACTGGTGAATGAATTTCATCTTTAGTGACCTTTGTAAAGCAAGAGAATAATAATCACTGGTCCCGCTTCCTCGTTACTGCATTGTTCTCAGTCCCCTGGTGCTGCTCAGCCCCGGAGGTGTCCTGCTTGCAGATGCACAGTCATTTCCAAATAACTGCTCAGCAAACGGTTGATGGAGTGCTGCCATCTCTTGGTTATGCAAATTATATGTTGCAAGATATTGGGCACTTTTCTGAGATGGAGATGCCCTCCCTAAAGAGCTTTATTATGTGAAGGGTGGTACTCAGCTCTGATATCCAACATATTTGCAGACATTCTCTAGGATGTCAGCAAGGTTATTTGGGATTTCTGAGGCACTGAGTTTGTCCTTCCTGTTAAAGGTGGAGAGGCTGGCTGCTGTTGGGCGAGTTGGAAGTGGCAAAAGCATTAAAATGCTGTTCAGTCATCTTTGTACAATTGTGTGCCATTGCTTATGTGTGTTTCTGTAACAGGTAGGAATGACTAGCTGTCCTTAGTGAGGGGGAGTTACCGATGATCTGCAATAAAACACAGTGTAGGAAGGAACAGGCAGGTGATGGCAGCAGACCCCTTGGAAGTGTGGGCACAGCACACCAGAGGCACCAGGGTCATCGGCTAAAAGCAACTCAACACCCACTTGAAATGTTAAAATCCCTCTCCTTTAATGCTGAAAATAACATGGATTTAACCAGAATCTCAGGCACATTTGTCCCTGTGGAGCTGGGGGTACTCCAAATCCTTGAGTCACCCCACTCATGGAATTCCAGCTCGCAGTTTCTCACCTCCTGCCACCTGCTGCCCGCTCCAGGTCTGACTCAGCCTTGTAAAGCCACCACACTTCCTCACAGTACATTTGTCCTGGTGCTTTCCTGGAGAAAGAAGGATGAGGGATAAACACAAGGTGCTGTGCTGATTAAATGATGCACACTGAGCTTTAAGAGCCCGAATCCAAAGGAGGAAAGCTCTGCATCCCCTTTGTATGCCAGTTCCTTGTACATCGTGTTATTCATTCTCCTCCTGGTTATTATCTTCTATAATGCAACTTTAAATCGGTAATTTAGCCACGCATAAACATGCAGAAAATTACACTTATTTATTCAGCTGGTGATAGGCACCTTTAAATATTCAGGGCAGGTATTACCTGGCCTGTACATGCCAAGGATATGTTGGCTGGATTTTCGTTAGTGCTTTGATAGTTTACAGATATTCTGGCTGGTTGTTTATGTTGTGCCTGCTGATCACCCACTCCACCATTTCAGTTATATTCAGGTATCATAATTGGAGCTCACGTCTTTTAGGGGGCTCCATGGGCTTTCAGTGGTAGCCTGAAAAATGCTCCTGTCTCAGCTCCACCTACTACAACTTTTTTGGCGTCACATCCAAGGCTTTCAGGGTTGACCCCTTTTGGAACAGTTCTAGTTTTGAAAAGGTGTGAAACGTCAATTTGGTTAAAGCAGCTTTGAGCAAATCGGCTGTGTTTACATGAATGTTTGTTGCTTCTAAGTTAGAGACGTGACTGTCATTCTGTTTTAAAACAAATGGTTGAGAATGTCCCTCCAACGCTCCGTTCTGGGAATATGGTGTCTCTAATTAGCAGGGTAAGGAAATGGCACGTCTGCCGTTTCCCAGGGATGTGATACATGCATGGGCCTGAGTAGGAAAGGAAAATACCTTCTTAATTAAGCTTTAGTTTACTTTTCCTAGTTCATCTTTCTTTACTCTGTTTATAGAAGGTGACAGCAACAGTGGGAGATGAAATAATTAAATGAGATTTTTTTAAATCCTTGTTCTCTGCGTGAAAAGTGGCTGCAGTCTACGAAACACTCTGTTGGTTTGCATACTCTGCTGCTCTTTCAATATTCTCAAGTCTCCCATGTTCCTTCTTCAGCAGAAGCACAAGATAAATAGTCTTGCTAATTGGTTGATTCAGTTTCAGGTAAGATCATCCTTACCAAATTCCTTGTTAAGCGAGGGAGAAAGAAATAAAGGCTGCGAAACTCTTCCCATTTTCTCGCTTTGTCTGGGTAAGGATCAAATATTCATGGAGAAAATGAAACACTTTCATGAGACTTGAAATTCTAAGTAAGTGGGTTTGAAACTACTGCCTAAGGACACGTTTTGTAAACCTTGGGAAAAATGGTCTGTTTGGTCTTACCGGCTCTAATCTGTATGTGAGAGGTGTAGTGGGTCTACAGTGAAAATCCTTTTCCCTGCCTTTCCACTTCAGCAACAGCACAGCAGTTTAAAGAACGTGAAGGTGTAGAGAGACCTTCCAAATTTACACTTGTTATTAGAGAAGTCAGGACACCATTTCTGCATTGTTGGACTTCCATATATTTAGATGTCCAGTGCGGACACTGCATTTTAACAGTGGTGTTAGAAAAGCAGGTGTAAACAAGGTGTTACCTCCATCCCCTACCATGACAGCCAGCCTGAAACTGCTGTTTAACTTTGGAACTCTGACATTCCAGGTTCCCTCTCAAAGTGAGAATCTCCTCCTGCATTGCCAGCAGCAGCTACAGGCAGTGTCACTCCTCACTATGTGTCAGAATCGTGGATGATGTTTTTAGAACACTCTTTAGGTCAGAGAAGTGTTTTGGAGGTAGAGTAGCTTTATCTGCATTGTGAGAGAGTTCTGAGACACCAGCTATGGTACGAGGGCAGAACTGAGATTCTCTTCTCCCAGTCAAAATAGATGAGCTGGTGTGGCTGAACTGGAGAGGTTGCTGGAAGCCAGGAAGCAATGTTTCATGGCCTTATTCACCATCCACTGAGGTTCCTGTGTTGTACATCAGTTCTGAGGGGTATCTTGCAGCACCCCTCAGGACAGCAGTACAACCACCTGCCATGCTCATCACACGGCCTCTCAGGGAAGGGTTTTGACTCAGGTACTCCCTGCCAGGTGAGCTGTAGACTTCATTCCCATTCTGTGTCTGAACTGCAGTTGATGCTTTTGTGAATAACAGTTATGTCTTCTCATACTCTCCACCTCCATATGAGGATGTCTCTGGTGCTTCCCTGACCCACCCAGGGACACACCGTGCCTTACTTAAAACCATATTGACTAGTTTAATCAGGGCTGGTAATGAGTTATTCTTGCTTTCAGTTCCTCAAAAAAAGAAAAAGGCTTTTCTTTTGATTCTCATTTTTGCTGGCCATGAGTCGTGTCTGTCAGTGCCGGGCTTGTCCCACACTTGGGTAGGTCCCTGCTGTCGTGGTTCAGGGGGCAGAGAGAACTGCTGGGACGTGACAGCAGCACTGTGCAGAGTCAGAGTGCTGGTGGTGAGTAAGAACACGCTTCCTGGAGTTGTGGAGGGGTGCCGTGAGGCACTGAAGGAGCCCCTCCCCTCCCAGAAGGCACCCTCAGCAGCAGAGATGGCAGTTTGCTGGGAAATGGCCATTTCATTTCTGTGTTTGTGCCGGTGAGGGCCCTGTCAGCTCACATTCACACTCACCACTCTAAGTGCAACTGGCTTTGATCGATTGCACTGCAAGCAGGCTGCTTGTAATTCTTTGTTTGTTCCACTTTATGTACTACACCATCTCTTGGTCACCTTATTATTCTGATCCTTGGGTGAATTTTAATAGATAATCACATAATTTCTAAAATTATTGTATTTCCAGGCTCCTATGTTAAACCTAATCAATATTTATACTTTATTCAAATAAGGGATGATAATTTTTCTTCTACTTACTTGACCTTGTATATGATAGAAATCCTTTCTCTGCTATAAAACTGGGATGTTTTCTATCACATCTTTTTTTTTTTCACTGGTCTAGATGCTGGCAGCAAGTTTTATAAGCTTATGTTTTATTTCCCACTCCTCTTAGATGCTTCTACACAAACGTTATTTCAAACAATTGGCTATGAACTATCTATATTATTCTGATCCATATGTCAGTGAAATTGTATCAGCAGTATTTACTGCACTGGAAAGCTTTAAGAGCATCCAGCAGAACATCAGCTTGCCTGGTAATAATTCTGAAACAGAAATAGAATATTTTTATAGCTTAAGAAAATAAGGTTAATATTGATTTGAAAAATTCATACACAGCTTTTTCTTTTTAGCATATTGAATAAAAGAAAAGAAGTGTGTATGGGTCAGTTTTAAGATGATGTGCAAATAATATGACTAATACAGGTTAGTTAGAGTTTTCTGGCATGTAAGAATATTTAAACCTCAAAATTATTTGGTTACATATTTTTGTGTTGCAGAGAGATTGTTGTGTTACAAGTTCTAAGTATTTCATGACACAATCAAGCTACCAGGCTGTCCTAGAGAAACAAACCCCAGCACAAGAGTCAAGTGGTGTAGAGACAGCTTCATTTCTGCCATAGACACTTCCAGGCTCAGAAAGTGAATTGGCAATCACAGTTTTTACACTACATTTAAGAAAAGGGTAGTTTGATTTGCAAAGGAGTGTGCTGTATTTATACTGTCACTGTTTTTTGCAAGCTTGTTCTTATCAACCATCAGCAAACTGAGGAGAAAAGGTGCCTCCATTCCAATCTTATCCTGAAACTGGCAGTGAAACCGTTTAAATGGTTAATTTTCTTGTGTTCAGGTGAGTAAAGATTTCATATCATTATGTGTGTGTCCTCTTGATTGTTTGGTTATGGCTCCCATAGCCTAAAACACGGGATGGCAGCACTGGAGATTTAGAAGGGAAACCCACCTCGCCTCCTACCCTTTTCAACAGGAAACAAATGACTCATCGGGAACCAAATCCCAAAGTCCTCTTTCCAGCTTCCCATGGAATATATGTACAATTTGCACAAGACAGAAGAAAACAAAAACCTGGGCTAAATAGCAAAAGAGAACACCAAGCCAAAAAGGTTTCATAATAACACAATTTGAAAATAATAAGAAATCTACATATACACATGTTGTCTGTGTTCCTGGACTGGTGAAAACCTCCTTTAGAGCCAGACTGATTTTCAGGCACAGAACAGCCCTTTGCCCAGGAGAAGAGTGTGATTAGAGTGAGTCTTGAAGCAGACAAGCTATTTCTGACAGACTCACTGGATTGGTGGGTCAGGCTTTTGACAAACTGAGAAACCTGCCTTGGCATGATACTGTGTGTTTTTTTCTTATGTAACTCCCACCACGGGGAAAACAAGATACACACACCATGAAGTTCTACAGCGAGGGCTGCAACACCAGGCTTTTTTAAAAAGCCCTTGTGCTCTTTGTGCATGAATAATAGTTCAGGCAGAATGAGTACACAAGTCCTAATGCAACTTGACACCCACTTGAAATGTTAAAGCTCCTTTTCTGTGATGCAAAAATTAATGAGAATTTAATCAGAATCCCCCGAGAATACGGGGCACAACTGTAAAGCTACACGTGAGAGATATTCAGTAACATGTTATTGAGAGCAAAATCAGCTGGGTACTTTGCAGAGATCCATTTTTCCCCCTTTATTTGTGAGCAATTAACCAGGTAAATCTGTGCTCCTGAAGGCAGAAGTGTTCTGAAGAGCAATGCAAATGTCTTCAGTGAAGTGACTTGCATGCTCATTTGAGGAGCTTGCAGAACAGCCATCAAGAAATGTTAAGTGTTTCACATTTAAGTATAACTTAACTAAAACCAATTCCTCTTGTTTAGTCACTCAGAGATAAGAGCAGAATGACTAGTAGACCTTTCAGTGAAGAGTGAATGGCACCGGGTCAGGAGGAATTTCTGTATTTTCAGGCACTAGTGGTATTAATTTGACTATTTCAAGTGATTAGGAAGTTAAATCATGGTTTCTTATAAAAAACAAGAAGGTGAAACATTATCAAGAGAAATCATTAATCTCCTGCAGGTAGTTTGTTGCCTGTGGGTCTCTGAGGGTCTAGGTCGGGGACACTGTCTCACCACAGGATGTGTGTTCTCTGTGTGGCAGAGCTTAGGGATTTCAGTTCTGCAAAGATAACAATGTAATTCACCTTTCCTGAGGTGAATAGACTGCACAGGGAGTTTAGACTATAATTACTGCACAAAGTGGGACCTTCGTATCAAGATACAATGCCTACTGATGAAGTGATTCATAACACTGTAAGCGAGTAGATGGCAGACCTAATTAGGCTGTTTCATGATGATCACTTTCTGTACTTGCTGTTGCTTTATAGTTCATATCTGGGAGACAAGAATGGTCATTTTACCACCGTGTGACCCAGAACCTCCTAAGCCATGCTCTGTGACCCAATGCTGGTCCATGCAGTGTGTCAGGGACCAGGAGCACCAAACTAACACGGGGTGCTGTTCCACCTGACTTCCCAAAAGGCACTGCATGGAGTCATCCAGCTGATGCCACAACCACAACCCTTAACTTCTGCCTTGGCCCAAGCAGCTGGTCCTCCAGAAACACCGTGCTCCTGTTCAGGGTGTGGGAGCAGGAGCTGGCAAAGGCTCTGTATGCAGTTTGAAAAGGAAAACACAGGGTCACAGTGCTTGTTTGGAAAGAGTGGGAAGAGCAAGGCAGGAAAACAGATCTCAGGATGCTGAGCTGGGGAAAGCAAGGTTGTATCCCTGCTCTTGCCTGTGGTTCCAGCATGGAAATATGTCTCTCTATGTGTCACACTATACACTCCATGCACAATAAGCCTCATGTTTCTGAGAAGAAACATATAATGTAAGATGTGGAGTAAATAAGCTGGTTTACAACTATTTTACTTTTCATAAACTGCCTCATTAACTTCATTCATCTTAACTGGAAAATTAAATAAGAGGGTAAATTAATGTAAGAAAAAATCCAAACAGCCCCCATTCTTAGTATGATTTTTAAAAAGGATTTTCTTTTACACATTTTTAATCTGCTGTAATGTATTATGATGTATTACTCTTCTAATATATTACTGGTGCATAATCTTGTACTACTGCTGATTTACATCACCGCAAGCCACAGCAGTGTTTGTGAGACAATGTAAGGCAAAAGTCATTCAGACCTTTTTCAGCTGGTGGAATTGAGGAAATTCATGCATATCCCTGCCGTTCAGGCCTTGAGAACTATTAATTGCCTTAAGATTAAGCTTAGGAACAGAGCAGAACACTTAATCTTCTAACAGGTCTAAATCTTATTTACCATTCAGCTACAAGCTCCTTATTAAAAAAAAAATCTTCAGCAAGAGAAGGTTTTAATTGTAGTTTTAACCCCTAACCAGATTCCTGGTTAGATTAAATCTGATCTGAAAAGCTAATTGTTAAACAGCTGATGATTCCTGTCAAATCCCTGTGCTTAGTTGCTTATGGCAGTGCCTGTCCCATTGGCATCCAGGTTTGTGGTGCTATGAGTGCTGTACATGAGTGTCAGAGCCATATTCCTGTCCAGATTGGCTTTGTGAGATGCTTTTTAACAACAGCAGCACAGTGCAGGGCACCCTTTCTCCCACACTTTGCACAGACACAGTATAATTTACTAAAGTGCTTCCTCATCCAGTTTCCATTGCAAACTGGCTGATCCTTCCCACTCTGGGTATCAAGTGTCCTTTCCCTTTTAAATACTGATGTTAGGAAGACCTGGCCTGGCATTGGATAATTTTCTGTTCCAAAATGTGTTATGAGACAGCCAAGGTGGAAATACCAGGGATGTTTTGGGCTCACAGGAGTTGAAACAACCTCCAGTGCAAGGTCTATAGAATACATGTGGCATTATGTCACCTCCTGCAGAACACCAGCAAAACCACTTCGGAGCTCCTTAAGCCACCATTCCCTTGAAGGTGCTCAGGGTTCTTCCATGTAACTTCGTTGGAGAACAGCCCTAGAAATGTCAGTTTGAAGGAAAATAAGAGCTTTACCAAACACAGAAAGCAGGATACACTGGCCTCATGCCTATTCTCAGGACTTTCACTGCTGGCTTTGGCTACGTCTCTACCCTGCCAGCAGCCAGAGCTGTGGCCCTGCTGCTCTCCTCACCACCCCCAGGTTTGAATACACACAGGCACCAGCTCATGCAGAAATTCAGATCATTGCAGCAGGGGACTGATCCTTGGTTCCAGGTGACTCAGCTCCCATGCCTGTGGTCTGGGCAGGTTGAGCATGGACAGGAACAAACCTGCTCCATCCCACTGGCCCCTGCCACCTTCCCAGGTGTGGCCTCTGTGCCCTGCAGCTGGTTGAGCTTGTTGAATATGCAGTGAAAAGTTACTGACAGCTTCCTCTGTTTCTGAGGAACATTCAAGACCAGACAGGAGCAGGTGAGACCACTCCAGTAACCCCTGAGAGCTGCACTTCCATTTCTTCCCTGAACACTGCTAATGGCAGCTGACTTGAGGGTGATGGTAACCACCTTCTCTGAAAACAAATGTGCAGCGTTTTCCATTCATCTTGCTGTAATAACCAAAGGAAGCAATTTTTTCATAGTGTGTAGAAACCAAATGCAATTATTACTTCCTTCCTAACAGTGACCCAACAGCCTAGAATTGGTCCCTGAAGAATCACAGGCAGGTTGAAGGCATTGGCTGAAGACACCATTCCTACAGACATGGATCATGGGGACAGAGCACCAGGAGGATGCTGTCCCCACAGATATGGGGCATAGGAACATGGAGCACCAGGAGGATGCTGTCCCCACAGATATGGGGCATAGGAACATGGAGCACCAGGAGGATGCTGTCCCTACAGACATGGGGTACAGGGACATGGAGCACCAGGAGGATGCTGTCCCTACAGACATGGGGTACAGGGACATGGAGCACCAGGAGGATGCTGTCCCCACAGATAGGGGGCACAGGGACATGGAGCATCAGCCACTGGCAGGAATGGCACATGCGCTTGGGGCATCTCGCTGCCGTTTATATTTTTAGGATCAGAGATGACCCAGGAGGTGTCATCCCGTCTCCGGTTCCCCCTCCACAGCGGGAGGGCGTGCAGGGAGTGTCGCAGCCCGATGGCGGGGAGGGGGCTCAGCACAAGGCTCGGGGAGCCCCGGGCAGCACTGCCGAGCTTTGGGGAATGTCCCTGAGGTGGCTGTGCTGCCGGAGAGCCCCGCACGGAGCGGTCTGTGTGCGGGAAGGGGCTCGGGCAGAGCCGCCGCCGGAGGGCAGCCTGGGGTATCCCAAACCCGCCGGCTCCTGCGCTCGGGAGGCAGCACAGCCTGCGGGCTCCGCGGGAAACGCTTCCAGGAAAGTCCTGCTGGCTCCAAGCCTTGAAAGCTGCCCGTGGGCTTGCAGACAAACCCGCGGCCAGCGCACGCCGTGTCATTCCTGCCAGGGGGCATCGCTGCAGCGAAACCACAGCCCTTCCATCCTGCCCTTCTCCCAGGGCAGCAGGGAATTGTGGAAGGGCTCTGTCTGTGCCCCCCAGGTGTGCACAGGTGAGGACAGGTGGGCACGGGTGTGCACGGATGAGGACAGGTGAGGACACGGGCGCTGGGACCATCACGGGTAATGACAACGCGGGGAGGAAAAGGGTGAAGGAAGAACTCACTCCTCCCCGCTGTCTGGCGTGACACATTTGGCTGTAATGGCAGATATATTAACCCGAGATTACACGGAAATGTCAAAGTAAAAACCCCGTGAAAGCGTCTAAAAGCACCGATATTTATTCGCTGACACTCTGTTGCCTTTGGACTGTTATCCTGTCTCTGTGTAACTATAATTTATAGAGGTAAGAAAGAATTTCACAAAATAAGCAGAGGAAGGCAAATAAAACCTTTCAGAGGAACAAAAATCAATTCCAAGAAAAAATTACTACCTTGTAATAGGGAAACCACTTATTTAGATTCTGTTGTTTGAAGCGTTTCTTGTGCTGACCAGTGCCAGAGAAGAAAGGCAGTTTTCTGCAGGATGTTGTCCCAGGCTTTGCAGCAGCCAGTGATGCCACCAGCAGCTGGGGATTGCAGGGTTCCTCCATCTGGAGGGTGCTGGTGCAGGTCAGAGGTGGCACAGGTGCCACTTCTGCAGCTCATGCTGTACCACAGAGTGGAGAGAGGAGGCAAATTGTCTTGAAATCAGCAGCTGATCAAATCATCCACCTGTGGATTGTGCTAGGAAAAAACTAATCATGTGACAACTTCAGTGAGAACAGCAAAGGGAAGTTGGTTTCATTACAATTCAGGAGGGTGTCAAAGGATGACCTTCTATGAAAATGTTTTATGATCCCCTTAGGTGTGTTTTGTCTGATCTTTGCTGTATCGAGTAACACTTTGTACAGAATCCAGCTTTAAAAACTAGCTACCAAATGTGCCTGCTTTCATGGTGCCTGTAATTGGAAGACCGAAATAAACCCTATAAACTATTCAAAGATGCAATATTCAACAGGGATAGAACAGCCTATATCCCTTCATATCTTTTGTGAAAATTTAAATCTGGGTTAGGAGCAGAGCAGTAAGATTTGAGAATGAACATAAAGGCTGTGAGTTAACATGAATGCAGTGCGATTCTAACATGGTGTTCTCACAAGAGTTTGGTCATAAATGTTGCAAGTCTTGGGAGACAAGGCCCTCCCAAGGCCTTACGTCTATTTATGCTGGAAAATATCCTTTCTGTTTGGGATCCAAGCTAGAACTTAAATCTCAGGTATGAATTAGGGTGCAAAATCCTTTAACATTTGTTGTTAGGGTTTCCTAAGCGCCTGTATTATTTATTAGCAGCCTTTTAGATTATAACACTTCATAAATTTTCCATGGCCTCCAAAAAGCTAAATTTCCCAGTAGTTTAAGTTATTTTCTATCCCAAGCACAGGTAAAACATTTTTTCCTGTTGTCTGTTTTTATCTCCCATACGTAGCTTTGTTAGATACCTACATGGCAATTTCTTCTGTGACTTGCAGGTGTTCTGTGGAGTTTAAATAATAAAACTTAGCCATAGGATGTTCAATAAACAAGATGAATTAAAAAAACTCAGTATCAAAATAGCTCAGTGTCACCACCAGTGCGGGGTGCTGATAAGATGAACAGCAATTTCCCGTGTTCATGGCTACAGGGATTTGGCAAAGGGATTACACTTCTGATCCTTCTGATATTCTGCAAGCCAACCCAAAAGCCAGATGGAAAGGCAGGAGGAGGTCTGTAAACTCCTGGATGACAAACTGTCTTTTCACAACCGCCCTCACAATGTTCTCTAAAATGAGAGACTGGACAAGGCTGCACAGCATCAAAAGCTGCACAGGCTCAAGCTGGGATTCTCCGAAGGGATCACTTGTACCATTCAGCCACAGGAGTTCCCAGCTGCAGCAATGCTTGGAGCTGAACTCATGGAGGGAGAGGCCAGGCAGCATCTGAAAATTGTCACTCTCCTCCTAGAACCTGGATGTAACCAAAATTGCATTATTCATTGTGGATAAAGGCATAGTTGTATCAATTTCAGCACTAGCAGGTCTGTGATTAACAGAACAGGAGGTTCTGTCTGACAGGCTGCAGGGCAAGGATCCCTCCCTGTCATCTGTTCCCTCTCTGATCGTGGTTGTGGCTAATTCTGGTTGGGTTTGCCTATCCAGATTGAAGATTTTTTCCAGTTTCTATTTTCTGTGGAAGGGCTAGAGATTTACCAGGTATTTGATTGCTGAGTTTAGATGGAAGACACAGACAGCTATAGCTTAGATGGGTGAAGGGATTTTCCTGGGAAGCCTTTGGAAAAGCATAGTCTGGCCAGGGAGTTGCTGTGTGTACAGTGTAGGAAAGTGGCACACCACAAAGCCACGGAACAGGCTTGGGCTGGGCTGAGCAGAGAAATCAGGCAGCCTCTGCTTTTGCTTGCATGTGGTGCTGGGTTGGCATAACACACTCGGTGCTTAGGAAGAGACACACATTTGTTGCTGTGTTTAAATTCAGGAAACACACCTCCTTGTGAATCCCTTTTCCTCCCAGTGGAACTCAAAAAAAAAGAACAAGCCAAGGACCAGCCGAAGTAAAGTTTAATTTGACAAAAGTAGGGAAAATAGCTATTATTTCTTCATCAGCTTAAACGGTGAATAACAGCACAGCACTAGGAGTGTGAATGACAGGAGTAACAGAGATTGCCTTACAGAGCCACAACATCTCAGTGTAGGCACAGAGACTGGTTTGATGTGACACTGATGTAGACATGTAATTCCAAACAGTTGGTGTGTATTATTTTAAACGCCATTAAAGTAATCAGTTGTGAAAGTACTACAGACTTAAATTTTCAGATATCCCTGGATGATGTGAATATAATGCTGTGGATCTGAAGCGAAATCTCCTGTAATGGATATAAATCCGTCACACAGTATTTGAAGTCGTGAAAAAAATAATTTTCAAGATTTTGACAGACATAATGTGAGTTCTTTTGGGTTTAGAGGTAAGTATTAATAATACAGCTGAATGAATGTCTTCCTTTTATTTTTCTGTGATTTATATAAAAAGGAGAAATTTCACAGTGATGTTGTGTCTTCAGCCTGTACCTTTGATTTCCTAAATAAGAAACATAAGCAGAATTCCAAAGACCTTTTCTGTTTCTTTTAAGATGTCATATATTTATTTGACTGTAAATGTGGGAAGTTAGTGTCTGAAGAAGGAACTTAAAGATAGGGGTTAACTGAAAAAAGTCCCTGTTTAAAAAGTGGGCATTATTTTAGAATGTGAGTTGTTTCCAATGTGAGTATCAGCTGAACTATTCAATAACGAGTGATTTGGGGTATCTTGGGTTTGCAGACTCAGTGAGACTGATCCTTCCTGCAACTCCTCCATATAATCTTTTTCTTTAAAAATACTGGTTTTGATGTTAAAACAATGCTCTTTTCCTGATCCTCACAGCCTTATGCAGGCAAGCCTTCATCAGCAAGCTCTGTTAAATCCAGGGTTATTAAATCTCCTATTAAGAGCTGTCCAACTGAAGAGATACATCCTTGTGTGTGTTCTTTTGAGATTCACTAATTACTTCAGCCTGGAAATACGAGTAATAATATATGGCAAACATCCCTGCCTATTGCACAGTGGTTTCACAATGGAGGGAGGCACAAATGAAGCAGAAAACAAACACACTAAGAATCACCTCCTGGGATTTCTTGAAAGAAGAGGCACTGAGAGCCAACGGAGGGTGTTTCAGCCTGTTAATGAGCAGATGTAGCTGGCAATCTCTCATAACTTGCTCTTAAAATAAATCATTATGTAAGTAGAGCTTAATTTCTGATCTGCCTTTGGTGAGTTGGCTGTGAAATATGCTCCAAAGAAAGCAGTCCATGCTGCGCCATTCATTAAACTCCTTTAATGGTTATTTATGTGCATGTCAGAAACGTGTGGTGCTGGTGAGGAGAGAACACATGAACAGCTGTAAAGGCAAAACTGCAGTTTGGAAGTTGTGTTATCTGTTCCTGCTCATTACCTTCAAGTATATACATTGTCTGGATGCCCGTTCTGGAGGACTTGACAGAAGAAATTGCAAGTGTCATTCTTTTGGCAATGCCTTGATATTATTTTCTTCACATGAATTAAAAAAGGCTCTTGATTTTGTCATGACTTGCCAGAACTCTTGAAATTTCCTCACATTATGAGTTAAAGATTTGATTTAATTATTGAAGTTCAAATTGTGCTGTGTTTTGTTTAATCTCTTTTTGTATCTGCGGAGCTCAGAAGATCCAGGCATTGTGAATGCATTTGTCTAAGTCTTAATCTTTTTATTTGATCCACATGCTTCATGTGAAAGGAGCTCAAGGACTTTCAAGAAGAACAAAAACCCCCAATGAACCAAGTTAAAAAAGATCTGATTTTGATGTTGACAAATCAAAATACTTGTGTGTAGGAATTTACTTGCTTGTATTCCTCTTCAACTACTCAGCCACATTGATATGATCATCTGTGATTCAGAGTTTATGGCTTGTATTTACCCAGAGTGTTAAGGTCTAATATTCCTGTGGTTTTGTAGTGATTAGAGGGGTGTTCCAACACACGCAAACACACAAGCTTGTGTAGGCAAACTGCTGCACTCCACCACTGCAGCTGCAATCACAGGATCTCACACCTACACAGGAATGCCCAAGCAGGAATGAATCTGTTTCTGTACAAGGGCATTGCTCTCACACTGTGCTCCTTTGCAAACTGATATATATTGGCATATGAAATGCACAGGCATGTGCAGGGAGGGAGTAAGAGGAAATTTCCTGATATTTTTGCATCTAAAATGGATGAATTCTCTATCACTCTGTTTTTCTCCACAAAATACTCTGACATAAAGGCTGGATGGTTTGTGCATAGCAGCACAAATGTCATTATCATGTTGTTGAGGTAAAGGGCACAAATGTTGGTCATAGTGATGCAGAAGAGAAGAAAAATTTCTTACAGCAAAACTAAAGCTTGAAGCAATTTAAATGAAAATACCCTGTACTGTCCAGGGAGGGAGGGAGGGACTCATAAAATCTGAGAACTGATCCTAAAGATCAGCATAGAGGGGAAAAACGTGATGGGAGAGAGAATAAATCAGCATGAAAGAGAAAACCGCCCTGGCAAAAAATGCAGGTAGAGCAGAGGAGAAACATGAAAAGCAAATTGAGGCCTTTGTTTCACACTTAGCAAACCCTCGGTGGGGATTGCAGCATCAGTGTCAGCCTGAAGTTAAAACAGCCCACAGCCTTAAGGCAGTGAGGTCAGAAACCACCTGAGCGCAGCTTCAACCCCCTTCTGCCAACATGTGTCATTGCTTTTATCTGGACTGCTACAGCCTCCTCTTTTCTGGCCTTTCAGGACCCTTCATGGTCCATACCAAAGAGCTCCTTTGACATTTTCCTGTCTCACACCCCTCTTGTTCCCCCTTTTCACTGGCTCTGATAATTCCTTTTGCATTTACTCATGTCTACTGCCCTGCTCCAGATCTCCCTGTTAAGCTTTACTTATAAATCATCCTTGTCACTACCTTTACCTTTCTCTTTCCTTTGCTTTCTGTGTTCCTTTAGCACATCTTTTCACAAAATGCATGTGCAGTGTTCTGTCCTCCTCTTCACTCAGTCCTTGTGCCAGATTTAATGCAACTTTCCTTCAGTCCATTGTTTTTTTGGAGCCTCTTGACAAAGCACTTTATCTCCCTTTACTTCAAATTTCCCAACTGTGAAATGGCGATAAAATTGTTGACTTCCTTTGTGAAATGTTTTGAAATCTCCTGGTGAAGCTCTACATAACAGGTGAATATTATTGCTATTCAAATCAATAGGCGCTAAGAATAAGGTGAGCTGTGGATATCTCTTTAATGGAAGATCCTGTTTGATCTTCCTCTGTCCAGCTGAGACAAAGTGTGTGCGTGCTGTGTCTCAAGAGCAGACTGCAGCCTGAGCTCTGGCTCAAATTTATTTATAATACACAGCGTGTACATGATTTCAAGGTTATATCATTGGCTTGACAGCCTGGGATCTTGCCGTGAGGAGGGACTGTGAGCTGCATTTGTGGCTGCCGTCCTGCCTTGGGCACAGAGACACGTGGGAGGGGGAGGGCAGGGCATGGACCTGGACCCCTGCTCTGATGGACACAGAGATGCTCATTGTTAAGTGCCTGATACGCTTCTTCCATGTGCTGACTAAAACATCTGGTCGTGGCTTGTCTTGGAATTTTCCCTCAAGAATCATTTATCTCGATGTTGAGAATAAACACGAGCAATTCTCCCCAGAAGGTGAAGTTCAAAGGTGCTTTTTCTGAAAACGGAGGTTTAGAAAGAAAATGCCACGTGAGTTTTTGCCTCTGGCGTCTCGTGAGCATTTCCAGACCTCTTTTAACTCACTCTTTCGTGAAAGAAACAATATGTGTAAGGACAAAGCTGGCATACCCTTCTCCTTCATTTACAAGGAAGGTTGTATTGAAATTATTTCAGAGAGCTTTTTGGTTCTACGTGAATGATGAGTTGTAAGCTTTACTTAGTGGAGACTTCTTAAGCATTTACCTTGTGAAACTGTTATTGCCAATTTCCCAGTAGTTTTATGTGTAGGAGAATAATGTCATATTTCATCAGATATTGAAGTAAAAGATGTTGTGAAAAGTATATGAAATAACTGAGTGAAAACATGAGTTTTGATAAACAATGGCCAAGTTTTTTGGAACCCATTAATGCAAAGTGTTACACATTGGTATTGTGTAGGAATTGGTGTGGTTAGACAATCTCTCCAGGTCATTTACAGAACCAGATTCCCATGTTTATGGTATGTCAATTGCTGTAATGGCATGTATTTCTATCATTGTTTGGGTTGATTTTCTTAAATGAATTTAATACTGACATTCTTAGAAGAAACCACAGTTCAAAGCTTTTAGGGATTTTTGGTAGAACTGATGATCTGTGATCCCAGTATTTCCCTTTATGTGAACCCCCTTATTCCCACATTCTGTAATAAATCTCTTCCTCCTACCACGACATGGACGCACAGGGGATTGTCCTCAGTCCTCAGCTACCATCCTTGGTTACTTACCACTAAACAGTGTGCAAATAACATTTTACTCAGTACAAATAATTAAAGCATCACTTACTTCTGCAGACAAGCAGCTTACTTTATTGACAGTAGAGAGGCATTACCAAGATGATGGAATTTCCTAACTTTTTATACTTGATTGCTTCTTGGGAAAAGGAGAAAACTTACTCCACAGTGGAGATAAGAAAAATCATTGTCTGAATTGATACCATCTTAAGTCTAAGGATGGTAGCTGCATAGGCAGAGGTCTCCAGATTAATTTCTTGTACATCCAGTGGAGTTAATCTAGGAATGGCATTCTTTGGATCAGTGTGGTGTTGATGTTAAAAGACCACTGGGAAAGAAAAGAATTATTTTTATTAGTAGCAGGACTGAGCAGAGAAGTACCTGAGCAGAAGAGATAGAAATGTCTGTTTGCACTTGATAAGCAGTAAATCACTTTATTTGAAACATTTTCCATGCAATAAGTCACTATTGTCTTTGTAAGGCACTTCTGGTGTGTGTGGGCTCCAGCCTGGCTGTGCTATACACTGTCCAAATATAAAATAGAGTAAAAGCCATCCTCAAATAGTTGAAAATCTAAGTGAAAGACAAACATAAAGATAAAGCAAATAGA
Organism: Campylorhamphus procurvoides; assembly: GCA_013396655.1. NCBI lineage: Eukaryota > Metazoa > Chordata > Aves > Passeriformes > Dendrocolaptidae > Campylorhamphus > Campylorhamphus procurvoides. Next base: position 402,024 of record WBMV01003352.1, read on the forward strand.
TAAAGGGAAGAGCAGAAAATGTAGGCAGTACAAATGGTTTGAGTGAGTAAGTCTTAGCCCTGTGGCTGGTACCTCCAAGAAATGTAGAGATCCTGCTGGAATGGGGGTTTATGAATCATTTCGATAAAGCTGTTATCAAGGAATGAATCAAAAGAGTTCCTGTTAAGGAAGACATTATCTTTGCAGTCTATTAGAATACTTTCATTACTTGCAGACAGGAAATCTTGTAGCTACAATAGTAAATACAGTTTATGTGGATAAAGCCACTCAAAAAAAAATTATCTCAGTATTAAGAAGGAAGTTCTCTTGTGGATTAGGGAACTCTGTGAGAAATAAGGACTTAAGAAAAAGATTAGGAGTTGAGCAATGTAAGGACCCACGCTGGAACTTGTGAAAGTTGTCTGGAAAGGGAATAAATAGTATTTGTTGTTGTTGTTGCTGGCAAGGTGAAATCACAGAGGGCTGGTTAGCCAAAGGAGACACAGAGAAAGCAGAGGGATCAAACGGGGAGTGAGCACTCAGGAATAAGTGACAGGTGAGCTTCAGGGGAGACAGCTGATGGTAACTGATGCTGAAGGGACAATTGGAACTAATCATACTGCCTGATAGATTCTAAATTAGCTGTAACAACTCCGAGAAAAACACTTGGTCATTGCAGGGAACAGCATAGAGAAGGCTGGATTTCAGTGCAGTCTAGAATGAAATTGAGATGTTAGATTGCATTAGGGCAAAACACGTATCATTACAGGAATTTATAGTACAGCTTTTCCTGTATTAAAGTGTTCAATCTCAGCATTCTGTCTCAAAAGGCACATGAAATGATAGAAAACATCCTAAAGAGAGCAACTAAACTGATGAAGAAATATAAAAACAATTCCTGGAGAAGTAAACATGAGGATATTTAAGACAGTGCCAAGGGGAAATTAATATGGGAAAACATGATAGATGAATGATAGTGAGGTGAGTCCTGTTTTGCTTGCATAAAATGATGTGAAAGGGATGCTCCAGTGAGGGGTAGGGAAAAGGCAGCAGGCTCAAAATAACAAGCAGAGCAAACTGGACACTCTGGGAACTAACAGAGTGTTTTCATTCTTAACACTTGGCTGAGAGAAAGGTCCTGGGATGAGATGTTCAGGGTTGGCTGCTGCTTTTACTGGTGTGTGGCCAAACTGGGGAGCCACTGAGGAGCCACTCCAGGAATGGTTTCTCATCCCGTTTTTCAGACCAGACTTAAAACTGTGCCTTGTCCATCTTCTGAGTGCCTGACTGAGCCCTGACTGTGCCTGTGGATGTGACACCCTCCGTGCAGGTAACAGAGCAGCACGTGATGCTGTGCAGCTTTCTGGCATCCCACCCCCAGGAGTTCAAACCCCTGCTCATTTCTGCCTCTGTTTAGGTGGTGTGTTCCAGATCCTGCCATGAGCACCTGAGCAGGTAAATCCCCTTCCTTGTGCAGAGCTTCATTAGCACTGCCATCTGTTTAGTGAGTGCTTTATCTGGACAAGCTCTGGTGCGAGCTCCCTCTGTAACGTGCCCTTGATATTTTGTGTAAACTTTTAAAACGGGCAGATAATTGGCAATAAAACGATCAGAATGTCTAGGATCTCACATTCCCTCCCTCAAACGTGTCATTGCTCCAACTGCACAGCTGCAGTAATTGCAATAATTTCCCTTTTTAAGCCTGGGTATGTTTATTTAGCCTAAAAATGACAGCTGATTTTTGGTAACTCAAGGGAGACTTGTTGTTTTCGGAAATTCATTAAAAATAACTCTGGAAATGTTACACTTTAATATAAATTAAAAAATTAAATAAAGATAGTAATATTTTTGTTATTTTTCTTGCATTTTTGTGGGCAGAATGAGCTTTCTCTTACTGGAGGTTTGGAAAATAACACTGAGAAGGCAAGGGCAGCAGATAGGATTGGAAGGTGCTCTGGGAGATCCCTCAGCCCACTCAAGTCACTCCTGACTAATGTTTGCCTCATTTGTCCTTAAATACTCTTTCCCACAATTTAAACATTTTAGCAGAGTGGGCCTTAAGAGTAACTTCTTGCAGAACTTCTCTGTTACTTCCAGGCTGTTGTTGTGACTCCTTGAGTCTTGGCTTTTAAACAAACCCAGTTCCCTCCTCCTTTCCTCTCAGAAGGTGTTTTCAAACCTTTGACCATTCTTGCTGCTCTCAGCCTGTCCAGCCGACTTGTTTCTTTCCTCTTTTTGGTGAATTCAACTCCCCACAGTGCTCCAGCCTCGGGGAGGTGACTTCACAATGTCCTGTGTGTGACAACTTCATCACACAAAATTAATTGTGTAATTAGGGGTTCCCCGTGCTGTATGAGCACGACTGATGATTTCTACGTAACTACAGCACACTGCTCTTGTTTCCCCTGGATTGTATCTGATTTGTATCTTCAGTCTGCTTAGATAAGTTTTGAGTTTCAGTCCTGTCCTCCACAGTCCCCACGCATCCTTCCAGCCTGATATTATCTGCAAATTTAATTACTGTGTGTTTTATTCCCCCGTTGAGGTCCTTCACAGAAACGCTGAGTGGCTCTGAGCTCAGCTGAGGCTCTTGCAGGGGCTTTGCTGGATGCATCGTTTGCTCTTGGCAGGTACCCAGCAGTTCTGCAGACATTTCTGGAGCACTTGTACAATAACTTCATCGAGATTGTGCCAGCTTAGCTCATTTTTGACAATATCACAAGAGATTGTGTAAAAAGCTTTCCTGAAGTTAATCTAAAACTAATCCTGAGCTCAGAAGCCTATTAACCTGTCCTAGGAACAAGTCAGGGTGACTTTTAGGCAGCCTGCTGTTTTATAGGTGGGGTTGTTTTTCTGCTTGTTTTCATAATTGCAGCCTGGGATTTTCTCAGACTGCCCTTTAGAGGTTGGCACTATTGGCCTTTTTCTCTTGTTAGACACTTACCTGCCACTCTGATTTCAAAGGTGAAAATCAATCTAAAAGATCTAAGTTTGAACAAAACCAGCACAAAACATTTCTGTTACCCCATTGGTTGCCCTGGACTAACTCTACTTATTACTAACATACTTAAGAAGTATTTGCATGGTGATATTGCCTTGAATATTTATATTTGTGCTTTAGCATTTTGCCTCCATGTTCCTGCAACCACATCAAGACATTAAGTAGGATGTAACTGGCTTTTATTGCAAAGCCAAGCCATTTTTCATCTTTGATAATAGGACCTAATGGTCACTGCTGGCCTGTGATTTCCAAGCAGACTGTTCCCAGTTCCCTGCACTGTGTGCCTTTGCATATTTTCCAGTCTATATACACTGCCTCCATTAAAAAGACACTGTGTAAGCTCTTCTCCTGGTGTGTCACTCCTGTACATTCCTTCCTGTTCATGCTCAAAGAAATAAACTCAGCTGTAAGAGAGCCGATTTCTATTGGCTATAATTCTTTTTGTTTCAGGTTGCCTATTTTTTTTTGCTTTCTGATGCAGCAAATAGTTGGTGATAACTAGAAACAAAAGAGCTGTAAATAAAGCCTATTTTGTTGCAGCAGTGATGATTAGACGTGAGCTGTCAGCATGTTCCAGTGTTCTACAGTTAACTGTGCATTAAAAATAATAATAGGAATAATAACTTCTGTTATACAGGACGGAGTGTTTACAAGCCCTACCTAATGTCCTGTGGCAATGGAGCCCCAGCCTGGGGCAGGTGACAGTGCAGTAGCACAGAGTGTACCAGCTCAGGCTGGGAAACCATCTGCAACACTCCCAGAGGAAGGAACAGAAAGGGGAAATTTCCTCACAGCCAAAGCTGGAGCAAACACTGACTGCTCAGGGATGGAGGAACATTCTCTCTTGTCTCTGGGTTATGTGGGTGGAGGTTTAGTGGCTGCATTGTGGCCCACGGAGGTGATTTCACACATGGCAGGCCCCGACAGCCAGAGGAGTTACCCACTCTCTGTAGCACACGTGTAAACTTGCGTAATATTTCTCTCTATTGACATTTGGCTGGCCTGTCTGCAGCACAGAAATGGTGTGGCTTAAAAATCAACTCCTAATGATGTCCCTTCGGTCATGTGGACTCTTTCAAAAGGCCAAATTGTGTCTGTTTGAGATGAGTCTGTTTGTTTGTGTTCCCTTTCTGTTGTACTTTGGTGGCAATAATACTCATAAGCAATAATGGCTGATTTTTCTCTACGATCATTTGCATAAGAAGTTGGATGAGAAAGATGGTATTGCCCAGTGATCTGTGCATCATCATCATCATAATTATCATCATCATCATCTGTGCATCTAATCATCGTTAGCCATGGAGCTTACTGTCTGAGCTGTAATACCAAGGAGAGGAATGAGGAAATGCAGCTGAGCTGGGATCAGCAGTTCTGAAAGATGGGGCCTGACTGGGAAAGCCCTGCCCAGGAGAATTACTGAACTCATTCTCCCTCGCAGCAGAAGCTGCTCCTGGTTGGGATATGGATGTCTGTGTGCCATAACTTGGACCAGGGCCATCCTTTCTCTTCTGAAAGGTCACCAAAGAGCCATTAAATAGCAGCAGCTTTCAGCATCATGTCAGAAGTAGTTTGCCAGTCACAAGGCAGCACTTCACAAAGTTTTAAATCCATCCTGTTACATCAAGAGCAATGTAATAAGCTCTGGTATTCACCCAGGACACGAACTGTGCTCTTGGATAACACTTAATGTATGCTTTGTCATCCCTGGAACTCCACAGTCTTGTTTTGTGCTATTATACTTAAGGAAGAATATGTACCTGGTGAATCACTCCTAGTAAATCTGATTTACTTATAGCAAAGCCTAAAACAAACAGCCCAACACATTCACCGGAGTAAGATGTACGGCTTTTCCTTTGCTATTCCACACACAGGATAATGACAATGAAAAGAACAGCAAAGGGTGCCAAGACACCTTGGGGAAAATGACTTGTTGTAATCGTGCCTGACCTCTATCTGTCACCCGTCCTTTATGTGTGGTCTGAACAACAGTGGAACCAATGCACATTATTAAAAAACAAAACCAATTCTGTCGCTCCTCAATGATAGACAGGGCATGTGTTTTGCAGATCTATTCTCTTGCCTCCTGCCACCTTTCTCTTACTACCAAAAGAAGGGCAAAAGGAAACATCTATTTGTTTAAAAATGTCTGCCTTGCATTTCTTTTCTGATAACAAAAAAAAGGAGTGTTCCTATAGTATTATTTATTACTGTGCATTGTCTGCTAGGGCTATGTTTTCTATCATGGGATTCAAATTGCTTCTTGTGCCATCAGCATTTTCCTTTTTCACATTTCTTTCAAGACAAAATAGAAAATCTATTTCTCTGCGGTAGCAACACTGATCTGGGAAAACTTTATTTAGGGTGAAAGGGAAAATAATGGAGTCAAAATAAGCATCTACACTAAAAATCTATTTACAACCTCAAACCCCAATGTACTCACAAGACAACATTGTATATGTTTCAAATTAAGAGCAAGAAGATACAGAAACATCGTGTGTAATGACCACCAAGCTGCCTATTTGCATTGCAGATTAAAAAGTCTGAAGATGCAGTAATGAGGAGCTGAAATGAAAAGACAGGGTGTTTATGGCAGACAGTATATTTATTTTGCAGAAAGGCCCTGTGAAGGCAGTGCCACTCTTGTAAGTGATAAAACTTGGAGTGCATTTCAAACTAAACAAATGCATTTCCATTCAGGGTTATTGCACAGGAGACTGCATAAATAAAATTTCAAACACCTCTTTCTTAATTCACACATACAGTTACCTTTAATGACACTATGACTTCCGACATGAGGAAAACCAGCAGGGTCTGGCCCATAAAAATGCTTCTTGTTTGCAGCCTGCCTGTTTTCTAAGGGTTGGCACTAAGATTTCCTTTCCTGTCTCCTGCAGCAGCAGCAGCTCTGATTTAAGGACATGGCGACTTCTACCCTCCAGCTCCTCATCCCCTTCCACAGGACATTGTCAGCTGGGCCAACACGAGTGTTTGGCAAACCAAATGTGGGAAAAAAGCATATCCAGTGCCCTGTGCCTCTTCCACAGAGTGCAGAGGAGAAGATCCAGGGGGTTTAACGAGAGTTCCTCCTCAGGGATAAATAAAAGCAGCCTTTAGGCAGTGACAGATACAGAAGCAGGGTCTGGTTTAAAGTGCCAGACCTCTCCTCTAGTACAGTAAATCTAGTGATACAGTGGTCAAAAAAAGAAAGGACTATTAAAGCTGATTATCTAGTTTAAAAAGCAACATTAAGCTGTACATATTCCAGCATCTTCTGAATTTTACTGAGCCTGTTTGCATAAATGTAACCTTTACAAAATTTAGCTATGACAGGAACTGACAGGTTTATGTCAGACAGCCTAAACTTTCGAGTTTCCCCCTTTTTACAGGTAGTAAGAAATGACAAGAAATCCTGTCTACAGTGCAAGAGCAGAGAAGCACCATAAATTGCAGTGCAATTAGCTGCGTTTTCCTTCCTTCTCTGAACAGCCTTGCTAATGGATACCACTCAAAGTGCTGGAGTCACAGGCCCTGTTCTGAAATCATTTAACTATGTGCTTAACTTAAAGACACGAGCACCATAAAAGCTGAAAATGCTGAGCCTGCTCACACTTAATCTTTAGGCTGCGCTCAGTATTTTGCTGATCAGGGCTGGAGTACCGAGCGCTTACAGGGATGAATGCCGGCTCATCTGCTCAGGAGAGGCTTTAATGGGAGTTCATTTTGCCTTCATTTAAAATGCTGTCAACTATGTTCTCGCTGGCCCCTGCAGGAGGAACCGTATCTAGATAATGCTTCATTGTTGCTGCAGCAAATGAGATGGAAAGTAAATGTTCTAATTAGGCTTTGACTCATTAGGTTGGGTGTAGCTTGTCCAGCAGAACTACAAGCTGCTATGTAGAGATCCTTTTCTCCTGTGGGGCACCGTGATGGAAGGACACCAAAGTCCTTCTGCCTTTCATAGTTTCCTTTGGCTTTAAGACTGGTGTGACTCAACAGTCACTCTTTGGCTGCCTGAGATCAAGGGGAGAATCCTTAATTTTATTTCCATACTTGCCCGTTTGGGCATGAGAAGAGAGGCTGGTGTTCCGGCAGGCACATTTAGCTTTAATCTTTGCCTTGAAGACTTCAAGTGTAATATATGCATTTGCTTCAGATGATCATTTATGCAGATGAAAAATACTATTTTTGCCCTCTAGTACCTTTTTTAAAAACATAATATTTTTCATGGATGTGTCTGGATGTCCAGGGAGACAAATAACTTGGTGCTGGTGCTAACAACTATACGTGCTGACATGACTATGTGTCACCTCTAGAATCACCACATCTGTTTCACAGAGGTGCTGCCTAGCTCTGAGTACCCCGGAGAGCTCCGAGATGGCATTAGAGCAGTGTTGAGGTGGCCCCAAATACAGAAGAAAGAAGCAGTAAATGTATAAAAAGGGAGCCTTTGTGCAAGAGAGAATTGCAAATGGAGTTGGGATGTCCAAGATCCTCAGTGTGTGAAATATCTGAGGCCATTAGGAAGACAAATGCACTCTAGTAAATCAAGGAAGAAAGAAAATAGGGAAGCTTGAGCTGAAATTCAGGATGTTGGTAATTCCAGTTTGGTTTGGGTGTTCAGCAATTTGTCTTGAGGCACAAAAACGCTTTGAGGCTCAAGTCTATTCTGGCAACCCTTCCAATTAAAGGTCTTATTGAAAGGAAAGTGAAAAAATACCCTCATCTATCATGCTGGCTGTAGACTTGGTTCATTCCCTCCAGAAGGTTCTGCAGGCACATGGCCCTGACCTTCAGTGCCAGCTGTGAGTGTGCAGGCTGGTTGAGGAGCTCAGGCTCACATCTCACTGGGAAACTGCCAGGAGAGTAAATAAACAGGCAGCAAAGCAGAACTGCCCTGCAGGACAACTGGCTCTTGGAACAACAGCACTGTGGGAGCTCCTGCTGCTGTTTCAGTTTGTCTTCTCTCTTAACAGGTTTTCCCTGGGTTTTATGCACGCCTTGACCGCTCTCCAGCAGAGCTGAGGGCCAGCAGTGCCCTTCAGAGGGATCTGCTCTGCCCTGCCCGGGAGGCACAGTTAGCTCTGGTGCAGAACAACATTCCGAGGGTTCTGATGTCCTGGCACAGGCCTGGCATCAAGGCTGGCTTCATGGCACAGCCCATCTGCCCCCGGTGCTGTAGGTGGAGCTGCACTGTCAGGGATGGCTCGTGGCTGCTGCTCCCCCTGAGCACACCAGGGGTGTGTGATGAGCCTGGTCACATTTATCACACCAACATCCATTTGGGGACCCTGCAAAGCTGCCTGAGTTGTCGCATCTGTGGACCAGCAGCTCCTTGGCAGCACTGGTGGTGTAGTTTGAGGGCTGCCTAAAGTGCGTGTCGTTAACTCGAGGGACCACAGCAGCCCCAAAGGTTTATCAGAGGTGCTGAACTGGAGTGTGGGGATAATTCCAGTGGCTGGAACAGAAGAACAGGAGGTTGGACATGTCCTGGAGTCTCTCACTGGTGTATTTTGAGTCTCTCTTAACCTCCCTCCTCTCCCTTCTCACAGAAGTATTTGAAGAGAGAAGTAAATGTCAGCAAAGGCTTTTAGAATCTCGGATTTCAGGTGCTGCAGAAAAGCCAAGTATTTTACAGGCATTCAAAATCAGATGTCTCCATTTAGGAAATAACAGTTATTAATTCTTTCAGTCAAACTACTCAAAGCTTTTATTCTTGTGTAAACTAGTAGTCTACAGCCTATTTAAGTAAAAAAACCCCAACACAACAAACGAACCAACAGAGTCTTTTTAGGTGTTAATTATGGGAGCACCTAAACCTTGCCATCAAAATTGCACCTCTGCAGAAGAAAAATTACAGGTAAGTACTCTCTTTAAAGAGATACTGTCTAACTCCATTAAAAAAAAAATAGTAGATAAAGTCTGGAGTGAAAACTTCAGCCTTTCCAAGTCCAGCCCCTTCCCTTGGAGTTCCTGAACTTGCAGCATCTTAGAAAGACACACTTTGGAAGGGACCTGTGAGGGCCACCTGGTCCAGCCTCCTCCCCACGCAGGGCTGACATCACATCAAGGTTTGCTCAGGATTTCGTCCTGTCAGGCCCTGGAAATCTTCAAGGACTCAAATATCTTTAAAAATAAGAAAGTAAACATATTTTGGAGTCATATGCTTAAAAGTTTAGGCTTTAGAAATCAGTGAGCAACTGTTGATTGAAGGAAACAAGACAGCAAGGATGACCTTTCTCTCTCCTTTTCCTCCAGGTGCAAGCAGTGTCTGTTCCTCTGTAAATATTTTCTGAATAGCTGTCCTTTCATACCTAAATAGTAAAAAAAATTAAAAAAATAAAATTAGAGCAACTTTTGTCTCTCTTGTGTTTCATTTCCAAGCTAAATTTTAAAGCACAGCACCTTTTTATGACTGCTATAGATAACATTTTTGAAGTCTGGGTAAAGAATGGAAACACAGACAGATTTTGTTACAGAGCTGCTAAAGATGCTGCTGTAGTAAATAAAGAACTGGTAATATTTTAAGAATGGCATCCCTGTAGTATCTTATGTGATATTTCTTCTCAAGTGCCTTTCTTTAGCTGGGAAAAGGAATTCTTATAAACACATGTGGCTTTACCTCATGGATTATGTATGTGATTTTTCCAGGAGACAATTAAATTTAATTATGTGAATTTTATATCTCTAAAATAAATACTTAATTTTCACACTAAATATAAATTAAAGGTCTCTGAACTGAGTTAATTTGAATATTTAAAAGTTTTTTTTAAGTGGACTTTTACTGCCTTAGAATAACGGTTATAATTATAAAATAATGCCCTCAAAAGACACAAACGTGCTTAGGGCTGTTTATTGCAAAGGGAAATCTTGTATTTGCAAAGCTTGGCTTGTGCACGTGGGAGGATCGTGAAATTATTTCTCAAATTGTTTCCAATTAATTAATGAGAAGGTTGTAAATTGTTCACAAATAATTCAGACAAAAAGGATTGCATTAATCAAGTAAATACCTCACTGTGAACCATTTGCTCAGCTCAATTCTGACCAGTTTCTTCTGACATGAGGACAATGCCAGGGAAGGATACCTGTGGTACACTTTGCTCCAGCACCAGCATTCCCTCCCTGTCCAGAGTATTTCCCAGCATTTGTCTGTAATTTCCCTAAATTGTTATATGTGCATATTGTGCTAAATGGACTTTGGTCGTGGGGAAAATCATCTGAGTGAAACGAGGTCACTTGAAAACGGTAAGATAAAAAGTGACTTAGAGTCATTGAAGGAGTGGTAAATACATATAATATGTTTTTGAAATGGTTTTGAAGCAAGGAACATTTTAATGAACTATGGAGCACAATAAATGTGTTTTTAAGTAGAAGGAGAGGACAGAGATGGGCAGGGGGAAAAGGAAATGGAGCTGAGGAAACCAAACGGATCAGGAATGAGCCAAATTGTTCTGCCATCCTGTGAGAAGGAGGAGAGCAGACCTCCTGGGTGCTGATTCCATCAGTGTTTTGGGACAGCCACTATTCCCTGGCCAGGAAATGGAGACCTTTATCAGCCACTATTCCCTGGCCAGGAAATGGAGACCTTTATCAGCCACTGGTACGTCAAGCATGACATGGGGAGGGGGGGAAATGTGTAAGGTGAGCTCAGGTTGTGTTTTAACTCCTCTCTTCACTTGGTAAGTGCCGGCACAAAAACTTCACTACTAAAAAATGCATTTATCTATTTCCCACGTTACCTACTAAGAGTCAATGTACAGTTATGTTGGGTAATTTACTTCACCATGAGACATGCAAGGATCTGTTCTCTCCCATAGAATAATGGTATATGAACCTCTACTCATAAACTAACCAAGAGGGAAGTTAATTATCCCATCTTGGCCATGATGTGCATAGTTTCAGGTGAC